>JAZKJV010006918.1:0-276662 GCA_037367405.1 Ottelia alismoides | reverse complement strand
TAACCACTGACAGTTCTTCCTCCACCATCCTTCGAGCAGGAGCCATTGATGGAAGTCAATGGGATTTGGTACGACCAGTACCCACAGCAGCCCGAGATTCGTTGCGATCACCCCGGATTCTGTTGGACCACTGGTGGCACCTCTCCCAGCAGCAGCCTCCGGCTCATGGACTGCAGAATAGCCAGCAGTAGAACCAGCCCCAATATGCCCAGCAATAGTACCAGCACGGTCCTCGTCCCGCTTATCATGGACAACAGTGGCGGCAGCGTCAACAGCCCCACCAATCATACCCCCAGCCTCGTGAGCGCTTCTCCTCCAGCAGCAACCTCATTTTCAGCAAGGGAATACTTCCGGTTCTCAGGCACCTGCCTTCGAGAACCCAGCATTAGATGACCTCGCCCGATTGCTTTCTGAACATCAGGCATCCATCCGGCAGGAAATGAATGAGTTCCGACAGGAGATGAGGGATATCATCAAAGGCAAGGCCGCCATACCAGCTCAGATTGAGCCTAATCCGAACAGTATGAAAAGAAAGTCTGAGCAGGTACAGTTTACAGAGGATACTTCTCCTAGTGATTATTTGAGTGACATGTCTTCTGTGTATGATGCTGATTTTGTGACTATTAGGAGCGGTAGGATACCCGCCGTCGGCGCCTCATCTGAGCGACAACAGCACGAAGAATCCAGAGCGCCAGATGAGCAGAGTAGCGGTGTTGATGCCTCTGATGATGTTGACGATGGTGGTGCTGATGCCACCAAGGATGGAGATCCCGACGACGGTGCTGAGGCCGTCGTGAGACCAGATGCAGACGGTGGTACTGATGCCACCAAGGATGGAGATCCCGACGACGGTGCTGAGGCCGTCGTGAGACCAGATGCAGACGGTGGTACTGATGCCACCATTTTTGATGATGTGCCAGAGCGCGGTGCTGATGCCGCAAAGTTAAATGCCATTGGTGGTACTGAGGCCACCACTTCTACTTTTGTTGAGCTCCCCCATGTTGTGTTGCCACCTTTTGTATCTAAGGACCGTGGTAACAAAAAGAACAAAAAAATGAATAAAGGAAAGGTTTCTGTTTACACTTCAGATCCATATGTGTTTAATAATGATCATGGTATGGATTCTATTCCTTCACAGGCACATGAACCTATTCCTAGTCCTCCATCTGAGGAGGCCCCGACCATCCCTTCCCTGAAGCACTCCGCTTGACGAAGGAGAATAAAAAAGAAAATTCAAAAAAGACTCAACAGGTAGAGTTCAGCAACCAGATGATTGATAGATTCCAGATCCAGCTAACTCTACGGGAGGCACTCGAGCACATCCCCCTCTTCCAAAAGAGCTTGAAAGAGAAGACTACAGTCCGCAGGAAGAAGAGGAACCACAGAGATCAAATCCATGTGCCCACTCATGACACTTGCTGCACCATTCAGAACAAATTGCCAGCCAAAAGACCGGATGCATGATCTCCTTATGTCAGATGCGAGATTCAGGAGCAACGGTTCGATCGTACTCTATTAGACAGCGGATCTTCGATCAACCTTCTTCCGGCAACCTTACTCAACCAATTCGAGTTTGGTCCTCTTCTTCGGAGCAGGACGGTCCTTCAGTTTGCTGATAGGTTGACTAAGAGGCCGAAGGGGTTGTTGAAAGACGTGGTCGTTACCATTCAGGGCCTGAAATTCCCCATGGACTTTGTTGTATTGGACATGGAGATCCTTGAGTCGGTAACAGAAGCCCCTATCATACTTGGACGCTCATTCTTGGCCACAGCCAAGGCGGTGACCGATCATGATAATGGGAAGGTGTGCTTTCGCGTAGAGGGCGAGAGCATACAAATAGAGACGATCGACGAGACCAGAGCGAGAGAATTAGCATGCTCAGAGCAGTCCAGTGATATTGAGCTGATGACAGAAGCCGAGCTAGACATCTACTAGGAGTGTGATTTTGTGATGATAGATGATGAATCCATTTGGACAGATTTCGTAGCACAGACCCTCGCCTTGCCTGCAGATTCACCTTATTTACAGTTGATGGCAGTTGAGAGCCTGGAGAGCACACCCCCTGGACGAGGATACCTTTGAGGCTGACAGTTCTGTGATGAGTGGTACAACCGAATTCCATTCATGTTCTTCTAGTTCCGATCCCTCGGATTCAGACATCGATTGGGATGATTTTGATGATTATTTTCCGTGTATGATTCCTTCTGAGCCGACAACCATGACGGAGTGCGAGCCAGTACAGTTTATTGATGATTCAGCAGTGCTCCCTTCGTCAGATTCTCATGCGCAGCGAGAGTTCTCTCACGCAGACCTGGTAGACTTCACACAGACATATCAGAAGCCAGATCTGCCACCTCCCAATTGTCCAGAGTTGAAACCCTTGCTGCAATCGCTGAAGTCCTTGCGGGTGAGCCAGATATGCACCCAGTCATTATCTCAGCAGGTTTGACTAGAGAGCAAGAATCTCATCTGATGGAGGTTCTTGAAAGAAACCGCAAGGCGATATGATGGAGTATAGCTGATCTTCAGGGGATTAGTCCGGCTCTGTGCTCCCACCACATCTATCTTGAGGAGGACGTTAGGTCGTCGCATGAGTTCCAGCGACGGCTAAACCCGAATCTTCGAGATGTGGTCATGAAGGAAATATCTAGGTGGTGGAGCGCCGATTTTATCCACCCCATCTCCGACTCTAAGTGGGTTAGACCATTACATGTGGTGCCCAAGAAGACGGGCATCACTACAGTTGTGAATGAGTCTGGAGAGGAGATAGCTACCCGGGTACCAACTTCTTGGAGGGTCTGTGTGGACTACAGACGATTGAATCAGGCTACCAAGAAGGATCATTTCCCACTACCATTCATTGATCAGATTATCAAGAGGCTAGCTGGGAAGAGTCACTACTGTTTTCTTGACGGGTACTCCGGTTATAATCAAGTGGCCATTGCGCCCGAAGACCAGGAGAAAACGACATTCACCTGTCTGTTTGGGACTTATGCTTTCAGACGGATGCCCTTTGGTCTATGTAACGCCCCTGCGACATTCCAAAGGTGCATGTTGTCCATTTTCTCAGACTTGATGGGTGATTGCTTAGAGGTCTTCATGGATGACTTCTCGGTCTATGGCGATGGGTTTGATGCTTGTCTTGACTGCCTAGACCGTGTGCTTCAGCGCTGCATTGAGGTCAATCTTGTCTTGTCTTGGGAGAAGAGTCACTTCATGGTGACTCAAGGGACGGTCCTTGGTCATATCATCTCCGACAGGGGCATGGAGGTTGATCCGATCAAGGTGGAGATCATTAGAAAACTCAATCCACCGTCCAATCTGCGTCAATTAAAGTCTTTTCTAGGGCATGTCAGTTTCTACCGACGGTTTATTCATGACTTCAGTCGAATTGCCCGACCGCTCACTGATTTGCTGACAAAAGATACCGAGTTCATTGTAGATGATAAGTGTCTTGCGTCCTTTGAGATTCTCAAGAATATGAATGTCTCGGCTCCTGTCTTTCAGCCACCCGATCGGTCTCTCCCATTCAAGATCATGACGGACGCTTCTGATTTCACCGTAGGGGTTGTGCTTGGACAGAGGAGGGATGGATTGTCGTTTGCCATTCACTACTCCAGCCAGACTTTGGATGCCGCTCAGCGGAATTATACTGTGACTGAGAAAGAGATGCTGGCTGTAGTCTTTGCTTTGGATAAGTATCGATCGTATATTCTCGGATCTAGAGTGACTATCTACACAGATCACACCGCCATCCGGTACCTCATGGCCAAGAAGGATACCAAAGCTTGCCTTACCAGATGGATCCTTCTGCTCCAAGAGTTTGATATTGAGATTAAGGATAAGCCTGGATTTAAGAATGTGGTGGTGGATCATCTCTCCCGTTTAGAGAATCTTGAGGAATCTGAGCCCAACGCACCTATCACAGAGACATTTCCAGACGAGGCGATCTTGGATGTTGCCTCACTTCCATGGTATGCCGACATTGTGAACTATCTTGTCACCAAGACGGTTCCACAGGGTTGGCCCAGGCAGAAACTTGAGACCTTCCTAGCTAAGGCCAAGTTTTACCATTGGGAGGATCCCGTCCTTTATCATGAAGGAGGGGATAGCATCTGGAGAAGGTGCATTCCTCAACAAGAGCAGCATAGCGTCCTCACCTACTGCCACAAACTTGAGGCAGGAGGACATCATTCTGGGAGAAGGACAGCACAGAAGGTGCTTCAATCCATCCTTTGGTGGCCTACTCTCTTCAAGGATTCAGATGAATTTGTGAAGAGGTGTACTGACTGTCAGAAGATGGGTACCTACGGACAGAGAGACATGATGCCCATGCAGCCCATTCACTTTTGTGAGGTTTTTGATGCATGGGGGATTGATTTCATGGGCCCGTTTCCTAAGAGTCAGGGGTTTGAGCACATTTTGCTCGTTGTGGATTATGTTAGCCGATGGGTTGAGGCCATTCCCGCCCGAGCCGCAGATGCTAAAACCGTGTGTCGCTTTTTGAGGAAAAATATCATTTCACGGTTCGGGGTACTCAGAGTTCTGATTTCAAACGGGGGGTCTCATTTCATTAATGATAAAGTCAGGGTCCTTGCAGACGAGTCGACATTGACCATCCGTGTTGCCACATCATACCACCCTCAGACTAATGGTCTTGCCGAAGTATCGAATAGGGAGATCAAGACTATCTTACAGAAGGTCGTCCGCCCATACCGAAAGGATTGGTCACAGCTTTTAGACTCGGTCTTGTGGGCCTATCGGACGTCCTTCAAAAATCCATTAGGGACATCTCCCTTTCGCCTCATCTATGGCAAGCCGTGCCATCTGCCAGTGGAAATCAAGCATAAATCATTTTGGGCAGTCACTGAGTTACTGTTAGATCCCGAGAGTATAGGAGAACAGAGGAGAGCAGAGTTGGCAGCCCTGGAGGAGTTGAGAGATACAACCTTTTCTAGCAGCCCTACAGTATAAGGAGAAAGTGAAGACATGGCATGATTCTCATATCAGCCATAAACAGTTTGAGCCCTGTCAGCGTGTATGGTTGTTTGATTCCAGGCTGAAGTTATTTCTAGGGAAATTACAGAGTAAGTGGAAAGGTCCGTATGTGGTCAGGAAGGTACATGACAATGGTAGCATTGATATATCTGAGCCGTCATCTTCCTCTACCTTTCGTGTTAACGGTCAGCGCCTGAAGCTATATCTAGACCATGATCCGCCAACTGTTGACATTGCCCCCGTTCTTCTGGTATGAGATGTGTTCTTTGACGCCGATCATTTGCATCTCATACATGGTTATCATTTCCATCTTCCGCTGTATAGATCCATCTGTTGATATCTTTTCTTCTTTTCTTCTTTTCCTCTTCTATCTTCTATATCTATCAAAAAGTTGTCACCTTTGTAGACAGTTTTCTATTCTTATGACGTACTTTGTCCTAAGTATAGGGGGGTGTGCACCCCGAGTTGTTCTATTCTTTGATCCTCTCCATTGTCTCCTCTTATTGTCTATACCTAGGGATATCTTACCCTAAGTATAGGGGGAGACAATATGAGTACGATCTGTTCATTCCCACCCTTGACCCTCCCTGCTTTGTGTACAGTCTGCTATACTTAGGATTATTTGATCCTAAGTATAGGGGGGACGGTCAAATTCTCATTGGTTCATTCATTCATTTCTTATCCCTTTATTCCTTAGACTTTTCTATACTCAGTACGAGTTATGTCTTCTCTTTTCTCTCCGATCTATGAGAACATAGCTCAAGCTAAGTATAGGGGGGTCATATGTAATGTGTATATACTTTAGCCATAACTCGTACTTTCATATTTTTGCTAATAACTATGTCTATTTATACTTGTAAAATTCATTAAAAACCTTAATAAAAAGATGTGATTATTCCTCAAATTCTTTGTGTATCTACTGATTAATAAATCAGGTGAAAATATTTTTTGCAAAATGCTTGAAAAATAGTTGGAAAATCCTTGTGAAAAATCTTTTGAAAACTATTTGGAAAACATTTTGTTACATGTTTTCAGCCTTTGTAAAAACTTTTTTATTGTAAAATTATTTTCTTTGTGTGAAATAAAATATTTGAAAAATGGTTGCAAAAATAATTGAAAAATCTATATATACTGTTTGGAAAACCTTTTCAAAATGATTTTGAAATGTGTGTACATATTTGTAAAAAATGTTTGTAAAAATTATTTTGGACTATAGTTTTCAAAATTGTTTGAAAAACCGTTTGTCAAATAAGTTTGAGGAATACATACATCTCATCAAAATTCTTTATATATATATTTATTTATTTATAAAATTGACCACTTACCCTTGTAAATTCTTAAAATCCACTTCATGTACATGCATCCTCGTGTAAATATTTGTACCTAATTTTTAGCCAAAACCTTTTGTTTTCAAAAATCCCAAAAACATTTGCAAAATTAAAATCCAAAAACATTTGAAAAATCTTTTTGAAAAATCTAAAAATGCATATGCATCATCTTTTCAAAAACCCATAAAAAGTTCAAAATCTTTGAAAATTGCATCACACAAAAATATTTTTGCATTCTGCATATCATTTGCACGGCATTCGCATTTTTCGGATTGAACAAGTCTAAGTAAAATCCGAAGATTGGAGCTTGGTTGGACCTTAAAATCAACCTAAATAACAGGAACCTTATAGGAGCTGGAATTGAGGTACTTCAGGTCTAGTTGACTTAATTCTTTGAGGATCACGGGACTTGGTTCAATGGATTCTTGACTGCCTAAGTAGAGTATTTCGGAGCACACGCACAATTCTTGTTGATAATGACCTAACTTGGACACCTGCACCTTTGGCTCAACTCAGTTGGAGTGGTGAGGGGGTTGGATTTGCCGGTATGAGATGCACACAGGTGGAAACACTTGACCTCCTCTAGGGAGGGAAGTGTACCCCAACCCGTCCGGTGATGATGAGTTTCGAGGATAGGAGATCGTGGGTTGCGATAAAGCTTTTAAAGAGGGATAGTCTACTGGCTCAAGAGGAAAAACTCCCTATGTAAATACTGCTGTATATGGTATCCAAAAAAATGCAAAAAAGCAAAAACTCCAAAAAAGTGGACAGGCCTGTACAAAAATAAAAATGCCTGCCGGAGTGTACATATGTGCAAAGTCAAATAAGCAAGCTTGTGCTTCAAAGTCAAATTATGTGAGCCTGCAGCTGGATGACTTGACTACACTGGTCTTGCATCCTAGGATAGCTAGCTACACTAGCTACCGTCCATTCTTTCTTCACCCCATCCTTTTGGGCAGGTTGCCACTTGAACTTAGAAGGGAATACCCTGCTCCCTGAGGGATGAGTTATTGGATTGGGGAATCATTGGGTTGTCATATTCGAGAAGTCAGTCTCTTTGTCATTTCAGTTGGGAAGAGCCACCATCACTTACACTGTACGAGTCAGATTCATAGTCGTAAGGGTTTGCGTATGAGTTGAAGTATTTCTGACCTGGCTATTGAGGAAACTTGAATAGAGTTTTAAGATTCTCAGGAACTGTTGGATTTCAAATACAGCTCTCATTAAGGTTCCGTCCGCACTAAAATTCCAAAGGTCTAACTTAAGCTCCAAACTTTGATTTTGTGAAGACAAGTTTGATAATCAAATTTAATCCAACTTCTTCTTTTTCTTTTCTTTATTTTTCTTTCTGCACTTATTGCATAAGTGTTTGCTAGGGACTAGCAAAGGTAAAATATAGGGGGATGATGAATCCACATTTCATCATCTTTATTCTATCATTTTGGCCTCAAAAACCCTAGCAAATGCGTGTAAATACCCTTAATTTCCGCATCTTAGCATTCATGCATGTACATGTAAATAGTGTATAAAATACTATTTTAAAGCTAAAATTATAGAATAAATAAAAGAAAAGAAAAAGAATAAAATATTGTAAATATTTTATGACCTGAAACCCCGAGACCTAGACATCTCGATGAATAGGTCGAAAAGAAATAAAGTAGGGGAGATAAGGGCCAAAACACAATTAAAATACCTTTTATTTTATTCTTTCTTTCTTCATTTTGGGACCTATTTTTGGTTCCACTTTTTATACCTCAAATAAAGAAACTTTGAACATGAAAGTTGTAGATAATTAAAGAAAGAAAAATACAAAATTGATTTCATACAAAAATAATATACAGATAAAAAGTTATGATCTAATTAAGATTCCAGAACTCCAACTTCCCAGACCTGTATCTTGCAAATAAAAACTCGAAATGCACCAAACTCACCTTTAATTGTATATAGTTTAAAATAAACTATTTAATGGGAGTGGTTTTGTATTTTGCTAAGTTACGATTTGAAAGTTGACTTTTGAACCCCTATTGTTTACTTATACAAATTAAAATATTCATTTTATTATTCATTCATTTTTTATAATATTATATAATTATAATTTTGTAATATTATTTATAATACATATGTACATTAAAACAGTAAGAACAACCTAAATAAAATACGAAATAAAATACATGTATATACTACACATAGGTATAATACCAATACTTATACCTGTACAATTAATACTTATATTTTATTAAGTGTACAAATTACATCAGAAAAATAAAATAAAAATATATTTAAGTGTACAAAAGTATTCTATAAATTTATAAAATAATAAACAAAAATAACACATTAAAAACACAAAATAGAAATAAAAAATTAAAATACATAGATGTATATACCTATATAGCCTAAAATGGGAACTTGTATTTTTACACCTCATAAAAATAATTAAAAATCATATTAAAATACCTTATAAAATACTTTTTATTAAATAACCAAGAATTAAATAAATCGTTTACTATTTTTAAAAAATTTTAAAGTATTTTCAGGAGGTTTTTCCTGGTTGGTCCACGTGGACCAACCAGGTGGTCTGGACTGTTGACCAAGGTCAACAGTCTGACCTTCCTCCTGGGCGTCTGTCAGACTTCGTTTTTCGTCACCTTTGACGATTTTTCGAGGCTCACCCTTACATCATTTCATGATACATCCTACTTGACTTTTTCTCCCCTACCAATGGTCATACACGCCCATGTGAAACATCGGGGAATGGATCGAAGATTTGCTCGATACGCCTCGATCTTTGAGACCCATCCGTCAACCCTACAAGAACCTCCCTTCCTCCATTTTCAAAAATTCAAACCCCATTTTTGTCCCGTCTCCTCCACTTTCCTTGCGCCATAGCTTGCTGGAGGTGACAGCTCCAGTTTGAGCCATCCAGGGCGGAGAATCGACGCGGAATGGGCGAGTTCCACTACCTCTGGCAACCCCCGTCGTCGAGGTGTCTTCTACCTCGGGTACCCCCCTTTGAGGTGCTTGTTTTCTGTTCTTTTCGTGCCTCTTTTATTCTCTGCAATTGTAGGAATTCTTAGCCACCTTTATCTCCGCATTCCATCGATCAAATCGCATCATCTACACCCTCGCCGGAGCGCACCTACGGCCACTCCATTTTCACCGTTCGCAGCCATTTTTGCCCCTTGAGGGGTCGGGGAATTTTGCCCCCGACTCCCTAACTTTGTCTTGCAGGTTCACGCGCACTGAGAAGTGTTGGATGCTCGTTTTGAGGGCCGTCGGAGGTACCTGGAGCCGTGTTGCTTCCTTGCCTCCGTCGGTGTGCGCCAATAGCCGCCAACATATTTTGGAGCCATCAGCAGCTAGAGGGAGCCTGCAGCAACCGATATGGGCTACCTTGGACCACGCAGAATCGCCAGAGAAGGAGGATCGAGCCGGGGAAACTTCACTGCGGCGGCGTTCTTCCTTGTTCATCTACCAGCCTCCTCCGCCGTCGGATCTACATCTGTTCTTAGAGGGGAGCAGCGGTTGTCGGATCTTCAAGAGCTTCAGCTGTCCGATTGACCATCAAGATCTGATCTGGCCCTTCATAACCGAACCGGTATCGAGAGTCCTCGATGTGACATGTGTCCAAGCTATATCTTTCAGCCGTTGGATCAGCTTGGCGAGGGTATTTTGCAGTTCCCACCCTCGCTAAATTTTGTATTAAAAATTTAAAACTCAAACTTCATCTGCCGCTTTAATATTTTGTAATATTTATATTTAGGCCCCTAAACTTCCCTTAATTACGTTTAGGTCCCTCGCCACGTCACTTCACATGCCTGTGCGCGTGAGGTGCGGGCATTTTACAGGGGGGCCCTGGTTGTTTTGTTATTTAGTTTTACTCCATAAACATTTGCTTGCAGTTATAAATTTCTGGCGTTTTTGCACTTAAGCCCCCAACATTTTGTATAATTGCATATTGGTTCCTGATGAATCTCCATTTCATCACCTTTATTCTATCATTTTGGCCTTAAAAACCCTAGCTAAAGCATGTAAATAGCATCAATTTGTTCATAATAGCATTCATTATTTATTGTATTAAGTGTACATAAAATAAGGTTTTTAATGCCAAAATTATAGAATAAAGAAAAGAAAAGAAAAAGGAATAAAATATTGAAAATATTTTATGACCCTAACCCCGAGACCTAGTCCAGAATGGAATTGGTCGACAAGGAATAAAGTAGGGGGAGATAAGGGCCACTAATACAATAAATTCCTCATTTATTTATTCATTCATTTATGCATTTTTGACACCTATTTTGTATCTAATTATTTATTCATAAAATAAAAATATTTGTACATGAAAGTTTTAGATAATAATGTGAATAAAAATACAAAATTGAGTTTATACAAAAATAATATACAGTGTACATTTTATAGACAAAATAAAAAGCCAAAATCTCAACTTCACATATCCATATCTTGCAAATAAAAACTCAAAATCAACCAAAATCACCTTTAATTGTATATAGCTTCTCAAGAACTATTTAATAAAATTGGTTTCATAATTTTGGAGTTCATCTGTGAAAGTTAGGTTTTTGGCCTTTATTGTACAGTCTGCCCGATTAAAATATTCATTATATTCATTATTCTTTATTTCTATAAATTTATATTTTTAGAATTTTGTATATAATACATGTAGATATTAAAATTAAAAGAAAACCAAAAAGAATTTGTGAAATAAAATAAGCCTATGCAATACATAGGCAAAGTACCTATGTTATGTATGTATATAAATAAAAGGGAATGCGTTCTATAATTACTTTATTCTTTCATATTTTTATAATATTGTAAATATTACATATAATTTATTAAAAATGTAAATCCAAAATAAAAACCAATAAAATATGTTAAATAAATAAAATGTATATAAAATATAGGTAAAATACCTATAAGTATACTTACAGAATATATATACCTATTTATTTAAAAATGTAAATAAACTCATCAAAATTAAATTAAAATATATTTATACACACAAAAATAATGTATAAATTTATAAAATAAGAAAATAAAATAATAAAATAAAATAAACAAAATAAAAATAAATTATACAAAATACATGTAAATACACTTATAAATACATCATTAAAATAAATTCATAATGAAATACACCAAAAGATTTAAATAAAAATCATAAATAAATACTACATTAATTAATAAACATTTTTATTTTATAAGCAAATTCTAATAAAATCATTTATTATGTTAAATAAATTATTTTTTGAATAAATTTCCCTGTTTTGTCCTGTAGTGTCCTAGGTGGACCAATCAGGACACGGCCCCAGTCAACTGTCCCATCTGGGACCTGGCGTGTCAGAACCATCTCTTCCCCGATTTTCTTGTCATTTTCTCATCCACCGATTGCACTCGATTTCTTCTGACAAAACGATCCCCAATCATTGTACATCCACGCCCATTCCTTTATTCTTTTGTACATAGCTTGTAACGCCGCCCGCGGCCCGGTCAATAAGGGAACACCACCATGTTTTTAAATAACCCATCTTCCTCCTCCAAACTTTTTTGGCCATTTCCCTAACCCTAGAGCTCCCACCTTCGGTCTAGCGTGCATCCAGGTGACAGCTGGAGGTCTCCTAAAGGTCGTGGACGCTCGTGGAGGAAGGAGATGCGCCCAAGGCCGCCGCTCCGGCGAGGCCTCTGCTCCTTGGCCAAACGCCAGGTATGAGTTGCGCCTTTACTTGTTTTAGATAGGTTTTAGTTTTAGAATTTCATTGCCGTCTTTAGATTAGCGTTTAGCTATTAGATTTAGCGTAAAATCGCCCACCCGTAGTTCGCCGGAGCAGAGCTCCGGCGAACATCTCCACCCGCTTTTTGTGTTGATGCAGCTTCAAGTCCGGTCGAGGGACCTCCCTTGGAGCCATGTGAGCCTTTTCCTGCAGGTTAGGAGCGAAGAGAAGCTCCAGGAGGCGCAATAGTAGTTCATCGGAGGCACCTGGAGCTCCGCGTCTTCTCCGACGTCGTGGCGACGCTCCAGTGATCCTCCGCCCGATCTGACCCCTCCAGCAGCTAGAGCCACCTGCCAGGAAGCCCATGGGACCCTCAAAAGCCTCGAAGGATTCCAGAGAAGCGAGATCGAAGGCGGGGAAGTTTGGCCATCCCGACCTTCTTCCCTGTTCTTTCACCCCTCTCCGCCGTCGGATGAAGGAGGTCTCCCCAGGTCGAGCCCCAACCGTCGGATCTACCCGTGCCTCAGCCGTCCGATCACACCAGTTGATCTAATCTTCACCGTGGATCCACGAACCATCATCGGCAAACGTGGAGGCGCCACGTGTATAAGTCACGCATATCAATCGTTGGATGGAGCGCTTGTTGGGGTAAATTGCAAAATCCATGCCCCGCCTTTTTTGTATTTAAGTTTTAATATTGTAAATAAATTATTACGTTGTAAAATAATTTTACTTTTTGTAAAAGGACCCCTGCAGTTTATGGAATTACAAAAGGTCCCTCCGCGCCTCACGTGCAGTCCCACGTGAGGCGCGTAAATTTGGCATGTATACCCTGACGCTTTTTGTTAATTATAAAATAGGTCTTAAAAATAAAATAAAAGTTTATTCCAGTAGGTATTTTTGCACAAAGCCCCCTCTATTCATTTTTATTTGCAAAAATGCCCCTGCAAGGCTGTGTAATTTTTATGTCTTTTATGTATTTATTGAAAATATGTATGTTGCTCCTAAAAATCCACAAAAATTAGGTTAGATGCTTCATGTAGTGTATTTTCACGCCCACATTTTAATTTGCATTTTTTGCATGTAACCTAATTATTAAAAATGAAAAAGGAGCCCTTTTTGTACTGTTTAAATTATAAAATACCAAAAAAATATAGAAAAACATTTTAAAAATTACAAAAAAATTATATATGGTATATCTATATATATATATATTGATTCCAGAAAATGAAAAACCCTAAAAATAGAAAAAGAAAATATAAAAATTTCAAGAAGCTCCAAAATCCTAAAAAAAGAAAAACCTTGAAAAATACCAAAAATAATTTTTTTTCTCTTTTATAATTATCTATATATTATTTTTTACATATTAAAATTAATTTGGGTAATTTTGGGACTTATCTTATATTTTTAAAACCCAAATTGGTTTCGCCCCATTTAATTAGTCCCTTATTTGGGACATTTTTGTAATTAGAAATACATAAAAATTAGAAAAATCCAAGAAAAATATCAAAAAAATTAGAAAAATATAAAAAAGCCTAAAAATATTATATTTAATATATTTTGAGTATATATTTATATAAATATATATCCTTATATTATCTCTCTCTTCTCCTATACATATCTCTTTACATATATATATATATATATTATATAACTAGAAATATAAAAAGAAAATAAAAATTAAATTATTATAAAATATAAAAACAAAATAAAAATTATAAAAACCAAAATAAAATAAAAATAATAATATAAAAATTAAAAACCCACAAAAACAATAAGAATTGGACATGATCATTGAATTGAATAATTGTACAATCAAATTCCATCACACAACCTTTCGCCTCCCAGTGTTCGACCTCTACTCATGCTTACACCTATACACACTTGCATGTAGAGTTATAATAAATTTTAACTCCACATTTTTGATATTCATTGCATATATTTATTGTGGGTTAACTGTTGATTGATTTGGGATTCGGTCTGAGGTCACCTCAGCGACTGTCGATCCACCTTGTGGAAAGACACGTCCTCGGCAAATCCCATTTCATCAAATGGCGTCGTTGCAGGGGAGGCAACGGATTTTGTATGGTTGTTCATTCATTTATTTAATTCTTTGTTCATGTCCAACATTAATTTATTTATTTGATTTTTTATTAAGATTATTGAAATTGTTCTGACCCATCTCCGCTATTTGTCTTTGATGCGAGGGACCGCCATGCGAAGGAGGACCTCCTAGGAGGACCAATGCACCCAAGCGAGGCGGAGTTGGCTTTTCTACACCGGCCAACAGGAGATAGCATCGAAGGCAGATAAAGGAGAATTTTGGAAGACAATCTACATTTTTTATGCATTACATTTTATTATGTATATTTATGTGAGAGAGCGACTTAGATAATTGTAATAATACAGGACTCTCACAGGTACACTCCGACTTCCCGAGGTCCATTGCCCGAGGGATTGTTCCCTAGGGGGCCTCGATGGTTTTGACGCTTTTTCCTTTTTTTTATTTTATTTTTATTATTTTGTGTGAATGAGTCCTAGCTTAGGAATTGCTTGCTCGTAGAATTAGGTCAAAACACCTTAATATCTTGCATGTACCTATAGTGCGCTTTGGACCTAGTTCAAACTTTAAACAGTCACCTCATCATCTTCAGGCCTACGTGCCGCGAGCCCACCTTGTCAAGCGCTACTCTTGAACTTGATGTGTCGAGAAGAGGAGGGGTGAGCCTAGACCGGACTCCTGGATTGAAGATCGGTGACCGACTTGTGGTGCTTCACTCTAATAGTAGTTACTACCCTAGGGCGATTTCTTCGGCTTGCATTGGCATATAGCATAGGTTTCAAATTCTGTTAAGCATCCCGCATGGAGAGAGCTGGAGGCGCTGTAAGTCTTCTTACTCAGCATGCTGCATGGCTTTTCCGACCTTCTCCCTCTGTTTTTGCCAACCTAGGATGCTTAATGGAAATTGGAACTTCGATAGGCACGTGCATTGAAAATACCCAAAAAAGTGATAACCTAAATAAAATTGGGTCTGCTAACTCTATTGGACCTAAAAGTAAAACATAATGGACTTCCTAGTCTTGGGGAGAGCAACCCCCTCATTGGATGTGTTTTAAGTGCTCACGTACAAACTAAGGAGTAGAGCCCAAATCCTATCAACCCTCCTAAGTGTTTTGTACAATTTTTGTGATGCTCACCTAACTCAAAAAATGAAAAGATAAATGATCGTCATCTGATGGTCTTCACTGTGTAGAGTAGGTGAATCAGGGGTTTGCCTTGTGTAGTAAATGTGACTTGGAGTCCGTTGCGTTTTTCATTTATTAGAGTAGTCGATCCCGTCCGTGTGAGTCATGCATTTTTCATCTTTGAGTCTCTCTACCTCTCTTATACATATATCTCCTCATCTGCATTGAGTCGTGATATTGGCACTTGAGCTCAATCATTTCTTCGCCAAGACCTTTGTTTCCCTCTTCTTCACCATCTTCCTCGTATCCACCGTACCATCCCCATCTTCTCAGGTTCGAGGAGAGCATGCTCTTCGGACCACCATTTTGACGGTATTCCAGCCTTGTATGGAACACCCAAGTTTGTCTATGTCCCGATCTTCTCGTCCGCCCTCCTCGTACCCTCTGCATCACTTTTCTATTACCTGGGAGTGTTGTACACATCGATGAGGCCCGCATTGAGGATTTTATGATTACCTTGATTATTTGTGTAAGCTGGGCCGAAGATTGAGGATGCTGAGATCGGTGTGTCATGGGATTGTGATCTGATACGTGCATATTTTTGAGGTTATTTGATTTTGGGCACAAGCATAGATATGATGCATTATTGAGGAATTCTTGGTCTCGCACACCGGATTGAGGGTGTCACGTATTTTGATGCTTCGATGAGGGATTCAGGTGACTTGATTGATTGATCTATTCGGTTCGACCCGTCTGGATTCGGATCTTGGATTGATTATCTTGATATATGCTTCATGATAACGGTGCCTCGGACCCCCATGAGCTTCCTCATCTTCTTGATTAACCCATCCTTGATCTCCTGACTCTTTGATCCTCCCATGGCACGTAGAGGACTCGTGATTATCATTTGTGCCATCTCAGCTGATTAGATTAACTTGAGGAACTGTATTGTGATTGACCTGATTATTTGCTCCCTGACATGATCTTATGCCCTCCGGATGATTGAATGATTGAATGCTTTTGAGGACCTGAGCTGACTTGCCAGCTTTCCCATGACCTACATTGATCTAGCTCGCATTCCTCCTCGAGGACTATCTGCGGGAGAATGCGACAATTTCTTGGACCGCGGTTTCATTCACTACTTGGGTCGCCATTTTGATGGGACCAGGAACCGAGTCAGATGATATGCTTGATTGGCCTCCATTCTGCTTGTGTACCCGACTTGTCGGCACATGAGGCCAACTGTCTGATTGCTCTACTTGACGGTCCTCGCAAGGACAAGCCTTGATATTCCATTTGTTCACTGCCTAGTTCATAGCTCCCCGAGGGTTATCTGCGAGAGGCTATGACACATTATAGCAATGATGGTCTCTTCTACTGGTAGGCGGTCTGTCGTCTATCGAGACCATTATGTGGATCCGTCTGATGGATACGGCTCCTCTGAGCCTTCTCCTCTCTCCTTGACGACCCTCGCAAGGACGAGATGTACTCTTATTATTCACTATATAGCTCACATTACCTCCCCGAGGACTATCTGCGGAAGGATGTGACACTTTCTTTACGATCGGCTTCACTCACTTCTGGTGCCTCCGTCTGTTGGGGCACGTTTTCGATTCGTCTGATATGGGCGGTTGGTCTCCCTTTCTGATTATGCGCCCAATCTGTTGGGGCATGAGACCGACTTGCTCAGACTGCTTTGAGTCCGCTCTCCTTGACGGTCCTCGCAAGGATGAGATCTTTTCTGATTATTCCTTGACTAGCTCATAGCTCCTCGAGGGTTATCTGCGGGAGACTACGACATATTTCCGATCTGATTGGTCTCTTCTGTTGGTAGGCTGTCTGCCATCTATCGAGGCCACATTTTCTGTGGATCCGTCTAATGGATCCGGCTCCTTTGAGCCCTCCTCTCTCCTTGACGACCCTCGCAAGGATGAGATGTACTCTGATTATTCACTGTGTATCTCACATCACTTCCCGAGGACTATCTGCAGACGGATGTGACACTTTCTTTACGATCGGCTTCACTCACTGCTGGTGCCTCCTCCTTGATGGGGTACGTTGTCGATTCGTCTGATATGGGCAGTCAGTCTCTCTTTCCGATTGTGCGCCCAATCTGTAGGGGCATAAGACCGACTTGCTGAGGCTCCTTTGAATCTGCTCTCCTTGACGGTCCTCGCAAGGACGAGCTTCTTTTTTGATTATTCTTTGACTAGCTCGTAGCTCCCCCGAGGGTTATCTACGGGAGACTACGACATATTTCCAATCTGATTGGTCTTTTCTGCTTATAGCCTATTTGTCGACTACTGAGACCATTATGTGGGTCCGTCTGATGGATCCGGCTCCTTCGAGCCCTTCTCTCTCCTTGACGACCCTCGCAAGGCAGAGACACATTCTGACTATTCCTTGCCTAGATTGCATTACTCCCCGAGGATTATCTGCGGGAGTACGCAACACTTTCTGTACACTCGGTTCCCCCTGCTGACTGTGTCTTCGATCTGCGGAGCATGGAACCGAGTCGTTAGATATATATGATTTTGGTCCCATCCTGAGTTGCCTATCCGATTTGCGGATCATGGGACCCATCTGATTAGACTCTTTTGAGTCTGCTCGCCTTAACGGTCCTCGCGAGGTTGAGCTCCTAATATCTTCTATTTCCATGCCTAGCTGGCAGCACGTTCCCCGAGGGTTGTCTGCGGGACGCTGCCACATTCTTTAGACTCTCCGGTCTCTTCTGCTTGTAGCTATTATATTGTCTACCGAGACCGATACTGATGATCCGTCTGATGTATCACTGACGTCTTTGCGTCCGCTCGCCTTGACGACCCTCGCAAGGGTGAGTTTCTTTTCTGATTATTCATTGACTAGCATGTACCACTCCCCGAGGGTTATCTACGGGAGGGTACATCATTTTCTACGTACTCGGTTTCATTTCTGGTGTCTCATGTCTGTTAGAGCACGAAGCCGAGTCTTCTGAGCTGTATACTCGGTTTCCTTCTGATTGTGTCTCCGATCTGCGGAGCACGGAGCTGAGTTGCATGTTTTGTGTACTTGGTCCCCTCTCTGGTTGTGTATCCAATCTGCAGATCATTGGACCAAATCTTCTGATTAGTCTGATTTCTGGCTCCTTTGAGCCTGCTCACCTTGACGACCCTCGCAGGGTTGAGCCATGACTTGCGATATTCGGTGTGTCTCCTGTGATCTTCCAACCTCATGACCACCGAATGCCATGATGTCTCTTGTTCCTTAACTTTCCATATCTTATTGAGACTATGATTGACCGGAGGAATCTGTACTGTTCCTTCTTCCTCCTGGTCTTATAGTATCGGCTCTGTTTCCTCATGCTGACCCTACGAGCCGATTGACGGCTTCACGCTACCGGTTCCTGCTTTACTTTCCGATCTCTTTGACCCCGATAGCCGACACCCATCTGACTGCTTATCCGGGTGTCCTACACTGTCTAAGTGTGTCACTGTTCTCACAGGGAGACAATGGCGCAAGTACGGTATCCACTTGTCAGATACCGTCCTGTACTCCACCAGTTCTTCACCACTTGTATATATGTGTGCCTTGTTCATTCTTTCTCCCGCATGTCTTCTGTGCCCTAAATCTATCGCCATATCTTTGTGTCTACACTTAGGACATACCTTGTCCTAAGTATAGGGTACACACTGCATTGTTCTTTCATCGTTCAGTTTCGACACTCCTGTTGTTGCCTATACTTAGGGATATCTCACCCTAAGTATAGGGGGAGTGATACGTATATTCTCCACAATCTTTTCATCTATCTGTATATATCCATCTTTTCTTCTTTTCTTCTCTTCTTTTCTTCTTTTCTTTTTCATATTTCTTTATCTAAATAAAAGGTGTCGCCCCTTGTAGACAGTCTTCTATACTTAGGACGTACTTTGTCCTAAGTATGGGGGGTGCACACCTGATTTGTTAATTCTTTGGTCTGTTTATTCCCACCCTTGACCCTCCCTACTTTGTGTACAGTCTGCTATCCTTAGGATTACTTGATCCTAAGTATAGGGGGGATGGTCAACTTCTATTTCCTACATTTCTTCGTTCTTTAGACTTGTCTATACTCAATACGAGTTATGTCTTCTCTTTCTCTTTTCCAATCTATGAGGACATAACTCAAGCTAAGTATAGGGGGGTCGTATATACTCTGTATATACTTTATCCATAACTCGTACTTTCGTATTCTCTTAATAATATGACTAATAATTCTTTAAAATTCATTAAAACCCTTAATAAAAAGATAGCATTCCTCAAATTCTTTTTGTATATACTGATTAATAAATCAGGTGAAAATGTTTTTTGCAAAATGTTTGAAAAATAGTTTGAAAATCTTTGTAAAAATCTTTTAAAACTATTTTGAAAACGTTTTGTTACATGTTTTCAACCTTTGTAAAAACAATTTGGTTTGTAAAGTTTATTTTCTTTGTGTGAAATAAAATGTTTGAAAAATTATTTGCAAACGGTTTGAAAAATGGTTGCAAAAATATGTGAAAAATCTATATATGTTGTTCGGAAAACCTTTGCAAAATGATTTTCAAATGTGTGTACATGTTTGTAAAGTGCTTGTAAAAATTATTTTGGACTGTAGGTTTTCAAGATTGTTTGTAAAATAATTTTCAAATAAGTTTGAGGAATAGACACATCAAATCGATAATAAAATAATAAATAACACAAAATTCTTTAATTGTACATATATACCTGTAACTAAAAACAAAACTATAAATCCTTCATTCTTTGTAAATAAAGCGGCGCACCCGTGTAAATAGATGTACATATTTTCAGTGCTAAAATTCTTTTTGTAAAATGCTTTGAAAAGTTTCTCTTTGTTTTCAAATTCTTTGCAAAATTGTAAATAGCATTTACATAGCATTCATATTCTTTGATTGAGCTTGATGGTTGAACTAGTCCAATAAAGTCTAAGATTGGAGCTTGGTTGGACCTTACCGCACCTAACTGCATTGGAACCTTATGGGAACTAGGTTTAAGGTACTTCAGGTCTATTCAGACTTAATTCTTTGAGAAATCAGGACTGGGTTCAAGTCACCTCAATGGACTAACTAGAACTTTTCGACACACACGCATGACTCTTGTCGGCCGTGACCTAACTTGGATACCTGCACCTTTCACTTGGCTCAACTCAGTTGGAGTGGTGAGGGGGTTGGATTTGCCAGTCTGAGACGCACACGAGTGGAAACATTCGTCCTCATCTAGGGAGGGAAGTGCACCCCAACCTGGTCCAGTTTCAATGGAGTCGAATGACAGGAGAGTGTGGGTTGCAATAAAGCTTCAAAAGAGGGATAGTCTTCTGGCTCAAGAGGAAAAAGTCCTTATGTAAATGCTGCTGTAAATAGTATGTTGAAAAAAAACTCCAAAAAAGTGGACAGGCTTGTAAATAAAAATAAAAAGTGCCTGCTGGAGTATGTAATATATGTTGTATAGAAAATAAGCAAGCTTGAGCATCAAAGTTATACCATGTGAGCCTGCAGCTAGATGACTTGACTACACTGGTCTTGCATCCCAGGATAGGTAGCTACACTGGCTACCGTCCATTCTCTTCTTCACCTCCTCCTCTTGAGTTGGATGCCACTTGAACTTAGAAGGAAATACCCCGCTCCTCGACGGTAGAGGGCTGGATTGGGGAATCATTGGGTTGTCATTCTGGAGAAGTCAGTTCCTTTGTCATTTCAGTTGGGAAGAGCCACTATCACTTACACTGTACAAGTCAGTTTCATAGTCATAAGGGTTTGCGTATGATGTGGGCTAGTTCTGACCTGGCTATTGAGGTGATTTGAACCGAGTTCTGTGACTCTCGAAGGCTGTTGTGTTTTAAATTTGGTTCCCGACTAAGGTTCCACACATTTTCCCACCAAGGTCTAACTTGTGCTCCAAACTTTGATTTTGTACAGATGAGTTTAATAATCATGATCAATTCAATTTATTCTTTAAATTCTTTATTTTTGCCTTTTCTTTTCTTCTTATTCTTTATTCTTTTTGTACTTATTGCATAAGTATTTGCTAGGGACTAGCAAAGGCAAGTATAGGGGGGTGATGAATCTCCATTTCATCACCTTTATTCTACCATTTTGGCCTTAAAAACCCTAACTAAAGCATGTAAATAGCATCAATTTGTTCATAATAGCATTCATTATTTACTGTATTAAGTGTACATAAAATTAGGTTTTTAATGCCAAAATTATAAAATAAAGAGAAGAAAAGAAAAAGGAATAAAATATTGAAAATATTTTATGACCCTAACCCCGAGACCAAGTCCATAATGGAATTGGTGGACAAGGAATAAAGTAGGGGGAGATAAGGGCCAATAATACAATAAATTCCTCATTTATTTATTCATTCATTTATGCATTTTTGACACCTATTTTGTATTTAGGTATTTATTCATCAAATACAAATATTTTGTACATGAAAGTTGTAGATAATAATGTGAATAAAAATACAAAATTGAGTTTATACAAAAATAATATACAGTGTACATTTTATACATAGAATAAAAAGCCAAAATCTCAACTTCACAGATCCATATTGCAAATAAAAACTCAAAATCAACCAAAATCACCTTTAATTGTATATAGCTTCTTTAGAACTATTTAATAAAATTGGTTTCATAATTTTTGGAGTTCATCTGTGAAAGTTAGGTTTTTGGCCTTTATTGTACAGTCTGCCCGATTAAAATATTCATTATATTCATTATTCCCTATTTCTATAAATTTATATTTTTAGAATTTTGTATATAATACATATACATATTAAAATTAAAAGAAAATCAAAAAGAATTTGTGAAATAAAATAAGCCTATGCAATACATAGGCAAAATACCTATGTTATGTATGTATATAAATAAATAAAAGGGAATACATTCTTTAATTACTTTATTCTTTCATATTTTTATAATATTGTAAATATTACATATAATTTATTAAAAATGTAAATCCAAAAATAAAAACCAATAAAATACGTTAAGTAAATAAAATGTATATAAAATATAGGTAAAATACCTATAAGTATACTTACAGAATATATATACCTATTTATTTAAAAATGTAAATAAACTCATAAAAATTAAATAAAAATATATTTATACTCACAAAAATAATGTATAAATTATTAAATAAGAAAATAAAATAATAAAATAAAATATACAAAATAAAAATAATTTATACAAAATACATGTAAATACACTTATAAATACATCATTAAAATAAATTCATAATGAAATACATCAAAAAAATTAAATAAAAATCATAAATAAATACTACATTAATTAATAAACATTTTTTATTTTATAAGCAAATTCTAATAAAATCATTTATTATGTTAAATAAAATATTTTCGAATAAATTTCCCTGCTTTGTCCTGTAGTGTCCTAGGTGGACCAATCAGGATGCGGCCCCAGTTGACCTCTGGTCAACTGTCCCATCTGGGACCTGGCGCGTTAGAACCATCTCTTCCCAGATTTTCTTGACATTTTCATGTGCGTCTCGTCTACCGATTGCACTCGATTTCTTCTGACAAAATGATCCCCGATCATTGTACATCCACGCCCATTCCTTTATTCTTTTGTACATAGCTTGTAACGTCGCCCGTGGCCCGGTCAATAAGGGCGCACCACCATGTTTTTGAATAACCCATCTTCCTCCTCCAAACTTTTTTGGCCATTTCCCTAACCCTAGAGCTCCCACCTTCGGTCTAGCGTGCATCCAGGTGACAGATGGAGGTCTCCTGAAGGTCGTGAACGCTTGCGGAGGAAGGAGATGCGCCCAAGGCCGCCGCTCCGACAAGTCCTCTGCTCCTTGGCAACGCCAGGTATGAGCTGTGCCTTTACTTGTTTAGATAGGTTTTAGTTTTAGAATTTCATTGCCGTCTTTAGATTAGCGTTTAGCTATTAGATTTAGCGTAAAATCGCCCACCCGTAGTTCGCCGGAGCGTAAAAATGCCCCTGCCAAGCTGTGTAATTTTTATGTCTTTTATGTATTTATTGAAAATATGTATGTTGCTCCTAAAAATCCACAAAAATTAGGCTAGATGCTTCATGTAGTGTATTTTCACGCCCACATTTTAATTTGCATTTTTTGCACGTAACCTAATTATTAAAAATGAAAAAGGAGCCCTTTTGTATTGTTTAAATTATAAAATACCAAAAAAATAGAAAAACATTTTGAAAAATTACAAAAAATTATATATGTTATATATATATATTGATTCCAGAAAATGAAAAACCCTAAAAATAGAAAAAGAAAATATAAAAATTTCAAGAAGCTCCAAAATCCTAAAAAAATATAAAAACCCTTGAAAATTACCAGAAATATATTTTTTCTCTTTTATAATTATCTATATATTATTATTTACATACTAAAATTAATTTGGGTAATTTTGGGACTTATCTTATATTTTTAAAACCCAAATTAGTTTCAGCCCATTTAACTAGTCCCTTATTTGGGACATTTTTGTAATTAGAAATACATAAAAATTAGAAAAATCCCAGAAAAATAAAAAAAATTAGAAAAATATGAAAATCCTAAAAATATTATATTTAATATTTTTTGAGTATATATTTATATAAATATATATCCTTATATTATCTCTCTCTCTCTTCTCCTATACATATCTCTTTACATATATATATATATATTATAATTAGAAATATAAAAAGAAAATAAAAAAATTAAATTATTATAAAATATAAAAACAAAATAAAAATTATAAAAACTAAAATAAAATAAAAAATAATATAGAAATTAAAAACCCACAAAAACAATAAGAATTGGACATGATCATTGAATTGAATAATTGTACAATCAAATTCCATCACACAACCTTTCGCCTCCCAGTGTTCGACCTCTACTCATGCATACATCTATACACACTTGCATGTAGAGTTATAATAAATTTTAACTCCACATTTTTATACTCATTGCATATATTTATTGTGGGTTAACTGTTGATTGATTTGGGATTCGGTCTGAGGTCACCTCAGCGACTGTCGATCCGCCTTGTGGAAAGACACGACCTCGGCAAATCCCCTTTCATTAGTTCCCCCCAGGTACGTGTGCTGCGCGTGCGTGGGTGGGCATTTAGCATCGACACCCTTGCGGCTTTAAGTGTTTGTAACTAGTCCAGAAACTACATTAATTAGTTATATATTTTGTGTAAAAATTGCACTGTTGCCCTTGGATGTTTGGCTATTTGCATATATGCCCCTGCTAGTGTGATTTTTCTTTTTGTTTCTTTTAATTATTGCATGCATCTATAAAACCCCAAAATTTCTAAAAAAATAAACTTAAGCTCCTGTTTGCTTGCTTATTCACGCCATATTTCTGCATTACATTTTCATTGCATTTTAATATTTATTAAAATCAAAAACATGCATTTTGCTACTGTTTGCATTAGAAAATACCAATAAAATATCAAATATTTTTGAAAAATTCCAAAAAATCACCTTAGGTCTATTTTAGTGTCTTTTAACCACTTTCCAAAAATCATTAAAAATTTCAAAACAAAAACCTTAAAAATTAGAAAACCTCTAAAAACTTCATAAAAATCTAAAAAATCCTAGAAAATTCCTAGAAATGCAAACTCAGGTTCTATAGTTTCTATATTTTATTGTCTTTATTTTAAAATTAATTTGGGAAAATTTTGTCACTGTTTACTATTTTTCGTTCCCATTTTAATTTCGGCCAGCAGTGTTATTCACTGTTTTCTAGAATTTTGACATTTAAAAATACCAAAAATATTCTGAAAATCCCCAAAAATCAAAAAAATATTATAAAAATATAAAAAGACCAAAAACATTTTATTTTCTGATTTTTGACTATTTTCCCTTATTTTTATAAATACCTTATCCCCTCTTTTCTTATATTATATATATCCTATTATTGAAAAAGAAAATAAAAAAATATAAAATACAAAAAGAAAATATAAAATCAGAAAATTAAAAACCAAAATACAAAATTAAAAATTAAAAATAAAATTAAAAATATAAAATTAAAAACCCACAAAAAATTGCATATTTGTAGACACTTAATCACATTCACATCTTTGCACTTGTTTGATCTATCCTGTGTGCTCCCTGAGTTCGACCTCTACATACTTACACCTATACATCTTTTATGTAGAGTTAAAATAAATTTGACTCCACATTTATTCTTCATTTTTTGATTTATATATTGTGGGTTCATTGTTGATTAATTACGGTTTCTTACGGGTCGCCACAACGACATTGTAGTCCCACCTTGTGTGGACTATTTAGACCTGCGATAAATCGTGGTTATCAATTACCACCTATATATTACCATAATTTCCCGTATTTATGGTTATTTTTTACTAACTCCAAATTAATTAAATCTAACTTTATTGTGTACAAACATTGACCAAGGAAAATTATCAAAAAAATGAACTTGTATATATGCTCAATAAAACCCAAACCTTAGTTCCAAGACCAAAAGCCGTAAATGTCAACATCTCTCTCATACAGTCTCCTATGAACCCCTACTTACTTTTGAATTAATATACATTCTATTATATATAAAATAAGACCAACTTCAAAAGAATATGAGTTCATATGTGAAACTTCGATTTGGGACCTCATGTATAAAAATAACTCTTTTTGATTTATTTCTTTTCATTTATTTTCATTGATTTATGCTTTAATAAAATATGCAAAAATCCACATCAGAATTGAAGTAAAAACCAAAGAAAATAATTCAATGTTTGTATATTTACAATAGGTATATAAGTCTCCTTTATTTTATTATTATATCTTCTTAATTATTAAAAATCACAATATATATATATATTAATTTATATGATTTATATTGACTCTTACTTTATTTAAAAATCATAAAAAATGCAAAATGCAAAAATATTGTATTTTACATTCGTAGAGTACCGTAAAAAACTATTTTGTACATATGATTTCTTTTGATTTTGGTCCCTTCACAAAAAGTTGTAGATCTTGTCGGGACAAACAACTTTCATGAAGTCCACTTATTTATTTGACCTCATTTATTTTTTTTACTGATTTTTCCTTTGATTTCTCTTCTAAATTTTCTGGAAGCAATGCATGGCAGCTTCTTGAGCTATCATGTGTCGCCCCCTCTCCCCTCTTCATCAACCCCATTCTAGGTTGTTGGATGAAGAGTCCTTCATCCAATGGCTCATATATCCTTTTATTTTTATTCTCGATTTTATTTTATTTTATTTATTATTTTTCCTCCATGTGGCCTCACCACAGTCGTTCGATCTCTGATTGATCGAATGGCAGTGCCTCTTCCCCTTCCTTCATATGGTTATTTCCATCTCCACCTCCATCTTGTGTCGTGGCGACGCAACCACCACCCCGCTTCTTCTGTGGTTGTTATGGCCCACGATTGTTACACTCGATCACCACCCCAGCTCCCTCAAAAACCCCTCACCCACCGCCTTCTTATTCATCTATCGCTAATCACAAGAGCACCTCCAAGTAGAGCTTCGACCTCTTCTCCCTCGGCAAGGTCCAGCTAGCATCCCTAGCTACAACGGTCGTTCAACGGGCTGCTTGAGCTCCCCTGTAGCTGCAGTGTGGAGCAAGAACATCAGAGCTCCTCCAAGCTCCTCTTCTAGGCTATTCGTCCAACCACCATTGGTAGTTTTTCATTCCCTTTCCTCCTTTCTTCGCTCCTTTTATGTTCTTATTTCCCTTATTTTCCATACTACGATTTCACTCTCGTCTCACCCTGCTCTGCATGTCTCGTCACTTTCCCATCGATACGCTCTGCAATTTGTATTTGAATTCCTTTTGTATCCGTTTGCTCAGTTAATTCAATAGCTTTTTTCATTGCTTTTCGAAAGGAAACTCTATTTTTTAACTGTAAAGCTATATATTCCGCAAGAATATTAGGTTGCCCATAAGGTTTTTCAATTCTTGTGATAGCAATGTTGAGCATTCGGTTCACAGAATTTAACTTCCTTTGTACATTTATCTGTAATTCTTCGATTCTTCGTGTTCAACTCTCTATTAATAAATTCGGGAATCCAATATAGATTATGACCTCAATTAAATCTATTCGTTTTTGAATTCCTATACGGGCAATTCCTTCGAAACCCAAGGTATTCTCATATTTTTTGCACATAATTCTTGATACAGTCTCGTATTTTTTCATCCTCTTGGAGACCCGCGGAAAAGTTTTTTGGTTGTGCGAACCAAAAGGAATGATGGCTTTGAGTTGTACCAAGTCTGAAACCAAGTGGATTTAATTTTTGTCCCATATTTTTATTATACTATCTTTTCATCCATATGTTATTTTTAAATATGAATCTCAAATTTTAATTTCTATAAAAATTATTTAGATTTATCCTTCAGTACAATTGTTATATGACATGTAGGTCTTTTTATTGGATAACTGCACCCTCGAGCCCGGGGTCTTAACCTTTCCCACAATGGGACCCCCATTGACTTCGACTTTACTAATAAATAAACCAATTTTAAAATGGGATAGGAGGCTCTATAAGGCATGAGTTCCAGTATCATAAGTGTTTCTTCATAGGAACGCCCGCGAATTTGATCAATTACTCTTCGGGCTTTGAAAACAAACATATGTATATGTTGAGCTAAAACTGACTTCTGTGCCCGATCTATTCGAGTTCTTGTTTATCACAAGGTTAGTTACCCCCACCAATGGATGATGAGAAATTATTCTATTATTTTTGTTCTATAATTACTCTACTTAAGTTACCATTATTCTACTTAATATAAATTGTTAATACTTAACTTCTTAACTTAATATACTTAATATATATTTAATATACTTAATATATATTCTGTATATTATTTAATTATATTAATTTATTAATATTAATTTACATTTTTTCTTTTTCATTACTTTAGAACTTTTGATTATATTTACTTATCATATTTGTTTGTATTACTCTTTTATTTATATTTGTACTCTTATATATATATATATTTAGATTTTTAGATTTTTTATTTAATAGAATTTGAAATAAAAAAAGAATTAACGACGAGATTTATTATCGTTTTTTTGCATGTCTACCAAAAGTCCGAGTGGGTGCGAATTCTCCCAATTTATGACCTACCATACGATCCGTTATATAAATGGGTAAATGCTCTTTTCCATTATGAATAGCAATTGTATGCCCAATCATTGTGGATTAATGGTTGATGCTCTGGACCAAGTTACTATTATTTCTTTTTCCTCCTTCATATTGAGTTGTTCGATTTTTCCCAATAAATGATTAGCCACAAAAGGATTTTTTAGTGAACGTGCCACAATTGATAACTCCTTTTTTTGTAAAAATATAAATATCATAAACAATTTCAAATTCCAAAAATTCTATTTTCTATATTCGTAATTCTTATTTACGGCGACGAAGAATAAAACTATCACTATATTTTTTCCTTTTCCTACTTCTTCTTCCAATTGTAGGATAACATCAAGGGATCATAGGTTTTTTTCTACCAATTGGGGCTTTCCCTTCACCGCCCCCATGGGGATGGTCTACAGGGTTCATAACTAGTCCTCTTACTGCAAGACATTTACCTAGCCAACACTTAGATCTGTCTCTACCCAAACTTTTTTGGTTCACCCCAACATTACCCACTTGTCCGACTGTTGCTAAGCAGTTTTTGGATATTAAACGGACCTCTCCAGACGGTAATCTTAATGTGGCCGATTTACCCTCTTTCGCAATCAGTTTCGCTACAGCACCTGCTGCTCTAACTAATTATCCACCCTTCCAAGTGTGATTTCTATATTATGTATGGCCGTGCCTAAGGGTATATCAGTTGAAGAGGATTCTTCTTTTTTATCAATAAAAACCCCTTCCTAAACTGTACAAGCTTCTTCCAAAGCATACGACTTTCTAGATGTATATGATGATATCTAGACAGATAGATCTTATATGAATCGTATGATGAAGTACCATATGAGTGGATATATAGGAATCCAAATCCGCCGAATCGCTCATGTTATGATCTTCTACTTCCTAGGTCTCCTCGTTCCGTCATCTGGCTTATGTTCTTCATGTAGCATTCAGATCGAATGACTCTATGAAATTACGTCGATACTTCCACTTACGGGTAACGTAGGAGACATCTCTATTTTTTCCCAGGGGATCTTTATACACTGCTTAGCTTTCAATTCTCCTCTGACCATCAAATTAAATGTGAATAACCCGTCTTCCTCTCTTTGAAACAGGGAGCGCATCCGTTTCTATCCGTGCTTCAAACAAATTTGTCGTCTCCATATTACCATATCTCTAGAGTCAATAATTTTCTATGAAGAACTACTGAACTCAATCACTTGCTGTCGTTACTCAACAGTTTTCTGTTGAGGTCTATCTCGTGGAGGTACTCCAATTGGATCAGTGATCGATTTCTAGGTTTCATCGTAAACCTAATTGGTTACTTCCAATTACGTAAATCAATAGTTCAAACCGCACTCAAAGTTAGGGTATTTCCCATTGATATAGGAACTTCTTACCATAAACAATGGTATCTTCAATTATAGCCCCTCTGGGATGTAAAATATATCTCTTCTCACCATCCCTATAGTGTATGAGACAAATGTATGTATTTCGATTAAGGTCGTATTCTATGGTTACAATTATACCAGATATATCCTTTTCATTTCGTCGAAAATCGATTTTACGGTATAGACACTTATGACCTCCCCCTCTATGCCTTGCGGTAATGATTCCTCTGGCATTACGACCTTTACCACAACGATGCTGTCCATAAATCAATTTATTTCGTGGATTGGATTTCCTGTCTATGGCTCCATTGTGTGTGCTCGGAGTAGAAGTTTTGTATAAATGTATCACCATGTTATTAAGTATTTTGCTTTAACTTTTTTTTCTCTATAAGAGGTGGAATATAATAACCCGATTGAAACGTAATGATCATACGTCTGTAATTGGAATGCGTTGTACGTCCCATAATAGGTCCCATTCTTCTACCCTTTCCGGGGAGTCGATGACTATTCATAGCTATTACCTTGACACGAAAGAAGAGTTCGACCCAATGCTTTATTTCTGTCCTAGTTGATCCCGATTCGACATTAGAAGTATATTGATTGTTCCCCAATAACCGAATACTTTTTTCTGTAAACACTGCATATTTGATTCCATCCATAAGTTCATTTTCTTGCCTATAAGTTCTAGTATCGATAAGAATTCTAATTCTTATTGTTCATATGTTATGATATGAATATACCATACCAATTTGTTATGTATGGATGATGAGATTCCATTGATACAGAGCCAATTCCAATAGACTTATTCAATGTTCCCATTGGCGTGCATCCAACAGGAATTGAACATACGAACTTGCCAATTATGAGTTGGGCGCTTTAACCATTCATCCATGGATGCTTAACAGGGATCATCGTACATCGTGAATAACCAAATTCCAATTGAAATGAAATCTTTAGGAGAAATCACTGAAAGAGGAATCAATGAAACAACATCAATTCAAACCCTGGATCTTCGAATTGAGAGAGATATTGAGAGAAATCAAGAATTCTCAATATTTCTTAGATTCATGAATCAAATTCGATTTAGTGGGATCTTTCACTCCCATTTTTTCCCACCAAGAACGTTTATGAAACTCTTTGACCCCCGAATTTTAAGTATCCTACTTTCCCGCGATTCATAGGGTTCAACAAGCAATCCATATTTCACGATCGAAGGTATAGTACTGCTTGTAGTAGCGGTCCTTATATCTCGTATTAACAATCGAAAGATGGTCAAAAGAAAAAATCTCTATTTGATGAGGCTTCTTCCTATACCTATGAATTCTATTGGACCCAGAAATGAGACATTGGAAGAATCTTTTTGGTCTTCCAATATCAATAGGTTGATTGTTTCGCTCCTGCATCTTCCAAAGGGGAAAAAGTATTCTGAGAGTTGTTTCATGGATCCGCAAGAGAGTACTTGGGTTCTCCTAATAAATAAAAGAAATCCAAAGTGTATCATGCCTGAATCTAACCGGGGTTCGCGGTGGTGGAGGAACTGGGTCGGAAAAAAGGGAGATTCTAATTGTAAGATATCTAATGAAACCATAGCTGGAATTGAGATCTCATTCAAAGAGAAAGATAACAAATATATGGAGTTTCTTTTTTTATCTTATACGGATGATCCGATCCGTAAGGACCATGATTGGGAATTGTTGGATCGCCTTTTTATGAGGAAGGAGCGAAACATAATCAACTTGAATTCGGGACAGCTATTCGAAATCTTAGGGAAACATTTGATTTCTTATCTCATGTCTGCTTTTTCTGAAAAAAGATCAATGGAAGGGGAGGGTTTCCTCAAACAACAAGGAGTTGAGGCAACTATTCAATCAAATGATATTGAGCATGTTTCCAATCTCTTTTTGAGAAACAAGTGGGGTATTTCTTTGCAAAATTGTGCTCAATTTCATATGTGGCAATTCCGCCATGATCTCTTCGTTAGCTGGGGGAAGAATCAGCACGAATCGGATTTTTTTAAGAATGTATCGAGAGAGAGCTGGTGGGCAAACTTCTTTATGTTACTATTATCAGGCTTGATACATCCTTTGTTGTGAGTCGAGTGAGCCAGTTCATGGAGCAACCACGTCAGGTACACATGGATGCCATACATATGATACTCAGGTACCTCAAATCATCTCCAGGTGTGGGTTTATTGTTCAAGAAAGGCAAGGTGATAACTATCTCAGCATGTGCAGATGCAGATTACGCAGGGTGTCCCAAGGACAGGAAGTCCACCTCTGGGTTTGCTGTATATGTTGGAGATTCTCTAGTATCATGGAGGAGAAAGAAGCAAACTGTTGTGGCAAGGTCTAGTGCTGAATCTGAATATAGGTCTATGTCACAGGTTAGCACAGAAATGATGTGGGTGAAGGTTGTTCTTACATATTTACATATAGAAGTCCCACTTCCTATGGCCTTGGAATGTGACAATCAGGCGGCCTTGTTCATTGCAAATAATCCAGCATTCCATGAACGAACCAAGCACATTGAAGTTGACTGTCACTTTATACGTGACATGATTCAGAAGGGATCCATTGCTACATCCCATGTTAGTTCAGAGAATCAAACATCAGACATTTTCACCAAGGCATTACTGCGAGGCCCGTTTCAAAAGTGTACGTCCAAGATGAGCATGATTGATATCTATGCTCCATCTTGAGGGGGAGTGTAGATATATATTATTCACTTATGTATCTCTCTTTTGTTATTTTTCTTTCCCGTTGGACTCTTTATGTAATTTACCCATAGGCTACTCTCCTATATAAGAGAGCCTAGGGCTGATGGAATAAACATGTTCTCTTATTTTTCCAACAATAGGGACTTGAAGGACGACACATGAATCCACTGCCCAAGATCTAGGTGGAGCGTCGGGGGCACCTAGATCTACGATGCATGGAGCTACCGCCTAGAGCTCGAGAAGGCTGGATCAGACAAAAGAATATCGCACCCATGTACGAGATGTTGCCGCAGTATAGGACTGGAATGGAGAAACTATGATCCCAAAGCTAGGCTCCAGAGATGGAACCCTAGTTTTTCATCAAACACGACAAGGATGGCAGATCTTGGTTCCGAAAAAAAATCCTTAAAATCTCAAATCTCGAACTATATATGAACATGAATGATCTTCAGGAATACAAAGAAACACTAAAATCGAATCTCGAATGAAAACCTCAAGAATCAGACCCACTATGCTACCATGTTAAAAATAATGAATGCGGAAGCGTATCAGAAATAAAAAATAAAAAGTATTGAAGAACACGAGATTTTAACGTGGAACCCTACTCCCTAAGGAGCAGGATGAAACCACGGGAGAATGCCTCAAAGGGCTAATGTGTCTATTGACTTTCTCACTGGATACATGGGGTGTAGAGCTTTTTATATAGCCCTCACTGAGTCTCCACATCACACACTTGGTAGATGTGAGACTAAGGAGGGATACATTTACCCATTTACTCAAGTGACGCATATAACAAATACTCCAACACTCATGAGTGAACTCATGCCTTCAAGTTCAGTAGTGAACTTGTACGATCCCTTGAGAGATTGTATTACTCGTATCCCTTATATGCACACCAACATACATGTGTATAGACTTTGATTAGGTCATTAACATAATGGTCTGCCAAATGTACATCCTCAGACATATAGTAATGCATCGGACACTGGTCAGAGGATGTGTGCATGTATCACGACAGCATATGATATAGTTCTTGGATATCTTGATCTCGCTAAGTTAACTCTTTGATCTAACTTATCTAACACCTCGGAATCTCTATTCTTATGTAGAGGACCTGCATCAAGAGGTCGATCGAATATCAGCCTTTGGAGTAAGGATTGACATATCCTTCTCAGGATGGAGATCCTTTCTTGATAGTCACTTGACAGTGTGGTTGAGTCCTTAATACAACCCCTATCAGCCTCTATGATCCAACATTTGGATCAACATTTGTATGATATCAAGATGGCCTCTTTAAAAAAATATATCAAGATGGCCATGACTGATGATACATAACCCTAATTATACGAAAGAATCTATTATGCAAACTATATTCTTCATTTCATGTCAAAGAGTGATTTGCAATAATTTTATAACATAATGGCTTGCCATGAACACTCATGTCCAACAGTGTAAGGGCAAAATGTCTGATATATAATGCTATGAGACTTGAAGAACTGAGATAACTGAGTAGCAGAAAAATCCAAAGCATTATCAAAACGAATATATTTAATCGTACCAAAAAAATATTTTTCAATTCATAAATATAAAATTGAATGACAAACCCACCCTCAAACTTGTTTTTTAAAAGAAAAACCCATGATAATATGGAGTTATCATTGATGGTGTTGAAATAAACTTTATTCATGTGAGAAAAGAGATCCCATGGATCTCTTATATATGAGAGGAGCCAAGGGTAAATTACATAAGTGATACTCAAAGAAAACATAAACTGTAAATATAGTACGGTAATAACTAAACATCTCAACACTCCCCCTCAAGCTGGAGCATAGATATCAATCATGCTCAGCTTGGAACAACATTTCTGAAATGAACCTCTAGCCAGTGCCTTTGTGAAGATATCTGCAGTCTGATCTCCTGTGGGAACATGAGAGGTGGATATAAGACCCTTCTGGATCATCTCTAATGTAATGACAATCCGCCTCGATATGCTTTGTCTGCTCATGAAAAGCAGGGTTATTGGCTATAAATAGCGCTGCTTGATTATCACATAAAAGCTTCATAGGGAGAGGAACCTCAATAGTAAGGTCGGTCAATACAGATCTGACCCACATCATTTCTGTGCGTCCTTGTGCCATAGCCCTGTATTCAGATTCAGTGTTTGATCTGGCCACAACAGTCTGCTTCTTATTTTTCCAAGAAACAAATGAACTGCCAACAAAGATAGCAAAATCAGAAGTCGACTTTCTGTCCCTAGGACAACCAGCATAGTCTGCATCTGCACATCCTGTCACCTCAAGTGATGTATCCCTATTGAACATATGACCAAAGCCAGGTGACGTCTTCAAGTACCTCAAGATCATATGTACGGCATCCATATGTACCTTCCTGGGTTGCTCCATGAACTGACTGACTTTGTTGACTGCAAACGCAATATCCGACATGATAATAGCGACGTATAGGAGCTTCCCAACAAGCTCTCTATATCTTCTCCTGTCAATTTCTTCAGTGTCCTCATCAAACAATTTCATGCTCACATCCATAGGAGTACAAGCAGGCTTACATCCTGTGATGCCTGTCTCAGAAAGGAGGTCCATAAGAAATTTCCTTTGATTCATCACGAGTCCACGTTGATTTCTAGCGAATTCTAGTCCAAGAAAGTAGCGAAGATTTCCAAGATCCTTTGTCACAAACTGCTAACTAAGGAACTCCTTGGCAGTAAGAATACCCTGCTCATCATCTCCTGTTAGGACAATATCATCCACATAAACAAGAATGGCCTCGGTACCTTTAGGTGTCCTCTGTACAAATAGTGAGTGGTCCGCAGTACTAGACCGCACGAACCCTTTTTGCTCTAGCAACTCCAATAGCTTTTGATACCAAGCTCTTGGACTTTGCTTCAGGCCATAAATCGCCTTGTGAAGGTGGCACACATTCTGAGACTCCCCCTTAGTAGCAAACCCTGGTGTGGTGGTTGTTGCATATAAACTTCCTCCTGGAGATCCCCATAGAGAAAGGCATTCTTGACATCAAGTAGATACAGAGGCCAGTCTCAGGAAACGACAATAGATAGTAGAAAGCGTAATGTCGAATGTCTTGCTACTGGAGAGAAGGTGTCCTGATAATCCACCCCATATGTTTAGGTGAATCCTCGAGCCACAAGCCTTGCTTTGAACCGGTAAACACTGCCATCAGCCCTTTGCTTGATCGTGAAGATCCATTTGTAGCTCACAATAGATGCTCCATGTGGAGGTGAAACAATGCTCCATGTGCCACGTGATCGTAGGGCCGTCATCTCTTCTTCCATAGCAAGTCGCCACCTAGTGTCCTGAAGCGCCTCCTAATATGTACGTGGAATAGTAACACCAGAAAGACCCACTATAAACTTCTTGTAGTCACAGATGATCCAAGGAAACATGTGCAGCCATTGGGTAAGTAGCACATTAGCGGCGCGGCCTTCGTAGAGCAATCGGTATCTCCAGGTCATAAGCCTCATCCTCTTCTAGAATTAACTCTTCCTGTTCATTAATAAAATCTCTAGTGCCATCAGTAGATATAATATGTTCCTGACATACCTGAGGCAAGGTGGATGACGTTATAGGCGCATAAGCAGAGGGGCGAAACCTGCAAGTATAAACATAGAGTAAGAATGTAGGCTCTGGGTGAAGAGGTGGAGGTGGTGTTGGCATAGGTGGTGAAGATCTCGGGATATCACTAGAAGGAGATGGAGGTGAAGGGACCACAACGTCTTCTCTGGATCCATTAGTGGATAGCATGTCACCTGTAGGAGAGAAATACATAATAGATTCGAAAAATGTAACATCGGCACTGACATAGTATTTTCTCCCAACATGATCAAAACATCTATACCCTTTTTGGGTATGAGAATAACCAACAAAGACACATTTGACAGCTCTAGGTGAGAGCTTGTCACGACCGGGAGTAAAGTCAGGGACAAAGGATACCGATCCAAAAACACGAGGTGTAAGTGTGAAGAGTTCCTTTTCAGGAAACGCAATCGAGAAAGGACTCTTTTCTCCAAGAATAGTGGAAGGCAAACGATTTACCAGATAACAGGCGGTTAGGACTGCATCCCCCCAAAAGGAAGGAGGTGTATGACTATGGATAAACAAGGCTCTCGTGATGTCTAAGAGGTGACGATGTTTGCATTCTGCAACCCCATTTTGCTGTGATGTATACGCGCGGGAAGTCTGATGAACAATACCCATAGACTGGAGAAATTCTGCCAAACGAAGTGTAGAAAACTCCAAAGCATTGTTGGTGCGAATATATTAAGTTTGAGCAGAAAAAATGTTGTTGATCTCAATAAGAAAATTCTTTATTATAGCACCTGCTTCAGATTTATGTTTAAGCAAGAAAACCCAATAAAGTCTAGAATAATCATCAACAACAACCATGTAAAATCTATGCCCCTGATGATAAGGAACACGACTTGGACCCCAAATGTCAAAATGCAACAACTCAAAGGACCTACTACAATGACTTGGACGACTAGGAAAGGGGGAGCGGTGGCGTTTCCCAAGCTGACAGGCTTCACAGTCCAGAATAGTACGAGTAGATAGTTGGGGAAGAACACGCATCATCTTTTGGAAAGGGAGGTGGCCAAAACGAAGATGCCACGGAAACAGCGAAACAGATCCAGAGGGAATAGATGCCACGCTAGCACATGAAGGAACAACAAGTTTGTATATTCCTCTCTGCTCACGACCATGAATAATCATCCTGCCAGTTAGTATGTCCTGAAACATAAGAGAAGATGGTCAAATATGGCACGGCAGTGTAAATCTTTTGTAATCTGACTAACAGAAAAAAGATTCATTTGAAAATCTGGAGCATGTAAAACATTCTGAAGTTGTATAGAAGGGGCTAAAACAATCTCCCTTTGACCCACGATGGGTAGCCGAACTCCATTGGCTATGATTACGGAACGCCCTGGAGGAATAGTCCTGTATGTGGAAAACTGTGTCCGATCTCCACACATGTGATGAGATGCTCCAGAATCAATAATCCAATCTGTCGCATCTGAACTGTTGCTACTGGAACTGGTAAGCACATATGAAATACCTGAGGAACTAGGTAGATCTCTGGCGGTGGCCGCTGCATCTGATGGTCCTGCAGTCTGAGTCACGGGTGTGGTCACCATTTCTTGAATTCTCGAGATAAGATCATCAAAACGTGCATCAATAGTGGGTGCAGGTGAAGAGTCAGTCTGCTCAGCAATACGTGCAGACACCAGAAAGCCATGCTTGTGAAAGCATGTCTCCTCTGAGTGGCCAGGACGATGACAATAAGAACATGGACCACGCTGACGGCCTCCACCTCTTCCACGAGGTCCACGACCACGGAACTGGGAAGTACTACCTTGTCCACGAGATGCAGCCATAGCCAAGGAAGCTGACTGTGGCGTGGATGCAGGTGTGGTAGTAATCATGCTCAACCGCTTGTATACCTCCTCCATTAGTGGTATGTTTTCGCCAGTCAGCAGTTGAGTGTGAGCGGCATCGTATTCTAGGTCAAGAGAGGACATAAAAACTCCAGTCATAGTGGCATTCTGATATGCCTGTTGTTGGTCCACACTGACAGTTGTTAAGATAAATATAGCTTTCTGTCTTTTTTATGTAATTTATGTTTCTTCCAATACTTAACATGTAATAAACCCAAGGGCTTTTATCCTATATAAGAGAGCCCTAGGGTGTGTCTAATGCAAGTCTTTCGTTTCTCCCAACAGCAGTGATAGGCATGAAGCTGTGGAGTTGCTCAAACATGCCTCTCAGATGTGAGAAATGTGCATGTAGAGGTCGACCATTCTGCTTGGTCGAGAAAATGTCGAACTGCGTTTGGAGTATCTTGCTTTCATTTTTCGCTTGTCCATAGGTAGCGGCTAATATATCCCACATGGCCTTTGCAGTTGGTTGATTTATAATGTCATTAGCAATCTTTGTGCTGAGCGTCCCAGAGAGCCATATACGAGCATATGCATCATCTTGCTTCCATGATGCGTTGGCCCCAGTCTTGTCCGTTGGCTCGGAATCCGTCAGAATATGTTCCTTGTTATGGCATTGCATCAGGGTATGAAACTGCATGGACCATAACTCATAGTTGGTCCCGTCCATCTTTACGATAGGTGTCGGTCCTTTGAAGGCACCGGAAGAAGAGAAGACGTCACCCTTATTTTCTGACACTCTTTAATACGCCAAAATGCGAAACAAGCGTGGAATATCACGCTAAAGTCTTGTCTACAACATCAGAAGAGGGATGGGATGTATCTATACTCATCCCTAATGCAATGTTTGTGGTCGAGAACCTCAAATGAAGGGAGAAGTCAGACTATATCACCCTCCGCAGAGTAGTCCAGACCTCGATGCACGTGAACATGGGGTGTCAGACCCCTTTTGGATCAAACCACCACGTCTACGAAGGCGTAGGAACCTCGTTGGGTTGCTGCAAGGCTGCAGCAACTGCTGGAAGGGAGTGGTGATGGCGTTGGGTACGCTGGAGGGAGGTAGCGACGACGCTGGGGTTGCTGCGGTGGCACTGGGGGCTACTGCAGGCCGCCCAGAAGCGCGCAGTTGTGCGTGGTGGCGCGCGGAGGCGCGGGGAGAGGCTGGCGGGTGGGGCTAGGGTTAGGGTTTTGGTTCGAGAACCCCGGTCTAGGACCGTTGCTCTGATACCACGTTGAAATAAACTTTATTCATATGAGAAAAGAGATCCCATGGCTCTCTTATATAGGAGAGGAGCCAAGGGTTAATTACATAAGTGATACTCAAAGAAAACATAAACCGTAAATATAGTGCGGTGATAAATAAACATCTCAACAGATAGCTACAATATAAAACGTGTGCCTCTGGTGGTCAAAGATATGACTGGGACCCCCGATATCAAAATATCCAAACTCAAATAAATAACTATTGCTACGACTCTAACGACCAGGATAACTAGAATGATGATGTTTTCCCAAGCTGGCAAGCCTCACACTAAAAGATAGATCTGGACAGAATCTAAGTGAAGACTCTACATAGCTTCTGTAGATAAGGATGATCGAACTGAAATGACACACGTAGGGAGAGACTGGCCCATTGGGAATAGAAGAAGCACCAATATACGAAGATTGGACTAGTCTGTAGAGACCCCTTTGCTTACGGCCACAAATGCCCATCATACTCGTGAGTATATCCTGAAACACAAGAGAAGTGGAATCAAAGATGGCATGACGAAGTAAATCCTTGGTGAATTGATTTAAGATAATAAATTCATTGAAAAATCATGAGCATGAAGAACATTCTACAAGTGCATGGGTTATGTCAATTGAATCTCCCCTTGTCCTATAACATGGGAATGTGTCGCATCAGCAATAAGAAATGTTCGGTCACGATGAACAACTCTGTAGGAAGTGAACTGCACCATGTCTCTACAGGTGGTGGGCAGAACATGAATCCATGTTCCACTCAGAGAGGTCTGTCATGTGACAACAAGGGCATATGATATACATGAAGTATTGGCAGATGCTAAGGCAGTGATATAAGACGAGCCCGATGGAGTACTGAAGGATCCAGAAATGGGAGACATGATCTCCCTCAAACAGGAGATAATCTAATCGAACCTCTGATAAGCAGATGTAGCAGTTGTAGGAGTCTCAACTTCCTCAACGACACGGGAAGATGCTAGAAAGCCATGCTTTCAATGCAATGTGTCCTTGGAGTGGTCAAAGCGGTGACAATAAGTGCTTAATTGATGTAAACGAGGCCCTCCTCTACCACGGACACTGCATCCTCTGAACTAAGAAAATCATCCTCGATCACGAGATATGGTCATCACTGAGGACGTTTGAGAGATGGCGACAAAAGAACGGTGATCTTGTTGAGTTTGTGACATACTTCCACCATGGGAGGCATGGTAGCATTGGTAGCATCCGCAAGTAATTGAGATAGTGTGGCATCATACTCAAGATCAAGAGCTGCCAAAAAGACACCAACTATGGTGGTGTTCCTATACGCCTTATGTTGCTCGGGAGAAGTTGCAAGAGGCATGAAGCTATGGAACTTCTCAAACATGCCACTAAGAGACGTATATAACGTATGAGAGGATGACCATTCTGCTTGACCGTGAAGATATCATGTTGGAGCTGCAGTATCTTCGTCGCATTCCTCGCCTGAGAGTATGTAGCAACGAGGATGTCCCGCATCGCCTTAGTAATGGGCTAATGTAGGATACCATTGTCTATCTCCACAACCAGCGTACCAGATAGCCAAACACATGTGTACGCCTCATCTGCCTCTCATGAGGCATTAGCACCAGTCTTGTCAGTCACCTCCTATGTTAGAATATACTTCTCCTCATTACATTGCATAAGGTGCATAATTGCATAGCCCACAAGACATGGTTGGTCACACCCATCTTGATAATCGACACCAGACCTCTAAAGGTGCCGAGGATAGGATGTCGACCATGCTTTTTGACATGAAGTCAAAGATGGAGTCTAAGATTGTAGACTGAATTAAACGCTTCTACACAAACATATAGGGAAATCAGTGTGGGTTTAGACTCAAATCACAACCATACACCTCAAGTTTGGGTCCATGCTAGGGGGCGAAGGGGTGATTTATCGGTCCGAAATCACCCTTTTCCAACCACAATCAGACCGTAAACAATCCTTGTACGCCAAAAATGACGTCGAGGAGAGAAGAGAGATGATTTACGCACCTTAGGGGGTGATGTCGACGATCGGCGGTGAGCAGAGGGCCTACTGGAGAGCCCTAGGCAGTGATAGGGCCACAAGAGCAGTCCTAGGCAACAACAATGGCTCTGTATAGCCACAGGCAGCACCATTGGTGCTACTGTTGGGGGCCTGCAACGATCCAAGGTCGTCGTTGGGTCCTGCACTGGTAGCTATGGTGGTGCACGATCGGTGGAGTGGTGATTGGCGACAATGTGTTGCGCGAGAGGTGGCTGATTAGAGGGAGAGGATCAGGGCATAGGGTCCTAGTTTAGGATCATCGCTCTGATACCATGTAGAAGGAAAATAATGAATAGAATTATCATAAGACCCTAGGGTTCTCTTATATAGAGAAGAAAAATCATGTTAGGAAAATTATATAATAAAGACGAAAAGAAAAGGAAAGGAAATACATAAACTGGGAAAAGATAAAATAAATCTCAACATATGTGATGTAGAAAATGTCATAAAAGACAACTTCTCACTAATAATGTGCATGACAAGAATCAAATCAAAAATTTAAGTCCAATGAAGTTGTATATCTTCAAATGCCATCCATAAAAGACTCAATGAAGAAAATAGTATAACCAATGCTATGACAACAAAAAAATGGACCTACAACAATGGGAACTTTTTAAAACCATTCCCATTTCATTTGATGTTACATATATAACAATGAATATTATATGTTGCAAAAATTGTCTTTAATTCTTAGTATTCGCAACAAATGTCATGTTTATTACTGTTGGGTGTGCTATTTGTAAACCCTAACTGGAATTATGTTGAGTGCCATAGTAATCATATTGAGTGCTATTTTTTAAACCTTAATCCTAGAGGTATTGTGGTCAACTCAATATAGAGTCGCCTCCTATTGTAACCCTAACCCCAGGTCTCCACCTATATAAGAAGCCTTAGGATTCTTTATCTTATTAGGAAAAATATATTTTAAGTTTCAACTTGGTATCAGAGCGGTACCTCACCCCCACCCCACTCACTCTCCACCCACTTTCCACGCATCTCTCTGTCATTCACGTCCACCTTTAGGGAATGCCACCTCCCCCTTTGTGGCCTCATCGTCTACAAGCCCCCAACTCACCATTAGCCCCCAATCATACCGCCCTGCAGCCCCATGGCCAGCCAACCTCACAATGCCCTAGCCGCCATAGCCACCGTACCCAACACCATCATTTCCTCCCCAACCCCATCGTCTACAAGCCCCCAGTCCCATCACCATCACATTCCATTCTTACCGCCCCGTAGCCCCAGCCCATAGCCCGCTAGCCTTACCGTGCCCTAGCCGCCATCACCATCGTACCCATGTCCCATCCATATTGTTATCTCCCCAGCCACAGCCCCTACCACCCCAAATCCTCGGTCGCATCCCCTCATACTCCAAGCCCCACCGTGCCCAGTCCCCCTACCTCGCCCCAACACCTATAAGCACATGTTCTGCCACAACCAACATCCCAGTGCCCAACACCACCATCCCCTACGGTAGATCTCTCTATCAAATACACATCGCCACCAATCGGCCTCTATTGGTTTCCCCAAGCCCTAATAGGCTCTGACATCCCGAACTTCATATTTCAGTACCAAAACCCCATGATGTTCAGTTGTTTCCTCTTCAGTGAATACTGATCATATCTGTCGAGGTATAATCCAACTAATTATCATTTATCACATTTCTCTGCAAGCACGCCTAGCAGTCTAGTATCATAATCAAAGATGTTAGAATTGGAAGTGGTGTCTCAGGGATACGAGAAAGGGCGTGCCTACTTGCCCTTGTTGGGCTCAATCACCAACTTAGACGAGGCCAACTACCTCAAATGATGATTGATGTTCATGATGATTATGCTAGCATACGACAAGAAACATATTTTGCTTGAGTCAGAGCATGTTGGGAGAAAAGAACTTGTTATTCTATGGTGCCCTCTGGCTCCCTTATGTAAAGTTGAGAGGCCATGGGAAAATTACATAAAGAGGACAGACACAATAAGGAATGATAAATGTTAGAAAATAGGATGCGAAAGCAAATGATAAAGAGAGCATGAAGAATAGAAATATAAACATGGAAGAACATGATTTTAACGTGCAATCCTACTCCCTAAAGAGCAGGATGAAACCACAGAAGAAGGCTTCAAAAGGCCATATGCTTCATCCCTTTTCTCATCAGATACAATGGGTGTGAGGGTCTATATATAGACCCCACTGAGTCTCCATATCTCCAAACTGGTAGATGTGGGACTAAACAACAGGATGGGGTAAATGGGTCCTAGAGGTATCCATTTACCCATCTACAACATAAGAGGCTCACAACCAAATACTCCAACACTCCCCCTCAAGCTGGAGCATGCAATACTCAACTTGGACAAATAGAAAGAAACTCAACTCAGAATACATGATACTATAGACAATATCAACCCAATGCACACAACTGTCGGTAGTTACCGAGGACGTTGCTTCTCATGTCGTGCAGGTGAGGAGGACGAATAGGCTGGAGTGTGAGTCAATTGAATTTCCTCATCGGAGAGCATGTGCTCTGTACTGCGCATTTCAAAGTCACTGCAACTGAAAATGAGTCTCTACTTCGAGAACTCTGGCCCGCCACAACAATATGGACAACTGCTTCATCTCTAAAAAGGGTCGAACTGAAAGGTCGTGGAGTGCAATCCTCGTTGGAGTCCACGATCGCTGAAGAATGGAGTCTGGAAGTCTCCTCGTCGAAGAAATGGGTCTCTCCCATCTGAATGGAACTCTACTATGGAGTCCCTATGAAACCACATGAAAATCCTCACCCACATGGCATAGGGAATGGTCCTCTACTCTGGAGTCCTTATGGCTCAGATGAAAACTCTAGCCGAAACAACAAGAATGATGAGGACCGCGACAAACGATGGCATACATGTATACATCTGAAAAGACCGCATACATGTGTATGTCTATAACTGAGGGACTTGAAATCTAAAGTCAAGTCTGAAACTGTGCATCAAGCTGTGGGCTCGAAATCTGAATGTCGAGTCTGAAACTGTGCATGGAGAATCTTCATCAGCAAAACTGTACAATCTAAACAACTGGACTGGTTTGTCTGGAATATCTGTATCTGGAGAATCTGAATAGACATATGACTATATATAATACACCTTTTCTCTCCCATACTTGTCAAAAATTCAGCATCGACCAAGTTGGGAGAAAACAAGATAGATGGGGGAAAAAGAACCAATAAGCTACCATTTTTTCGACTTTTCTTGAAAAAAAAATGTTCTTTTTTTCTCAGCTATTTCCATTTTACATAATCGCCCCAATTTTTTTTAAACATAAACCGCTCACATTTTTTCTTCGGCTTTTCAAATTATTTTTTAACATTCTTTAAGTTGTTTCATTTCATTTTTCTACGGTGTTTTCTTCTCACATTTTTTTGAAAAAACATCGCAAACATGCCTACGACTTGTTTATTTGTATGCACATTTTTCAAAAAATAGATTTTTTTAACTTTCCATCGGCCCGCTTGGGCCCAACTCTCTTTCTCCTTTTTTTTAAAAAACAACCATAGCCCACTTGGGCCCAATAAATAACCCCCACTCAATTTTTTTAAGACACGGCCCGCTACCCCTCGTTAGGGTTCCCAACGTGGCAACCCTCTCTGGAAAATGTCATCTCCTAGGATTGATGGGAGAGAAGAGTTCTTCGGGTTGTGGCCTTGCGCTAGTAGGGAGGACTCCGCCTGAGCATCTTTTGGTTGCTGCCACTTGTGTGACTTGAGGATGGAGAGGAGCACCATGAAGGAGGAGCGAGAACAATGAGTGCGAGATGCGGTTGTGACTGTGGCATGTTGTCGACGCCAAGATGAACATTAAGGGGAGAACGCAGGCTGTTGTGGGAGCATCATGTCGTCTGCTAGGCTTCTGCCTGGAACGATAGGCACGCCTGGAGGGATATCGCCGTCTGAAGAGTTGGTCATCGACGCTGACGTCACGTTCGATGTAGCAGCCGCCAACGCCTGAAGAAGAGGAGTGATGCATCGAGATACGGAGGGAGAAAGTGGCACCTCCTGGATAGACAAGGGGAGGAAGCCTCTTACGTTGCCTGCACATGGTGTGCCGCCTGGATGGAGAAGGGGGTGTTGCCTGCCCCGCTTGTATTTTTTCTTTTACTCCGCCTCTGTGTGGTCTAGGGGTTGTACGCCGCCTACGCGAGAAGTAAAGAAGGTTGCCTCTATTTCAAATAATTTTTTTATGCTTCGGTAGGAAGATACGGCTGGAGCTACCGCCTGGAGTTCTTGGTTGGAGAGCGGTGTGGAGAAAGGGAGAGTGTCTCCACTCGCAAGGCTATATTAGAGGCCTGATCTGCTGAAGTAGGATTTCAGAATGAAACCCTAGAACCAATGATATTTGATCTTGAATGCAAACATGAATCGGAAAAGAAATCTTCAAATATGATCTTCAAAATAATATTCACAAACATAATTAAGGTTTATTAAAGTCCTAGAATCTCAAATCTCGAATAAATAAAGAACGAACATAAAATCCTTGAGAATCGAACTCGCTCCAATACCATGTTAGAAAATAGGAATGTGGAAGAGAAAATGATACATAGAGCATGAAAAACATAAATATGAACATGGAAGAACATGATTTTTACGTGGAACCCTACTCCGAAAGAGCAGGATGAAACCACGGGAAAAGGCCTCAAAGGGCCATATGCTTCATTTCTTTTCTCATCAGATACAACGGGTGTGGGGGTCTATATATAGCCCCCACTGAGTCTCCACATCTCCAAACTGGTAGATGTGGGACTAAACAACTAGATGGGATAAATGGATCCTGAAGATATCCATTTACCCATCTACAACATAAGAGGCACAGAACGAAATACTCCAATAATAAATAAATACATGAACATAAAACTCTCAACACTCCCCCTCAAGGTGGAACATATATATCTATCATGCTCAACTTGGAACTACATTTCTCAAAAGGGCCTTGAGTGTGTGCCTCGGTAAAGATATCAGTTGTCTGGTCACCTAAACTGACATGAGAGGTAGCAATCAGTCCCTTATGAATCATATCATGAGTAAAATGACAATCTACTTCAATGTGCTTTGTTCTCTCATGAAATGTTAGATTATTGGTAATGAACAAGGTTACCTGATTGTCGCATTTCGACTGCATAGGGAGAGTCACGCTAATGTGGAGGTCAGAAAGAACAAACTTTACGCACATCATTTCAGCACTGCTTTGAACCATGGATCTATATTCATATTTTACATTGGATCTAACCACAACTGTTTCCTTCTCGCTTTTCCATGACAGGAGTGAATTTCAAACAAAAATGCAGAAACCTGAGGTAGATTTCCTATATTTAGGGTACCCGGCATAATCTGTGCCTGCATAGCCAGAGATGGATAATGAGGTAGTCCTATTAAATAATAAGTCCCTACCTAGTGATGACTTCAAATATCTGAGGATCATGTAGAGATTGCATCCATGTGCACCTGTCGTGGTTGTTCTATGAACTGACTAACTTTACTAAATGTAAAAGAAGTATCAAGCCTGGTAATGGTGATAAAAAGTAGTTCCCCTACAAGCTATCTTTATATTCACTTGTCCACTTCCTCAGTGACGTATTTGTGTAGCTTCATACTTGAATCCATAGGTGTGTATGATGGTATGCACCATGTCATTCCAACTTCTGAAAGTAGATCCATCACATATTTTCATTGTGTCATTATCAAGCCTTGCTTATTTCTGCCTTTCTGGCAAATTCTAGGCCTAGAAAGAACCTCAATTATCCCAGGTCCTTGATGACAAATTGTTGACCTAGGAATTTCTTGGCCTCAGCTATCCCTCGAATATCGTCATATGTGACAATGTCATCAACATAAATGAGGATAGCCACCGTACCTTGTTGTGCCTTCTGTATAAATAAAGAATGTTCTGAAGTGGATTGTTTTAATCCACTATAGTCTATTAGATCTGAGAGTGTTTGAAACCATGCGATGGGACTCTTCTTAAGTCCATAAATGGCCTTATGTAGCCGCATACATATTCCCCCTCAACAGCAAAACCAGGTGGTTGTTGCATATGGACCTCTTCTTGAAGATCACCGTATAAGGATGTGAAGGATATGGTTAGATCCTCAAGCGCATCACGGAAGCGTGATCGTCGTATCGAATACGACGAAGAACGACTAGTCGCACTAGTTGTTCTATGCAGCGGAAATTAAAAAATTTTCATGTGACGAAACCACATGATCCAAGAACACTTCTCGGATCGTTTCGTCTAAACCACAACCAAGTATTAGGTTTACCTCTTGAAGCGTGGTTGCGATCAAGTCTCTAAACGAAGAGACCTCCTGTCTCAAGTTCGATCCGTCGGAGGAGACGCTTGCGAGCGCGGGGATGAACCGCGTGCTTCTCGCAATCCATGTTGATGATCCAAGCGACGGATCTCCTGATCTCGACACACGAGATCCGATGCCTTCTTCACGAGCGGGGCGCATCGAAGGAGACGGAGATCCACGAGCAAACCATCGGGCAGCATAACGACGATGCCGCGGCGATGGAGAACCTCTCTAGGGCATCCATGGTGGACGGCCACATGAGAGAGATGGAGAGAGGACGTGTAGAGAGAATGAGAGAGAGAGAGAGAGATTTGTTGCCTCAACTTATGTGTCAAGAAGAGCAATGGGGTGCCTCTCCTTTTATAGGGTTTTGGGATCCATGGATCTCAATCCATGTGTCAACACAAATCCAATGGTCCACATCAATTTGTGTTTCTTTCAATGGTCATGATTTGTTGCTAAAAACACAACAACAATTAATTTAATTTAAATTAAATATATGTTGATAAATCAACACAATTTAATTACAAAATTAAATCATCAATACATGGAGATAATGAAAGGAGAGAAAGCCTCCTTCCACGTGGAGAGGGGGGACGACCTCCCTTTCCTAATGGGAGTGGTGGCCGTCCACCCTCCTCCATTAGGAAGGTGGCTATTTCACCTTTTATGTAATCTCCATTATTTGCAACAACTTTTGTTGCAAATTATTTCACAAAAAATAAATCCAATTTATTTTGTGAACATTGCAATCATGCCATTGAAAAATTGTGAATCACATTCACAACCCAAAACAAAATGTAAATTACATTTTCAATTTGATGTCCAATGTGAATCCAATTCACATTAACATTTAATTAACAAATGTAAATTACAAATAGCTCTCTCTTATATATTATAAATCACATTTATAATATATATGACTAATATGGATATTGCTATCCACATTATTCATATCCATGATAATTAAATCATATTTAATCATCTTGGATCTCTATTCTCTTGTGTCCAAATAATATGAATCACATTCACATTATTTACATCTTTGATAATTAAATCTCATTTAATTATCTAAGATAACTCTCTTTATAATATGAATCAAATTCATATTACTCATGATAATTAAATCACATTTAATTATCCATTTTCTCAATGCTCGGATACATATATCAACAATAGAATTATCCATGAACTCCTTCAAGGATAATGCGCTTTCTCCGCAGATACTTGGAGATAAGGACATGGCGATTGTATTGTTCCACGTATAGTGACATGGATATTGAGATCGTATCTCAAATCCAGATCGTGGGCCTCCCATAGATGCTTGATTAAATCAAGACCGTAAATCTAATCTTCTCATTGTATCTGAATCACATTCAGATCAATGTCCAATACTTGGACCAAGATCAGATCACTTCTCTATTGAGAGGAGTCACTAAAATCCAGACCCGTTTCATCACTCCCTAGGAATGGAAGCGTCATGGTTATACAATCGTTTATGATCACATCACCCTCAGGTATTCCCAATACCTGTACATCCTGCATACTGGAAGACTCAGACTAAACCCGAAGTATTCGATCAACTTTATACTGTCTACTTCATGGTTTTATCAGTAAGTTTCTTATTCGATCATTGGGAGTCGGTATTGATCATATACTTTCCAAAAGCATATATCATACCTAGGTCTTGATCATATACTTTCCAAAAGTATATATCAAACCTACAAATTCAGTCAAGCTTTCAAAGCGAGACGACCGTGCGCACGGAATTTGATTCTTCCCAATATCTCATGAGTGAACTCATGTCTTCCGGTTCAGTAACTGAACCTGTATGATCCCTTTGAGAGATCGTATTACTCATATGCCCTTATATGCACACCAGCGCGCCGATGTGTAGACCTTGATTAGGTCATCAACCTATTGGTCTGCCAAATGTACATACTTAGACATATAGCAACACATCTGTCTCCGGTCAGAGGATGCGTGCCTATATCCTGACAGCATACGATATAGGACTTTGGTTATCTCGATCTCGTTAAGTCAACTCTTTGACCTAACTAATCTGACACCTCCGAATCTCTATTCCTATGCAGAGGACCTGCATCAAGAGGTCGGTCAGATATCAACCTTCAGAGATAAGGATTGCCATCTCCTACTCAGGCTGGAGATCATCTCTTAACAATCATCTGACGGTGCTTGATGAGTCCTTAATCTAACTCTTTAGATATTCATTCAAGCACCAGCCTCTATGATTCAATAGTTGAATCAACAGCTGTATGATCATCAAGATGGCCATGGTACATAACCCTAATTGTACTAAGGGACCTATTATGCAAATTATGTATTCTTCATTTCAGATTAAGGAGTGAATTGCAATAACATTTATTGCATAATGGCTCGCCGTGGGCTCGCATTTCCAACAATCTCCCACTAGCCCAAAGAGCCATTAATGGGCTAATCATTTAAACCCGCACTCATATGACAATCATAGACTATTTAGAAAATAGCTAGGTAAGCTGATCAGTCACTCTGTTCCCGCGAGACTATGCCAAGTCCTTTTACGACACTTGCATATCCCCAGTAACAGTGCTCGCATCTAATGCGAATGTTGCATCTCATGCAACCAATACTCAATCTAGTTGGCTACATTGTCCCTGACATCATAACCAGTATCCCCATAATCCTTATTAGAATACCTTCATTCCCGGAGATCTCTATCTCCTAAGGTATCTAAAGTTTAGACCTTTATAGATCACTATCTACATGGTCTTAAACTTTTGAAGATAAGACTTTGAGATTACTATCTCAAAAATCTCCTCATCTATGAAGATTTTGTTATTACTGCAATCAAGTGTTTTATCTCTACAGTAGGATTAGTAACAATTTACTACTCCCACTGCATGACAGACATCTGGTATTTGTACACTCTAGCATACACTCAGCTTCTCGTAACTAATGCACAAGTGCAAGTAGTTGTAGCATTTACTTCCTCAACTCTTTGAGGTGCTATCCCTTAAGATAGGTCAGTACCATATCTTAAGGGTTAGAAGCCTTTCTTGGAATTTCTATGAATAGAATATGTCCAAGGTATACTACAAATGTGACAGTCCAATTATCCTCTTCTCTTGGCTTCTGAACAACTTCAGAACTAAGATCTAAGAGGTATCTTTGAAATCATATTTCAAGATATGGAATAACCAGATTATAAAACACTTATTATTATCCTTATATCATTTTAAATGATCAGGATATCATCTATATTTAGCGCAATGAACACATAGGCACTCCCACTAAGCTTCGCATGGCTCATCAAGATTTTATTTGAAATCATAACATTTATAATTTCATCAAATCTTATGGTCCATCTCAAAGAAGCTTATTTGAGTCCGTAGATGGATTCCTTATCTTGCACACCTTGCTTTCCTCAACCATGAAGCCCTGGGGCTACTTCATGTGAATATCCTCAGAGAGATATTCATAGAGGAATGCAATCTGTACTTACATCTCGAATATGCAATAGTCAAGTTGTGTAGTTAAGGTTAGCAATATTCTGATGATTTTAAGCATGTTCACCGAAAAGCAAGTCTCAATGCAAGCAATGTCTTCTCTTCCATGTGTAGCTCATTGCTACGAACTATGCTTTGAAGGTATGTACCTTCTCATCAGGTTCCCTTTCTCTTGAAGATCCATTTACACCTTTACGGGTCTTACCCATATAGGTGGATCCTCGAGGGTCCATATACAACACTTGTACATGAAGTCTACATTAGACTTTTATTGCTAACATCCATCTATCCATGCTATGATCTTCAGAAGCTTCATCACATGAAGTTCGATCATTGTCAGATTTCTCTGACACATGGAATCCATCCTCAAACTTATTTGAAGAGGTTTTAGTGTTTCATCTTCAATTATCCTTTTAGTTTCCAATTTTAGGAGCCTCATTATCTTTTCAAGATTAAATGAGTTCCTACACTTCATTTTTATCTTGATTCTCAAGAGTCTCAACCTCCAAGAATCACATTCTCAGAGATGAGATATTTCAAGAATCTCAAGATCATAAAGTAGGTATCCAATACCATCCTTTATTTTCCCAATGAAGCAGCACTCTCAAGTGCTAGATTCCATCTTGCATGGAACCTTATTAAGGATATACATTGTAGTCTCTACTACACATATATACCTGGAAACTAAGGGATAATTATGCTAAAATTCATCATTGATAAGATCATGTCACGCATGATCCAATTGTATCTCCCTATAACTCTATTGAGTTAAGATGTGTTGGGAGGATTGAGATAGAAATGATATTCATATCTCTATAAGGTATTCTTTGAATTTATCTAACAGGTACTTGCTACCTAGATTAGATCAAATTCATTTTATCTTCCTTCAAACTATGGTTCTAAACCAAAAAATAATGAAATCTTTGAACATTTCAAAGGTTTCTTAGGTGAAGAGAAGAAATATCATATCATACATAATCATCGATAGATATCACATATCCACAATGTTTACTATGATATGGATGATCCACATACATCAATATGTATGAGATCCTGAATACCTTGACATCTTACACCTTTCTCTAAGAAGGGTGTATTGGACATTTTTCTTTGAATACAATATTCATAAGTATGTAAGTTTTGAAATTTTAGACATTCTAAAGTTTCATCTCTTACTAGTCTATTAATCAAATCAATAGACAAATGTCCAAGGCTTGATGCTAGATCATTGTCAAATGATCTTCATCCTCCTATTGATCTTAAGGTTTAATTTCAGTATTTAGAAATGTTAATGAACCATTCATTAATTTTCTAATTTAGTGAAGTCCACTAGATTATTAGATTACTATCTGAAATATATATATCATAACTCTTTATGATAGTTCTATCTCAGATTCATGTTCATTTCTAACATTTAGAAACAAACAATGAGTGTATTCTTATATCTAGGTCATAGAGACATTCTCTAAGACTAAGGACTCTCCCACTGAAATTAACAAGTCTATCAATCCAACAGAGATTGTTGCAACAATTGCATCAATATCCATGTGGATAACTATAAACCTTTAAGATCAAATTTTCCAGTCTTCGAAAACATATGCAACCTATTGCAAATGTCATCAGAAGATTGAGATACAATTATTTGACTTTATCTTATCAATGATTTATGTAGATTAATCTGATGCTCCATTCGAGTCCTTCTCTAAGGATTCTAGATAGACTTGATAGTCATACTATCAACACATCAACTTATTGCAGTATTGGCATTCATCCAACTCTTCGGATGACATATGGAAGTTATAGATGTATAGTCAACTCTTTGACCATACTTCTTATTCGGGTCCAACCCATGCTTCCACTGCGCTCCCTTTATCTATAAGCAACTATTGCTTAAGACTAAGGATCTCTTATGCAAGAGCATTTCAACATTTATACATGCTTCATTAAATTCATACAATATGAATATTATGAAGCTTCATGAATGACCAGAGTATAGATAGTAGAATGATGACACTCATCATCTACATCCATCTAAACTCTTAAAACATAGGTTCAGGTAGGTACTCAAACAATTTGAATACATCATCTCTTATAGAGCCACCATTCTACATGATGCAGTGAACCATCTCATTCATGTTAAATGTCAAGAGCACATATGTATGCCAGAATATCTTCATTAATTTTATAAGGATTATTTGACAATTGCGATCATCATCGACATGTCACTTCCAAAGTACATCCGATGAGAGATCAAGACTATAGAGACATACAAACCCTAGGGTTGTAGTCCTATTATCTATTTAATTGTCATTCCTCAATATTATGAGGAAACTTGCACATTGCAACCACATACATTATGTGTCCAATTGCAAGTACAATATCTAGATCATGAGTCCAATCCATGATATTTTACTGGTTATTATTGACTATATCATTGAGTGGGTTTTAATGAAGGATTATCTGAAATAAGAAATTTGCATAAATATATAAATATATATTTTACTTTGATTTAGGATTTTTTTTATATCAAAGTTGTCTTGTCTTGTCAACACTGAAAGTTCATTCCCTTAATCACTTTCAATGTAAGAGATATACTTACCATTATATCTCAACAAGATCTAGGATCTCCTTCCTTATCTTTGTTGCATCCCAATAATATGAGAACCTACAACTCGGATAAAAAGAAGCGGGAACACATTCCGCCTTGCAAGTCCAACTTGCATCTCCCAATTCGGTCTTTAACACCCATGCCCACCACCCCTAAGGCAATGTTGACCCGTCATTAATTGAACCAACCGTCAACAGGAATACAACTCGCTATGCGCAATCCAATATCGCCCCAATAATATGAGGACCCGATATTGGGGTCACTACGCATACGTCCTTACTCTTTCGAGAAGCGAAGAGCCCGATCCAAATGGATCGTATGCAGGAGCTATCACTTCGGACAGACGTCTCCTACATACAATATCTGGCGACGGAACCCTTCGCCTTGACGGGAGACCATGGATGTCACTTTTGTGATCCTCCATATCATATTCAAATTCTAATTAATCATTATGAATCATATCCATTATGATTAATTCTTCCAAGGGAAATAACATCTCTATTCATAATAGAGTATTTTAATTTTAATTGGATTCCAATTAATCTAATCATATTAAATTAATGATCCAATTAATATCCAACAAACATTTTAATAGTTACTTGAATTATGGTATTATCTCAAATACGTATTATTTCGAATTTTAATAATTAGAAATACATCATGATTTCTTAAGCATTATACTAACCCTACCCGCTGTCATGGCCAGTACCGACGAGAGTGGGACGGACCACATACGTTGCAACCCGCAACCCCAATGCTCTCCGACTAGACACCATATCCACCTCGGGAAAGGATAATGCAAAATAGATCATTTTGTACTTGAGATGATCATCGGTTCTTCAACCGAAATTATACCATATAGTAATAATCAAAACAATTTTGATTAACATTATAATGAGATTTGCTAAACAAATCCCAAGTCCTATTCAAGAAACATGTTTGTTGGAATGTTGATCATGTAACCAATCTTGATCTAAATCACATCTAATCATTTGTTGGTTAGGGCAAAGTCATTTAAGGACATAATTATCATTAAATATTTCACAAATATTTGTGCATAATTATTCCAGGAAATTAAACAATTTAATTTCACTAATTAATTAAATGACAATCACTAGGTTCTTGATTAGGAAAGTATTTTCAGCAGTGACCCTCACTTACTAAAAATACCATATCTCAATCAATTGAAATCCAAATTAAGCAAAGTAAATTTCTAAAGTTTGCTAATTTGATTTACAACAGAACTCAAGTGATATGCACGCATTTCAAGGCGTTTCAAATCTGCAATTAACATCTTAATTACGTCATGATCCGCAGTCCCCGAAACAGTGGATACATGTTCACTAAAATGAGCATATCTAGAGCAAACGGAATCGAAATCACGCAAACTCAGATCCTACTGTTTCCTTATTTAATGGGGAATAAAATACAGATATTATTTTCGTGTTTAAACAATTTAAACAGTGCAGAGAATAATATCAAAACAGAGATGCGAAAATGAAATGCAAGAAAACTTTCGCAAACCCTAAGGAACCCAAGTCGTCCTCGGTTTATGGATCGTATCCAAAACCACCGACCTAAGGCTCTGATACCACTTGAAGGATATGGTTTGATCCTCAAGCGCATCACGGAAGCGTGATCGTCGCATCGAATACGACGAAGAATGACTAGTCGCACTAGTTGTTCTATGCATCGGAAATTAAAAAATTTTCATGTGACGAAACCACATGATCCAAGAACACTTCTCGGATCGTTTCGTCTAAACCACAACCAAGTATTAGGTTTACCTCTTGAAGCGTGGTTGCGATCAAGTCTCTAAACGAAGAGACCTCCTGTCTCAAGTCCGATCCGTCGGAGGAGACGCTTGCGAGCGCGGGGATGAACCGCGTGCTTCTCGCAATCCATGTTGATGATCCAAGCGGCGGATCTCCTGATCTCGACACACGAGATCCGATGCCTTCTTCACGAGCGGGGCGCATCGAAGGAGACGGAGATCCACGAGCAAACCATCGGGCAGCATAACGACGATGCCGCGGCGATGGAGAACCTCTCTAGGGCATCCATGGTGGACGGCCACATGAGAGAGATGGAGAGAGGACGTGTAGAGAGAATGAGAGAGAGAGAGAGAGAGATTTGTTGCCTCAACTTATGTGTCAAGAAGAGCAATGGGGTGCCTCTCCTTTTATAGGGTTTTGGGATCCATGGATCTCAATCCATGTGTCAACACAAATCCAATGGTCCACATCAATTTGTGTTTCTTTCAATGGTCATGATTTGTTGCTAAAAACACAACAACAATTAATTTAATTTAAATTAAATATATGTTGATAAATCAACACAATTTAATTACAAAATTAAATCATCAATACATGGAGATAATGAAAGGAGAGAAAGCCTCCTTCCACGTGGAGAGGGGGGACGGCCTCCCTTTCCTAATGGGAGTGGTGGCCGTCCACCCTCCTCCATTAGGAAGGTGGCTATTTCACCTTTTATGTAATCTCCATTATTTGCAACAACTTTTGTTGTAAATTATTTCACAAAAAATAAATCCAATTTATTTTGTGAACATTGCAATCATGCCATTGAAAAATTGTGAATCACATTCACAACCCAAAACAAAATGTAAATTACATTTTCAATTTGATGTCCAATGTGAATCCAATTCACATTAACATTTAATTAACAAATGTAAATTACAAATAGCTCTCTCTTATATATTATAAATCACATTTATAATATATATGACTAATATGGATATTGCTATCCACATTATTCATATCCATGATAATTAAATCATATTTAATCATCTTGGATCTCTATTCTCTTGTGTCCAAATAATATGAATCACATTCACATTATTTACATCTTTGATAATTAAATCTCATTTAATTATCTAAGATAACTCTCTTTATAATATGAATCAAATTCATATTACTCATGATAATTAAATCACATTTAATTATCCATTTTCTCAATGCTCGGATACATATATCAACAATAGAATTATCCATGAACTCCTTCAAGGATAATGCGCTTTCTCCGCAGATACTTGGAGATAAGGGCATGGCGATTGTATTGTTCCACGTATAGTGACATGGATATTGAGATCGTATCTCAAATCCAGATCGTGGGCCTCCCATAGATGCTTGATTAAATCAAGACCGTAAATCTAATCTTCTCATTGTATCTGAATCACATTCAGATCAATGTCCAATACTTGGACCAAGATCAGATCACTTCTCTATTGAGAGGAGTCACTAAAATCCAGACCCGTTTCATCACTCCCTAGGAATGGAAGCGTCATGGTTATACAATCGTTTATGATCACATCACCCTCAGGTATTCCCAATACCTGTACATCCTGCATACTGGAAGACTCAGACTAAACCCGAAGTATTCGATCAACTTTATACTGTCTACTTCATGGTTTTATCAGTAAGTTTCTCATTCGATCATTGGGAGTCGGTATTGATCATATACTTTCCAAAAGCATATATCATACCTAGGTCTTGATCATATACTTTCCAAAAGTATATATCAAACCTACAAATTCAGTCAAGCTTTCAAAGCGAGACGACCGTGCGCACGGAATTTGATTCTTCCCAATATCTCATGAGTGAGCTCATGTCTTCCGGTTCAGTAACTGAACCTGTATGATCCCTTTGAGAGATCGTATTACTCATATGCCCTTATATGCACACCAGCGTGCCGGTGTGTAGACCTTGATTAGGTCATCAACCTATTGGTCTGCCAAATGTACATACTTAGACATATAGCAACACATCTGTCTCCGGTCAGAGGATGCGTGCCTATATCCTGACAGCATACGATATAGGACTTTGGTTATCTCGATCTCGTTAAGTCAACTCTTTGACCTAACTAATCTGACACCTCCGAATCTCTATTCCTATGCAGAGGACCTGCATCAAGAGGTCGGTCAGATATCAGCCTTCAGAGATAAGGATTGCCATCTCCTACTCAGGCTGGAGATCATCTCTTAACAATCATCTGACGGTGCTTGATGAGTCCTTAATCTAACTCTTTAGATATTCATTCAAGCACCAGCCTCTATGATTCAATAGTTGAATCAACAGTTGTATGATCATCAAGATGGCCATGGTACATAACCCTAATTGTACTAAGGGACCTATTATGCAAATTATGTATTCTTCATTTCAGATTAAGGAGTGAATTGCAATAACATTTATTGCATAATGGCTCGCCGTGGGCTCGCATTTCCAACAGGATGCATTCTTGACATCTAGTTGGAAAAGAGCCCAATCATGCACTATAATTACAGAGAGAAGGATTTATAGGGAAGAATGTCTCATGACAAGAGAGAAGGGGTCGCCATAATCCACACCATATGTCAGCATAAAACCTCTGGTAACAAGCATGGCTTTATATCTGTCATATCTACCATCTACCATGTGTTTCACAGTAAAGACCCATTTGCAGCTAAAAACATATGACCATTCTGGAGTTGTAACAAGTGTCCATGTCCCACGTGATTGAAGCGCGACCATCTTTTCTTCCATCGCTATCCACCACTTACTTTCTTTAAAGGCATCTTGGTATGTTCATAAGATCTTAATAGCAAATAATCCCAATACAAATTTCTGGTAAGTCAAGGACAATTTATACAGAGACACATGTCCTTCTATCGGGTACCTTGTACATGCTCTTTTCCCTTTCTGTAGTACAATTGGTCATCCCAGATCATCCTCTTGTTTGTTGTCATCATGTGGCATTTCAAGTTCATCATTCAACCCAAAATTTACCGGGGGCGTGCTGGATATTGGGAAAGACCAAGGAGCATCAAGAATGAAGGTAGTGGGAGGTGGTGGAAGGACTTTCCCAGAATCAGATAGACTTAACATATTTCTTGTAGGATTGTAATACATGGACTCAAAAAAGGTAACATTAGCACTAATATAATATTTTCGTTGGAGGGGATCGAAGCATCTGCTAGCCCTTTTGAGTTCGAGAATAACCCACAAACATACATTTGACATCCTAAGGTACAAGCTTGTCACGACCAGGGAAAAAGATGCACAAAGGTAGCACACTCAAAAACTTGTGGGGTAAGAGAAAACATCTCTTTCTCAGGAAATGCAAGAGAGAAAGGAGCATTTTCACAAAAAACAGTAGAAGGAATGCGATTGACCAAATAGCATGCAGTCATGGCAGCATCTCCCCAAAAAGAGTGAGGAGCTCGAATCTGAATAAAAAGAGTCCTAGTGGTATCTAACCGATGACGATGCTTGCGTTTAGCAACACCATTATGTTGTGATGTATAAAGGCAGGAAGTCTGGTGCACCATCCCATGTGAACTGAAAAACTGAGCTAAAATAGTTGTACAAAATTCCAAAGCATTATCTGACCAAACATATTTTATTGAAGCTGAGAAAATGTTGAATATTTCATTAACAAAGCTTTGAATCATAGTGCCAGCATCAGAATTTCTTAAGTAAAAAGATCCACAATAATCTGGAGAAATCATCAATAACCACAAGATAGTACATGTGTCCCTGGTGATCAGGGATACGACTAGGACCCCAAATATCAAAATGAACAAATAGACTTTGACTACTACGACTAAGGCGACTTGGAAAACTAGACCGTTGATGTTTTCCAAGCGGACATGCCTCAAAATGAAACTCAGATTTGACAGAAATCCCTGAAATGAGACGGCATATCTTTGACAACGAAAGGTGACCAAATCGTAGATGACAAGTGTATGGTGATTGTGAACCCCCGGAAAGCAAATCAGCACCAGCATATGGAGTCTGGATCAGTCGGTAAAGGCCTTCATGCTCACGGCATCACCCTGCCTGTGAGTATATCCTGAAAAATAGGGGAAGTACGGTCAAATATGGCATGATAATGTAGGTCTTTTGTAATTTAACTTATAGATAATAAATTCATTGAGAAATCTGGTGCATAAAAATATTACGTAACCGCAATGATGGAGCTAGGAGAACCTTCCCCTGACATGTGACAGGGAAATGCATCCCATCAGTAATCACCACAAACCTACCATTCTGAGCCATACTCGAGCATAAGCATCATCTGCCTCCCATGAGGCATAGATTCACGTCTTGTCCTCTGGCTCATCTTGTGTAAGGATGTGTTTCTTTCCATGACTCTGTATCAAACTCATAAATTGCATTACCCACAACTCATAATTCATATTATCCATCTTGACAATGGGTGTGGAACCTTTGAAAGTACCAGTGGATGTAACATCACTGTGATTTTCAAACATAAGGCCCGACGAGGACATGACGAAAGGATAAAAAATGTCTACACGTACATTAGGGAGATGGTTATGGGTGTAGACTCAGTCCACAACCATTCCCTTAATTTTTTCTTTCTTCGCAAGCTCAAGAGGTGACAGCAGTAGTCTGATTTTATTATTCCAGAGCAAAATCAGACCGTGTAGGGCATCAAAACCCCACACAAATCGATGAATCATACCACCTCGTGGCCCTTAGTCAGCCACCACCCCGCCTTGTTGATCAGTGGTTGGAGAAAGAGGGGAGGGTGGTGGCATCAAGATGGTGGAGAGAAAGGTGGCGACATCGAGATAGAGGCAGCGGTGGTGCCGAGATAGAGAAGAGAAAGGCGGGGACAACATCAAGATAGAGCTAGAGGGAGAAGAGGGACGTGGATGGTGTAGGGCTAGGGTTAGGGTTTCAGAGCACTGTTTTAGGACCATCGCTCTGATACCATGATGGGATAAAAGAATTTGTTATTCTATGGTGTCCTATGGCTCTCTTATATAGAGTTGAGAGGCCATGAGAAAATTACATAAAGAGGACAAACAAAATAAGAATGATAAATAAATACATGAACATAAAACTCTCAACAGAGCCTACTACCAAGATTGGCAAGTATGTCACGTAGGCAAAAAACGACAGGATGGTGAGCTCTTATGTCATAGTCAGTGTCATCGACGGAATTGCAGATGAAATAGTCTATTATACAATTGCTTACTGTTAAGAAAATAAACATGCGGAAGCGTAAACATGGAAAAGAACAATGAACAACGGGATTTACGTGGAACCCTACTCTTTGAGGAGCGGGATGAAACCACGGGAGAAGCCCTCAAAGGGGCATATGCTTTATTTCTTTTCTCAATGGATACAGGAGGTCTGGGGCTCCTTATATAGCCTTCCCAGAGCCTCCAACTCCCACCACTGGTCCATGTGGGACTAAACATTGGATGGGGTAATGGATCTTCTCCAGGATCGATTTACCCTGCTATAACTCAATGGACGCACCACCAAATACTCTAACAATCCCCCTCAAGTTGGAGCATGCAATGCTCATCTTGGACAAATAGAAATAAACTCAACTCAACGCTACAGGACACTACGGACAATATCAACCCAACGCGCACATTACTGCAGTCGAGGACGTTGCTTCTCAAGTCGTGCAGGTGAGGAGGACGAACGGGCTGGAGTGTGAGTCTGCTGAATCTCCTCGTCGGAGAGCAAGCGCTCTGAACTACGCCTGTCAGAGTCACTTCAACTGAAATGAGTCTCCTCGTCAGAGTACTCTGGCCTACCTCAATAATGTGGAGAACTGCTCCATCTCTGAAAAAGGGTCGAACTGAAACGGCCGTGGCTGTGCAATCCTCGTCGGAGTCCACGGTCGCTGGAGAATGGAGTCTGAAATAAGTCTCCTCATCGGAGAACTGGGTCTCTCTCATCTGGCTCAGAGAATGGTGCACTGCACTGGTGTACCTATGATACCACATGAAAACCCTTGCCAACATGGCATAGGGAATGGTCCTCTACTCTGGAGTCCTTAAGGCTCACATGAAAACTCTAGCGGATAAAAACAAGAATACTGATAGGGACCACGAACAAATGATGGCAACATATGCTCATCTGAAAATGACTGCACAATCGTGCGTGTCTGAAACTGGACTCGAAATCAATCGTCGATTCTGAACAACCGTAGTGTCTGGAATCTGAATGGTCTGGAAATCTGCAAGTGAATCTGGAGCATATGAATAGACCTGTGACTCCACATATACTCCCCCTTTCTCCCATACTTTTCGGAAAATGTCATTGACAAAGTTGGGAGAAGACAAGATAAAATGGGGGGAAAATCAAACATGCAACTTGCGCCTTTTCTCAACTTTTTTACTAGCCGCCATGATTTTTTTATTACGTAGCCGTTCAACTTTTTTTTATACGGCTCTTTTTTTCAACATTTTTTTCCTTTTTTTTAAATGCATACGGTTTTTTTGTACGTGTCTTTTTTTTTAACAAATGGCCAAAATCACGACCCAAACTGTGGCTTAAATATGCAACGTTTTTTTTCAACCACAGTTCCCCCCTCTTTTTAAAAAAAAATCAGGCTCCCCTTTCCTTTTTTTAATAATTCTCTCTCCTAGGCCCAACCTCTGTTGAATACACGGCCTCTCCCCATATATATTTTAAAAAAAATAAGCCGGCTCCTTAGGGTTCCCGTTGGAACCCTTTCTAAAAGACCACCCGCCCCGATGGGGGGCCTTCTTCACGATATGGCGGCGCCATTCTTCACGATCCTGGAGTCGCGTGAACGGTAGAGGAGAATCACCTCCGCCTGAAGCCCTTCACGCGAGGTGGAGATCGCCTTCTTCTTGGAGCGAACAGGCGGCAAGGTTGCGCCACTGCTACTGGAGCATGGGCTGCGCAAGACGAGGGAAGGGCCGCTGCTGTGAAGGTTCTCGATTTGGCCCCTGGAGTCGCCCGATGATGCAGGAGCATGCGAGGCACATGGATGTTGCCTGGAGCACGAGGGATACCGCCGCTCAACCCAACCGATGGAGCGTGACTACTGGAGGTGCGCCGCCGCAGGTATGTGCGGTGGAGGTTCAACCTGGGAGCCAAGAGTCGTGCGGTGCTCCGCTGCTTGGAGCATGTTCCACGGATGATGAAGAATCGCTTGGCTCCACCGCCTGGACTTGAAGAACGCTGCTTGAAGGAGAATTGTAACCTGGACTGCGTCGAGCAATTGCGTGGAAGATGGAGGACGGAGGGCTCCTCCTAGCCTCTGCTTGTTGCCTAATATATCGTGGATGGATCCGCCAGAAAGAGGCAGCACCCATGGGTATGCACCAGGGAGAATCCCGCTAGGGTTCCTCCGTGGCGTTGGCTTAAAAAACATGGGTTCCAACCCACGAGGAAAGCACCACGCGCAACCCACGTGCAACAGAGAAACAAACACGATGATCAGTCGATCTTGGCTGGAAGGAGTTCCTTGCGGCACAGGAGAACAGATCTGGGTTCCAGAGAACCCTAAAAACAAACTTCCTTGAACAGTATATGAACTTCACAAATACATCTTCAACATAAACATCGAATCTCGAAAAGTAAATAACATGAAAACCTCGAGAATCGAACCCGCTCTGATACCATGTTAAGAAAATAAACATGCGGAAGCGTAAACATGGAAAAGATAAAGAACAACGAACAACGGGATTTACGTGGAACCCTACTCCGTGGGGAGCGGGATGAAACCACGGGAAAAGCCCTCAAAGGGGCATATGCTTTATTGCTTTTCTCAATGGATACAGGAGGTCTGGGGATCCTTATATAGCCTTCCCAGAGCCTCTAAGTCCCACCACTGCTCCATGTGGGACTAAACACTGGATGGGATAAATGGATCTTCTCCAGGATCCATTTACCCTGCTACAATCAATGGACGCACCACCAAATACTCAACACTTACAATATGTAGACTTTTGTGAAAGCCACATATGAGCAAGAGAACTCTAGTAGGATGTTTCGGACATACTTTGATATGATGAATATCAACCAAGCACAAAGCCCCTTGAGTATTTCTCTCTTTTGAAATCCTTGTTTGACAATAAAATGCTTGCTTTCCAGCTGCCCTACACAGAAGGAATAACACTGCCTCATGGCAATTATGGTATTCCATACAGGGCTTGACCCCATCTATGATGCTTCCAAAGAATAATGATAGATTCCACCACTATGCCCACCATTGAGGAGGCCTACAACACTCTAACTAATCCAGCAATCTCTCACACCAACACTGCCAGTGAGGTACAAAACCAGATCACTTCACTTGCTGCCATATCTGAACGAGGAGGTCATGGATCATATAGGGGCCACGGTCGCGGTCGCTTCATACCAAGCCGAGGACATGGCACTATTCAGTGTAATTTATGACATAAAATGGCATTTTGAGGATGTCTACTACAACAAGCATGGATATCAAACTCATATTGTTTGAGTCGTAGGGTGATGGTAGTTTATAGTAGCCCCAAAAGGGGACTTTTGAGAATCTTATGCAACGTCTAAGCAGGTTCCATCTGGTGATACTCTGCAGTCACATGAAAGTAACCTTCCAGAGACTAATGATGGTGTTTGTACGGTACATGTAACTATATTGGCTCAGCTAAAAATTCGCCAAAGATAGAGGGATTGATTGTTATAGGTTCCCCCACCCAACTATGTGGGGAAAGACTCTTCTACAATAGATGCGCCAAGTTCCTCTCTAACGCATTGTCAAAGTTGCAAAAAATGGATTTTCCCATGTTAAGGAAAATGATATGTCCAACTCACACCCAACAACAACTCAATATAATCCTTTTTGTTCTTAAATCTCCTATCAAACTTTTGTCTATCAGTCATATTTGCAAGGAACTCTACTAGAGAGCTATATTTGATGATGTTTCTTATGTTTTTTAGGACATACTAACTGAGAGGACAATTGGTGCAGGTCGTGAAGGGGGTGTCTACCATCTTGTCTAGTCATCTAGTACTTCTACCTACACTGACTTATTTTTCTTCTTCAGGTGCTCTTTGGCGCCAATGTTGGGGTCATCAATCTCTCTAGAAATTGCACTGAGTTCTCCCCAGCTCCCTCTCACTGCTAGCCAAGACTCTACAGTATGACGTCTGCCAACTAGGAAAGCACCATCGGAATTCTTTTACTTCTTCCAGTACCATCAATTACGATACCCTTTTTAAGCTTGCTCGTCTTGACATATGGGGACCAAGCCAATATCCTGATCGTCTGAGATACATATACTATCTTATTCTTGTGGATGACTTCTCTCATGTGTCGTGGACCTTTTTATTGAAAAAAGTACGATGTGTTTCCTACGGTGTTTCAAATTTCAGAAATTTCATTGAAATTTCAGTTTCAACAATACATCGAAATCGAAATTTCAATATGGACCCTTCCTTTACCGATCTAGGCTGATTTTGGTCGAAATTGGCAAAATTTCCTCGCAATTTTGACGAAATTTCAAAATTGTTTCGCTTTTCGCCATCTCAAAATGAAATCGAATTGAGATTTAAAATCTGGGTTTTCTATTGGTGCCAATATCAAAGCTATTGGGTCTAACAATGCTTGGAGTTCCTTTCTCATGATATGCAATCTCTTTTCTTTCTCATGGCATCTTGTATCATACAACCTATTATACTCATATGTCCCAATATAATGGGACTGTTGAACGCAACATCGACATATCCCTAACATCGTCTGTACCCTACTCATCGATAATCATGTTTCCTTAACATATTGGGGAGATGCTTTCCTTACTGCCATTTTTATCATCAATTGTATATGCTCTACCTATATTGAGAGCAGGTTGTGTGGCATTTATACACCTACTTGGTCCGGGTAAAGACAAGCTGGTTGCCAGAGCTATTAAATTTGTTTTATGAGGGTACGCCGGGAATCAGAAGAGTTATCGGTGCTATGACCCTTTATACGTAAGGCTTTACATCAGCAACGATGTCACCTTTTTAGAGTTTCTTCCCTTTTACTCCAGATCCAGAACATGTGTGTCTCCATCTCTCGTAATACATATTGCTCCTCTTCTTGCTATCATTCCACGGGATGCTCCATATTGATGAGCAAGTTGTGTGGCATTTATTCACCTACTTGGTTCGGGTAAAAACAAGCTGGCTCTAAGATCTGTTAAATTCGTATTGTCAAGGTACGCCGGGAATCAAAAGGGTTATCGGTTCTATGACCCTCTATACATGAGGCCTTACATCAGTAAAGATGTCATTTTTTTAGAGTCTCCTTCCTTTTACTCCAGGTCCAGAACATGTGTGTCTCCATCTCTCGTAATACATATTGCTCCTCCTCTTGTTATCATTCCGCAGGATGCTCCATACAAGGCTACTTCTCAATATAGAGATCCCTTATGAACAAGCACCATGTCTCCCTCAGGCATGTCCTTTGACTGAAGTTTTATGAACTGATGACATCTCTACTTCCATAGACACAACAACATGTGCAAAATGTGATCAAGTGAGTAGTGCAATTACCTCCCCATATATCTCAAAAGAGGGACCATGTCATGTACTAAGCATCACATTTCAGTTGCAATGTCCTTTCTGGATTAGGACCCTCATATAGAAAGTTCGCTAGAGCAATATCTAATACAACAATCCCTTGTAATCATGGCCATGCCCTTCGTGATTCCAGATGGCAAACAGTAATGGAAGAGGAGATTATTGCAATAACTTCATGGAATACTTGGCAGCTCGTTGGTCCACCTGGTAACAATAAGGTGGTAGGATCCAGATGAGTATTCACAGTGAAGTACAAGCCCGGTGGATCGATAGCTCGGTACAAGGCTCGCATAGTGGCAAAGGAGTTTACACAAAATCATGGTGTTGATTTTCATTCTCTGGTTGTACGTCTCTCCACAGTGTGAATTCTCGTGGTTGCTGCAGTTCAGCTCGATTGGCCTTTGCATCAACTTGACGTAAAGAACACCTTTCTATATAGCGACCTTCAACCTTCAAAAGAGAGTATACATACATCATCCTCCAAGCCTTGAGGCTCAAAGGGAGTGTCAAAAGGCGTGCTTGTTAAACAAAGCTATCTATGGACTTAAACAGAGTCCTTGTGCTTGATTCTAAAAATTATCAGAAGTACTAGAGAGACTATCATTGTGATGGCATTACAGAAGTAAAGAAACAGATAGAAGAACAATTTGTAATTGACTTAGGGCCATTAAGATACTTCCGTCAAAATCTCGCTGAACTTCCGTCGAAATCTTGACGAAATTCCGTCGAAATCTCGCTGAAATTTCACACATATCTATCAGCATTTTTGAAGAAATGACCTGAAAAGGTTCCCATATTGCCATATCGCTTGACATTTTTGATCCCATGTCGAAATCGAATTCGTCAATATTTCATGAAATATGAAACCTTACTTATGTCCCTACAAAAATATGACCCTTATTTTCTTCAAGAGATATGGTTGATACCTTGGGATAAAAAATAATTAGAAAGAGTATGAATACAGAATTCCAAGGCATTATCAATTCTCACAAATTCACAGAAGTACAGAACACATTTGTCACTTCAGTTAGGAAATTTTTGATAACATCTCCGGCTTCATATTTATTCTTTAATAAAAAGACCCGAGACAGACGAGAGAAATCAACTGCAACAAGATAAAATCTTGTGTCCTTGATGATCAGGAACATGACTGGGACCCCAAATATCTATATGAAACAACTCAAAAATGGAGCTACTTCTTCGACTTTGATGACTGGGGAAGGCAAACCGATGATGATTTCCCAACTGACATACCTCGCATTAAAAGGATGAGTGAGGAGAGATCTGAGGCAGAACACGATACACTTTCTAGAGTGGGAGATGACCAAAGCGCAGGTGCCACGTGAAGGGTGAGACTGGTCCAGTAGAAAGAGAGGAAATTACAACATAAGGGGTGAAGGATATTGAGAATCCTTAAGCGCATCACAGAAGCGTGTTGATCGCATCGTATGCGATCGGGGCGACTAGCTGCACTAGTCGCTAGATGCGGCGGAAATTAAAATTTTTAAATCTAGTGATGAAACCACATGATCACGAGAACATTTCTCGAACCGTTTCATCAAACCACAAAGTATAAGGAATGCTTCTTGGAGCGTGGTAGTAATCGTGAGATTCCAAACAAGAGATCCTCCTGTCTTAAGTTCGATCCACGAAGAATGCACTTGCGGGCGTGATGATGAGACGCAATCCTCCCGCAATCCTCGATGAAGATCCAAGCAATGAATCCCCTGATTTCGTCCAACGAAATCCGTCGTCTTCCTTTAGAGCAAGCAGCCCCAAAGAAGAAGGAGATCCTCGAGTCGTCGAAGGTGAAGGCGAGAGACTCTCTTTCTCAATACAAAGTGGACGACCACCTTTCAAGAAGAGAAAGAGAGAGGGCGAGAATGAGAGAGAGAGTAGTAGGCTTCTACCACTCTTAATATGTACCTTGAAAGGCGAGGTTAGCCCTCCTTTTATATTTGTTTAGGATCCAATGGATTTCAATCCATGGGACACATAGGTCCAACAACCAAGTTGGTCTATGTATTAATCAATGGCCAAGCTTGTGTTGGTTAAAAAACCAACAACATTAATTTGTATCTAAATTAAATATATGAGATAACAATATAATAAAGGGGAGATAACAAATTACCTCCTAAAAATGAGGGGGTGTCACCATTGACTATGTCATTGGTGACACCACCTCATTTGGTGGTTATTTATCTCCCTTTTATTTTATATTATTATTTTTCAATGTATTTGTAATAATCATTATTAAAAATACCCATCAAATTAATTCCAAATTAATTTGTGAATATTTCAATCATGCCATTGATAAATATGTTAATCATATTCACAACCCAAACTAATTTGTAAATTGTATTTCCAATTAATTAATTAATGTGAATCCAATCCACATTAACAATTAACAAATGCTATTTACAAAAATTCTATCTCTCTCTCTTCAATATATGTATATTGTAAATCATATTTATAATACACAAATATTATGGATAGAATTATAGACATTCTCTAATCCTTGATAATTAAATCCCATTTAAATTATCTTGGATAATCATTCTCACAATATGAATCTCATTCATATTATGCTTGATAATTAAATCTCATTTAATCATCAAGTCCTTCTTGCTTGGATATGTACTTCATCAAATGAATGATTCTTGAACCCCTTCAAGAATAATGTGCTTTCTCCGTAGATACTTGGAGATAAAGACATGGCGATTGTATTGTTCCACGTATACTGACTTGGATATTGAGATCTTATCTCAAATCCAGATCTTACGAACCTCCCACAGATGCTTGATTAAATCAAGACCGCAAATCTAATCTTGTCATTCATCTGAATCTCATTCAGACTAATGTTCGACACTTGGACCAAGATCAGATTGCTTCTCTGCTGAGAGGAGTCATTAAAATCCAGACCTGTTTCATCACTCCCTCGGAATCGAAGCGTCATGGTTATACAATCGTTTATGATCACATCACCCTCAGGTATTCCCAATACCTGTACATCCTGCATACTGGAAGACCTATGGTCAACCTGAAGATCAAGATCAATTTTACATTGTCTTCTTCAGGGTTTGATCACTAAGTTTCTCAATCTTGGTCATGGGGAATCGGTATCGATCATATGCTTTCCCAAAGCATATAATACCTTCAAATTCATGTCATACTTCCGAAGCACGACAAACATACATGGAATTTGATCGATCCCAATACCTCATGAGTGAGCTCATGACTTCCGATTCATAAGTGAACCTGTATGATCCCTTTGAGAGATCGTATTGCTCATATGCCCTTATATGCACACCAGCTCGTCGGTGTATAGACCTTGGTTAGGTCATCAACCTATCGGTCTGCCAAATATACATACTCAGACATATAGCAATACATCTGTCTCCGGTCAGAGGATGTGTGCCTATGTTGTGATAGCATTCAACATAGGACATAGGTTATCTCGATCTCGTTAAGTCAACCCATTGACCTAACTAATCTGACACCTACGAATCACTATTCCTATGCATAGGACTTGCATCAAGAGGTCGGTCAGATATCAGCCTATGTGAGAAAGGATTGTCATCTCCTACTCAGGCTGGAGATCATCTCTTAATAATCAATTGACGGTGCTTGATGAGTCCTCTATCTAACCCTTTAGATATTCATCCAAACATCAACCTCTATGATTTATTTAATGAATCAACAGTTATATGATCATCAAGATGGCCATGGTACATAACCCTAATTGTACAGAGGGACTTATTATGTAAATTATTTATTCTTTATTTCAGATCAGGGAATGATATGTACAATAACATTTATTGCATAATGTCTCGCCGTGGGCTCGCATGTCCAACAATCTCCCACTAGCCCAAAGAGCCATTAATGGGCTAATCACATAAACCCACACTCATGTGACAATCATAGGCTATTTATAAAATAGCTAGGTAAGCTGATCAGTCACTCTGTTACCGTGAGACTATGACAAGTCCTTTTACGGCACTTGCATATCCCCAGTAACAGTTCTCGCATCTAATGTGAATGTTGCATCTAATGCAACCAATACTCAATCTAGTCAAAGCAGTTATAGTGTCCTTGACACTATTGCTCAATAATTATTAGAACCAGTATTTCCATAATCCTTATTAGAATACCCTTATGCTCACTGTATGCTATAAGTTGATCCATGTCTCCACACAAATGATGTGTGGCATCGGAGTCCATAATCCATTCTATAACATCAGACCCACTCCTGCTAGTGAGTGCATAAGTACTACCTGAGGTATTGAAGGAGGCTAAAGCAGCCACATCAAAGTGACTCTCTGAGGTCGATGAAGACATAACGGGAGGGGCATGAGGTATAATGTCCCTCAATCGTGCAACAAGATCATCAAATCGTTAATCCAAAGAGGAAGAAGCCGGGGGCTCAATTTGATCAGTCACTCGAGCAGAGGCAGGAAATCCATGCTTAGAGTAGCATGTATCCTCAGTATGTCCAGAAGATGGCAAAAAGTGTAGGGCTGACAAACACGACCTCCTCTGCCACGAGGTCCGCGTCCACGAAACTGAGAAGAGCCTCCTCGATCTCGGGAGGCCGCCATCGTTGAAGAAGTCTGGCTGGCAGTAATAGATGGAATAGAGATCCAACTGAGCCTGCGGAAGGCTTCCTCCATGGGAGGAATAATGGAGTCTGCCAAAATCTGAGAACGGGTCGCCTCATACTCAGATCAAGGGCTGCCAGGAATACACAACCATGGTGGCATTCCTATAAGTCTTTTGTTGCTCACGAGTAGATGTGAGAGGCAAGAAGCTATAGATCTTCTCAAACATCCCACGCAAGGATGTATATAGTGAGCGAAGAGAGCGTCCATTCTGCTTGATAATAAAGATATCATGTTGGAGTTGTAGAATCTTTGTCTCATTTGTTGCGTGTGAATAATTAGCAGCGAGAATATCCCACATCGCCCTGGTTATGGGTTGATAGAGTATATAATTGGCGATCTCTATTGCCAATGTTGCTGAAAGCCATACCTTGGCATATGCATCATCCGCCACCCATGAGGCGTTAACCCCAATCTTCTCAGTCGGCTCTTCCTCAGTAAGAATATGTTTCTTACCTATAGACTTGATCATACTCACGAACTGCATAGCCAACAATTCATACTTTTACCCATTCATCTTTATTATAGGCGCAACGCCTCTGAAGAAGCATGTGGAGAGGATATCTATCTTGCTTTCTGACATGATGGCTGAAGATTAGGATTACATACTAGACAAACATAGAGAGATTTGGATGCAAATGTAAACTTATGCAACCAACCTCATCAAGAGCGAAGGCTCGACGGCAATGTTCCCTTTTAAAAAGGAAGGTGCGATGGCACTCCTTGAAGAGAGTAGTGCAAGGGCCGAAGGGAGATGTTATACAGCCAGTCAGTCGAAGAAAGGAGATGTTGTTAGCAATGTGAGCCCCGGGCGAACCATTTCTACAATAAATGTTATTGTAATGAATAAATTATCAATGAAAATTATTGATTATTTTTCACTCCCCTTTCTGAGATTAATGAATGAATGCACTATAGGGTCCCTCTGTACAATAAGGGTTATGTACCATGGCCAACTTGATGATCATACAGCTGTTGATTCATTGGATGGATCATAGAGGCTGATGCTTGGATGAATATCTAAGGAGTTAGATAGAGGACTCATCAAGCATCATCAAATGATCATTAAGTGATGATCTCCAGTCTGAGTAGGAGATGGCAATCCTATCTCATATGACTGATATCTGACTGACCTCTTGATGCAGGTCCTCTGCATGGGAATAGTGATTCAGAGGTGTCAGGTTAGTCAAGTCAATGGGTTGACTTGACGAGATCGAGATAACCAAAGACCTACGTTGAATACTGTCACAACATAGGCATGCATCCTCTGACTAGAGACAGATGTATTGCTATATGTCTGAGTATGTACATTTGGCAGACCAATAGGTTGATGACCTAAGCAAGGTCTATATACCGGCGAGCTGGTGTGCATGTAAGGACATATGAGTAATGCGATCTCTCAAAGGGATCATACAGGTTCACTTGTGAACCGGGAGACATGAGCTCACTCATGAGGTATTGCGACTGAACAAATTCCATGCATGGTCGTCGTGCTTTGGAAGCATGACATGAATTTGAAGGTAAGATATATGCTTTGTGAAAGCATATGATCTATACCAAATCCCAAATAACCAAGATTGAGAAACTTAATGATCTAACCCTGAATATGACAGTGTAAAAGTGATCTTTATCTTCAGGATGATCATGAGTCTTCCAGTATGTAGGATGTGCAGGTATTAGGAATACCTGAAGGGTGATTTGATCATATACGATTGTATAACCATGACGCTTCCATTCCGAGGGAGTGATGAAACAGGTTTGGATTTTAGTGACTCCTCTCATTAGAGAAGTGACCTAATCTTAGTCCATGAACTGGACATTGATCTGAATGAGATTCAGATGCAATGAGAAGATTAAGTCTACGGTCTTGATTTGATCAAGCATCAGTGGGAGGTCCATAGGATCTGGATTTGAGATACGATCTCAACATCCAAGTCACTATACGTGGAACAATACAATCGCCCTGTCCTTATCTCCAAGTATCTGAGGAGAAATAGCATTGTTCTTAAATGGTTTAAGAACAATTCCATAAGATCTAAGCAAAGAGAATTTGATAATTAAAAGTGTTTTAATTATCATGATGTACGAGAAATTATCCAATATGATTAAATGTGATTTAATTAGTTTGGATAAGAATAATGTGGATAGAGATATCCAATTATTCATAATATATTATAAATATGATTTATAATTTATTAGAGAGAGTTAATTATAATTTATATGTGTTGATTAATTATGATGTGTATTGGATACACATTGTGTAATTAATTAACAATATGAATTACATGTTGTTTTGGGTTGTGAATATGATTCACAATTTTTCCATGGCAAGATTGCAATATTCTCAAAGATAATTGTGAATTATTTTTGAAGAATAAAACCAAATAAATTTGGTGCAAATAAATAAGAGAGATTTCATGGAGATATGCAATCTCATGGATTTCCATGAGATTGCAATCTCCATGCAATCTCATGGACGACACCCCACTCCTATATGGAATGGGTGTGCGCCCACTTGGAAGGCACATGGAGATGAAATCTCCATGTGTCTTCTCTCCTTATTTGTTGGGTTGATTTAGGAATGAATTATATTTGATTTTGTCAAATATATTTTAGCCTAAATTTGTTGTCTTTGACAACAACAATCTTAGCCATTGGATGAACATAAATCAATCTCATCCATTGATTTTATGTGTCCCATGGATCCCAAAACCCTATAAATAGAGAGGCATACTTGGCTCTCTCTTTACACATGCTATTGTAGCACAAACTCTCTCTCTCTTTCTCATATACACGACAGCCCTCTCTCTCCCTCTCTTCTTGGTGGCCGTCCACCTTGGTGGAGAGAAACGTCGACGCCCGCGCCATCGTGCTGCCGCTTCGACTCTCTGCGGTTCTTTGTCTTCTTGGAGTGCTTCACTCACGAAGGAGACGTTTGATCTCGTGCGACGAGATCAGGAGCAACCGCGCTTGGATCAACTTGGATTGCGAGGACACCGCGACTCATCTCCGCGCTCGCAAGCCGTTACTCCGACGATCGGACTTGAGACAGGAGGTCTCTTTTCGTAGAGACTTGATCAACCACGCTTCAAGAGGTATTGCATTATACTTGCTGTGGTTATAGATGAAACGATTTGAGAATGGTTCTCGGATCATGTGGTTTCATCGGTTTAAAATTTTTTAAATTCCGCTGCTCCGAACAACTAGTACGACTAGTCGTTCTTCGTTGTATTTGATACGACGATCACGCTTCCGTGATGCGCTTGAGGATTTCCCCACATCCTTCAAGTGGTATCAGAGCCTTAGGTCGACGGTTTCGAATATGATTCGAAAAACCGAGGACGACTTGGGTTCGTTTAGGTCGCGAAAGTTTTCATCGCATTTGATTTCGCAGATCTGTTTAGTAAATAAATTCGGCACTGTTTAAATTGTTTAAACACGAATTTAATACTTGGATTTTGTTCCCCATTAAATAAGGAAACCATAGAAACTGAGTTTGCGTAAATCGGATTTCGTATGCTCTAGTTATGGTTGTTTTAATGGACATGTATGCACTGTTGCGGGAACAGTAGGTTTTAACATGATTAAAGAGTTAGTTACTGTTATCATATGCCTCAAAATGCGTGCAAATCCACTTAGGTTCTGTTGTAAATCAAGTTAACAATCTATGAAAATTGAGTTTGCTCAATTTGGATTTAAATTGATTGAGATATGCCAATTTTAGTGAATAGGGGTCTTTACTGAAATTGCATTCCTAATCTAGAACCAAGTGATTGTCAATTAGTGAAATTAATTGTTAATTTCGTGAAATAATCTTGAAAAATATTTGTGAAATATTGAAACATGATTATTTGCCTAATTTACTTGGACCCAACCAATTAATTGATTAAGATGTGATCTAAATCATAATTGGAAACCACAATCTTTCAAACTTGATGCTTGAATAGGATTTGGGAATTTGTCTAGCAAATTTCCTTATAATAAAAAATGTTTTGATTATTACTATATGGTACAATTTCGGTTGAAAAACCGATGATCATCTCAAGTACAAATTAATCAATTTGGCATTATCCTTTCCCGAGGCGGATGTGGTGCCTAGTCGGAGAGCATTGGGGTTGCGGGTTGCAACGTATGTGGTCCGTCCCACTCTCGTCGGTACTGGCCATGACAGCGGGTAGGGCCGGGATAATGTCCGAGGGATTAAGATGTGTTTTTCTAATTATTAAAATTCAAATTAATACGTATTTTGAGATATTACCATATATGTATTCAAGTAAAATAATCAAGTTTGATTGATTGAATTGGATTGATAATTAATTTAATATGATTAAATTGATTATGTCCAATTGAAATACTCTAATATGATTAGAGTTATTAATTCCCTTGGAAGAATTAATTATGTGAATGTGATTCACGATAATTAATTAAAATTTGAATATGAGATGGAGGATCACATAAGTGACATCCATGGTCTCCCGTCAAGGCGAAGAGTTTCGTCGCCAGGGATTGCATGTGGGAGACGCCTGTCCGAAGTGACAGCTCCTGTGTGCAAGCGCATCTGGATCGGACTCTTTGCTTCTCGAAAGAGTAAGGCCGTATGCGTAGTGACCCCAATATCGGATCCTCATATTATTGGGGCGATATTGGATTGCGCATAGCGAGTACTATTCCTGTTGACGGTTGGTTCAATTAACAACGGGTCAACATCGCCTTAGGGGTGGTGGGCTCGGGTGTTAAAGACCGAATTGGGAAATTGCAAGTTGGACTTGCAAATTGGAATGAGTTCCTGCTTTTCTTTATTGGAGTCACAGATTCTCATATTATTGGGATGTGACAATGATAAAGAGGAGATCCCAATTCTTGCTAGAGATATAGCGGTAAGTATATCTCTTACTTTGAAAGTGATTAAGGGAATGAACTTTCAAAGTCGACATTGCAAGAATAATTTGATTTAAAATACCTTAATTAAATATCATAAATTTGAATATATATATTTCTATATTATAATATAGTGCATTCTTAATTTCAGAAAATGAAGTCTTTGAACCCACTTAGTAGGCTTCTTGAGGTCAACCAATTGACCGACCCAAATTATTCGGATTAGATCCGAAATTTGGAGCTTGTTCTCTCTGCTGAGCGCATAAGTTATGTGCTATCCGAGGACAAGCATGAGAACCCTAAGTCCAAGGAAGAAAAAGCATTTAATGACAAGTATGATGAAGATCATGTCTTGGCTAGGTGCTATATCCTAGGTTCTCTCTCCAATGTTCTGCAGAAGCAACATGTGGAGATGAATACCTGTCAGGAAATAATGCAGAATCTTAAAAATATGTTTGGTGACATTAACCGCACTCAGCGGTACAATGTTATGAAAGACCTCATTCGTTGTAGAATGCAGGAAGGGACTTCAGTCCGTGAACATGTACTCAAAATGTTTGGGTACCTGTCGGAGCTGGAGACTCTTGGGGCAACGATGGATGCAGACATGCAAGCTGATTTCATTCTGCTGTCATTGCCCAAGTCTTTTAATAACTTTGTAGTATCATTCCACATGAACAAGTTGGAATTGACAAGTGCTGCTCTCCTTGCTGCATTAAAGTCCGCAGAGGACGTGATGAAGAAGGATGGTCCCAGTGGCAGTGCAATGGTTGCACAGGTCAAGGGGAAGCGCGGTCGGAAGCATGGTTCTCGGAAGGGCCTGGCCCAGAAGAGAAAGAAGAATGGACAAAGTGTTGGCTCTTCTTCCAGTGCATCCACTCTCATGGCGTCGAAGAAAACCGACGTCTGTCATCACTGCAAGAAGCCGGGGCACTGGAAGCGTAACTGCCCAGATTACCTGAAGTCCTCAGACAAAGGTAAAGCCCCAGCAGGTATGAAATCTACTTTCATCATTGAAACTAGCTTTCTCGTCGGACGAGAAGGAAGTTGGGTTGTAGATTCTGGTGCTTCTGTTCATGTATGCAATTTGTTGCATTTGTTTCAGGAAACTAGGAATCTTGAGGAAGGGGAGATAGTCATCCAGATGGGATCTGATGCAAGTATTGCAGCAGTAGCCGTCGGGACTTGTAGACTATCATTATCTAGTGGAAGAGTCCTTATACTTAAAGAATGTCTTTATGTACCCGAAGTCAGAAGGAACTTTATATCTGTATCTAAGCTTGTTAGAAGCGGATATACTTTCCTTTTCTGTAATAAATTAGTCATAAGTCGTTATGATAAATATATTGCGGATGGTGTTTTGACTTCTGGTGGACTCTATGAATTGTGCATTGATAAATGTATTATGAATGTGACAACCACTAATAAAAATCCTAAAAGATCCAGAGAGGATAAAAATATCTCAAATGAGATATGGCATCAAAGGCTTGGTCATTTGTCTGTTGATAGGATCAATAGATTGATAAAGGATGGACCTCTAGATTTTCTACAGGTTCAACCTCTGCCCACTTGCAAACATTGCATACAGGGCAAAATGACTAGGACGCCTTTCCGTAACAAGGTTACAAGATGCGAAGGTATTATTGACCTAATACATACCGATGTATGTGGTCCCTTCAGTACCGCAACTCGAAATGGATACCGATATTATTTGACGTTTATCGATGACCATTCGCGATACGGGTTTATCTTCCTACTACGTCATAAGTCTGAAACCTTTGAAAAGTTCAAAGAATTCAAGGCTTTGGTTGAGAACCAAACCGATAGGAAGATTAAACGGATTCGATCTGATCGAGGTGGCAAGTACCTATCAGATGAATTCAAGGAATACCTTAAGGAGAATGGAATTGTTTCCAATCTCACTCCTCCTGGAACTCCCCAACTAAATGGTGTTGCTGAAAGACGCAACAGGACCATCATGGACATGGTCCGATCAATGATGAATAAAGCAAATTTACCTCTTAGTTTCTGGGGATATGCAGTAGAGACTGCAATATATATCTTGAATAAGATTCCTAGCAAATCCGTGCCTAAGACTCCTCATGAGCTATGGTATGGAACCAAACCTAGTGTTAATCACTTGAGGGTTTGGGGTTGCTTGGTCTATGCGAAGAACGTGGACGCAAGTAAGCTAGAATCTCGCTCTCGTGAGTGCTACTTCATTGGGTATGTTAAAGATGGTATTGGATACCAACTTTATGACCCTGAGACCCAAAAGGTTTTTGTTTCTAGAGATGTGAAGTTTCTGGAGAATGATTTCCATAAAGGTCAAGACAACAATGAAGTAGAGGAATTCTTTGAATCCTCTGAGGATTCTGAGCTTCCTAGACCAGAAACGGAAGAGATAAATAAAGATGAAACACCCATACCTCTTCGAAGGAGTTCGAGGGTGGTTGCACCACCTGAAAGGTATGGATTCCATGTGTCAGGTGAAACTGACATTGATCCTACTTCATTTGATGAAGCACTCGCGGATCAAGACATGGATAGATGGATGCTAGCAATGAAGTCAGAAATTGACTCCATGCATAAGAATGGTGTATGGACCCTAGAGGATCCACCTAAAGGGGTAAAACCCATTGGGTGTAAATGGATCTTCAAGAGAAAGAGGGGACCTGATGGGAAAGTAGAGACTTTCAAGGCACGGCTCGTAGCCAAGGGCTACACACAGAGAGAAGGCATCGATTATGATGAGACATTCTCTCCTGTGGCTATGCTTAAATCCATCCGGACATTGCTAGCTATAGCTGCATATCTTGACTACGACATCTGGCAGATGGACGTCAAGACGGCTTTCCTCAATGGATACCTCGAGGAGGATATCTACATGGAGCAGCCCCAGGGCTTCATGACTGAGGATGGTAAAGTATGCAAGCTGAAGAAATCCATCTATGGGCTCAAGCAAGCTTCTCGTAGTTGGAACATCAGATTTGACGAAACCATAAAGAGTTATGATTTTGTGCAGAATCCTGATGAACCTTGTGTATACAAGAAGCTTAGTGGGAGCGCCGTTGTGTTCATCGTGCTTTATGTAGATGACATCCTTATCATTGGGAATGATACATGGATGATGACCAGTGTAAAGATTTGGCTGTCCCATACCTTTGAGATGAAAGATCTTGGAGAAGCCTCTTATATCTTAGGCCTGAAGCTGTTCAGAAACCGAGAAAAGAGGATTTTGGGATTATCACAACATGGATACATTAAGAAGATTCTTGAACGATTCCGTATGGATAGTTCTAAGAAAGGATTCCTACCCTTAAGACATGGTATCCACCTGTCCAAAGGAATGGCTCCTCAAAATGTTGAGGAAAAGAAGGCCATGGCTGGATGTCCTTATGCATCAGCCGTAGGAAGCTTAATGTATGCCATGATGTGTACTAGGCCAGATATCTGCCATGCAGTGGGAGTGGTAAGTCGTTACCAATCCTGCTATGGAGAACAACACTGGAATGCAGTGAAGAACATATTCAAATATCTAAGACGGACGCAAGATTACATCTTGGTCTATGGGGATGGTGATCTCCAAGTCTTGGGATATACAGATTCTGACTTCCAATCGGATGTAGATGATTGAAAGTCGACATCAGGGTTCGTGTTCTTGTTGAATGGTGGTGCTGTGAGCTGGAGAAGCAAGAAGCAGGACACTACTGCAGATTCAACAACGGAAGCCGAATACATTGCCGCATCAGATGCTGCAAAGGAGGCGGTGTGGTTGCGCAAGTTCGTGCTGGAGCTTGGCGTAGTTTCCTCTGATACTCCCACCCCGTTACTCTGTGATAACACGGGAGCCATTGCCCAGGCAAAGGAACCCATATGGCATCAAAAGAGCAAGCACGTGGAAAGGAAATACCACATCATTCGGGAGATACAAAAGCGTGGTGACATCATCATCACCAAGGTAGCCTCTGCCGACAACGTTGCTGATCCTCTTACCAAACCTCTGACACAGAAGGTTTTCGACCAGCATGTAATGAGTATGGGTTTAAAGATTGTACCTGAATGGTTCTGAGGGCTAGTGGGAGATTGTTAGCAATGTGAGCCCCGGGCGAACCATTTCTACAATAAATGTTATTGTAATGAATAAATTATCAATGGAAATTATTGATTATTTTTCACTCCCCTTTCTGAGATTAATGAATGAATGCACTATAGGGTCCCTCTGTACAATAAGGGTTATGTACCATGGCCAACTTGATGATCATACAGCTGTTGATTCATTGGATGGATCATAGAGGCTGATGCTTGGATGAATATCGAAGGAGTTAGATAGAGGACTCATCAAGCATCATCAAATGATCATTAAGTGATGATCTCCAGTCTGAGTAGGAGATGGCAATCCTATCTCATATGACTGATATCTGACTGACCTCTTGATGCAGGTCCTCTGCATGGGAATAGTGATTCAGAGGTGTCAGGTTAGTCAAGTCAATGGGTTGACTTGACGAGATCGAGATAACCAAAGACCTACGTTGAATACTGTCACAACATAGGAATGCATCCTCTGACTAGAGACAGATGTATTGCTATATGTCTGAGTATGTACATTTGGCAGACCAATAGGTTGATGACCTAATCAAGGTCTATATACCGGCGAGCTGGTGTGCATGTAAGGACATATGAGTAATGCGATCTCTCAAAGGGATCATACAGGTTCACTTGTGAACCGGGAGACATGAGCTCACTCATGAGGTATTGGGACTGAACAAATTCCATGCATGGTCGTCGTGCTTTGGAAGCATGACATGAATTTGAAGGTAAGATATATGCTTTGTGAAAGCATATGATCTATACCAAATCCCAAATAACCAAGATTGAGAAACTTAATGATCTAAACCTGAAGATGACAGTGTAAAAGTGATCTTTATCTTCAGGATGATCATGAGTCTTCCAGTATGTAGGATGTGCAGGTATTAGGAATACCTGAAGGGTGATTTGATCATATACGATTGTATAACCATGACGCTTCCATTCCGAGGGAGTGATGAAACAGGTTTGGATTTTAGTGACTCCTCTCATTAGAGAAGTGACCTAATCTTAGTCCATGAACTGGACATTGATCTGAATGAGATTCAGATGCAATGAGAAGATTAAGTCTACGGTCTTGATTTGATCAAGCATCAGTGGGAGGTCCATAGGATCTGGATTTGAGATACGATCTCAACATCAAAGTCACTATACGTGGAACAATACAATCGCCCTGTCCTTATCTCCAAGTATCTGAGGAGAAATAGCATTGTTCTTAAATGGTTTAAGAACAATTCCATAAGATCTAAGCAAAGAGAATTTGATAATTAAAAGTGTTTTAATTATCATCATGTATGAGAAATTATCCAATATGATTAAATGTGATTTAATTAGTTTGGATAAGAATAATGTGGATAGAGATATCCAATTATTCATAATATATTATAAATATGATTTATAATTTATTAGAGAGAGTTAATTATAATTTATATGTGTTGATTAATTATGATGTGTATTGGATACACATTGTGTAATTAATTAACAATATGAATTACATGTTGTTTTGGGTTGTGAATATGATTCACAATTTTTCCATGGCAAGATTGCAATATTCTCAAAGATAATTGTGAATTATTTTTGAAGAATAAAACCCAAATAAATTTGGTGCAAATAAATAAGAGAGATTTCATGGAGATATGCAATCTCATGGATTTCCATGAGATTGCAATCTCCATGCAATCTCATGGACGGCACCCCACTCCTATATGGAATGGGTGTGCGCCCACTTGGAAGGCACATGGAGATGAAATCTCCATGTGTCTTCTATCCTTATTTGTTGGGTTGATTTAGGAATGAATTATATTTGATTTTGTCAAATATATTTTAGCCTAAATTTGTTGTCTTTGACAACAACAATCTTAGCCATTGGATGAACATAAATCAATCTCATCCATTGATTTTATGTGTCCCATGGATTGAGATCCATGGATCCAAAAACCCTATAAATAGAGAGGCATACTTGGCTCTCTCTTTACACATGCTATTGTAGCACAAACTCTCTCTCTTTCTCATATACACGACAACCCTCTCTCTCCCTCTCTTCTTGGTGGCCGTCCACCTTGGTGGAGAGAAACGTCGACGCCCACGCCATCGTGCTGCCACTTCGACTCTCTGCGGTTCTTTGTCTTCTTGGAGTGCTTCACTCACGAAGGAGACGTTTGATCTCGTGCGACGAGGTCAGGAGCAACCGCGCTTGGATCAACTTGGATTGCGAGGACACCGCGACTCATCTCCGCGCTCGCAAGCCGTTACTCCGACGATCGGACTTGAGACAGGAGGTCTCTTTTCGTAGAGACTTGATCAACCATGCTTCAAGAGGTATTGCATTATACTTGCTGTGGTTATAGATGAAACGATTTGAGAATGGTTCTCGGATCATGTGGTTTCATCGGTTTAAAATTTTTTAAATTCCGCTGCTCCGAACAACTAGTACGACTAGTCGTTCTTCGTCGTATTCGATACGACGATCACGCTTCCGTGATGCGCTTGAGGATTTCCCCATATCCTTCAGATGTGAGGCCCTAGGCAGGCGACGGTGCACAGAGCCCGAGTGGCGGAGGTGTGTGGCCCGCGGGGGCCTGGCGACTGGCAGAGGGGCCCACAGAGGCCTGGCAATGGGTGGAGGAGCCCACGGGGGCCTGTCGACGGGCGAAGGGGCTCGTAGGGGCCTGGCAACGGGTGACAGATGGAGGTGTCGTGAGGAATGGGTGGAGAGGTGCGGAGGGCCGCGGGGGCTGGGCGACAGTAGCCCTAGGCGACACGCGTGAGAGAGAGGCGTGAGGTGGGGTTTAGGGTTAGGGTTCGGTACAGTGGCTCCGGTCTAGGACCGTCGCTCTAATACCATGTTGGGAAAATAGAACGAGTTGTTTATTCCTTGAGTCCTAGGCTCTCTTATATAGGGAGAAGCCTATGGGAAAATTACATAAAGTGGACATAAGAAAGGTAAAATTATAGAAATGATACATAGATATGAAATATATCTCTACATTTACATTGGAAGATATAGCGATTAAATTATCTGTTGCAATAGATACATTTTGTTGTAGCGGAGGGGCTGAGATAAAGAGGGATAAGGGGTCTCAGACCTCTTGAACTCACGAAAAATCACGAAAGGAGAAGATTAACGAAATCAATCGACGGAAATTTTACAATAGCCCCCACTTAATGAAATCAGACAATGAAAATTATACAATAGCCCCCCTCATATTTATATATTCAACCATGGTATTTTATCAAATTCCCAATAAGTAAGAGATCTCAGCTCTGGTCTCCACATTAACTGTAGTATTCGTGGTCGTGATGAGGCATTTACAAAAACTAAGTGCCTAAGTTTTTATTAGTATTTCATAGGAGAACTTGTCGATTTAGAGAGCTCAACCTTGAGGATCATTCCGCAAACTTGGTGTTTGAAATTTGCAAAAGGATTTTGAATAAAGGACTCTTCTCTACATATATACAGCTATAAGTGCCAACGAGAATGTATTAATAATACTAAAATCGGAATTTTATAAAATGTGGCACTGTCATTGCAACCAGATTTCACATTCTTAAATATATTACTTTTTATTATACTCGTAAAGTTTTAGGAGCGATATTGCAAAAGTCGTTATTCGATACTCAGTAAGGTCATTGAGTCAAGAATAAGCAATATTCGTGTGGCTTTTAAAAATTATTCCGTTATAGACTTTTTAATTATTTTAAAAATATAAATTATATGTAAGAAACCTATACATTTATGTAGATATGGTCATTCAATCTGCAATTATAATTTAATATTTTATTATAGGGGATATTAAGTTCCATTTTATGCGATAAAACGACGATATTCAAGTATTATCACACCATATCCAATATCAAAGCCATCTTAAACCATGAAATTCAAACATAAATGCATAATAAGCATGAAAATGAAACATAACAAGTGTAAGAAATAAGATAAGCTAATTAGAATATGAGATTAAATAAGCAAAAAATATTTAATCTAACGATAAGTTTACATTGCATAATCAAATGAGTGTGCAATAAACATTAATCAACTATAAACTAATAGATGATGAAAAAATGATTTTAATTTAATGTAAGAATGGGCTTAGCCTTTTTCTACAGTTGCAAGCCAAATCAGCTACACCTACCACCATGCTAACCATGGAACTAGAATATGTGATAGACTCTACATATCCTTGTAAAAAGATGTAGATGTGCCCTCTACCTTCCTTGCGCAAGTTCGACTAAGAGAAATAGGAGACTGATGAATCTGCAATCATCTACTCTAATTTCGGCTCGTTGTAATACGACCAATTACGGGTCAATCAGAACCGATCTAGAATCTCCGGGAGGAGTGGCTCGATTGAATTTCTCCTATATAAGTCCAGGGTCGAACACAAGGACACAACCCATTAGGTTATCTAATTAGGACCTAAATTAGGTGATAAGCTACTCTAAGGGGCTATTTAAGTCAAGGGTGCAAGAACACAACAAATGCATGTAAGATTTTTATGGGTTTTTAATGCATTTAGGATATAGGTAACAAAATGACTACAACTGTAAGGACACGAAACATATAAATACACAAAGAATGCTCCTGATTTAATGACTTGGCAATTAAATCCTCTATGTAATAGCTCCTCAAATCAAGCTCACTTAACCATAAATTGATCTAATAATTCAATGCACCATTTAATTGAATCAAATTTCATTTCAAGTCCATCCAAGTACCCTATCTCACAATGCAAACTCAAGAATTATTATTCAACATAGATCATGCAAGGTTCGTGATTTAATAATAATAAAATGAGGCAAATCAGAGGCTTAATGACATGATAAATTATCTCAACATGTGAATTAGGGCTCTAATTGAAAAAAGGCAACTAGACTTCTCTAAATTTTAATTCAATTGCAACAAGTCACACCAGAGATCTAGATACATAGCATGAAAGAACATGAAATGGTCATCCAAACAAGACCTATTTTATTAAATTTGGAGTACAAGTTCACAAGATATTAAACAGCAAAGTCAGGGGCATAATTGAAATAAAAACATGATACTTGCATCACAAAAAGGTTCAAAAGAGGTCGGAAATGAAAATATAAAAGTTATTGGGGCAAAGCATGCAAAATAGCCATGTACGAAGGTATAAATGCAAATACAATGAAATGACGAGCTTATCTTGAAATTTATCCATGTGGTTGCGCTGGGTACGTGCAGGATCTATCTGCAAATCTGCAAATGTATGGCCCAACTTCTACAAAATTTTCGTGGTCATGTGAGGTGAAGCACATGGATGCTAGGCTCGAAGCGCGGAGGAGGGTCGGGCAATCTGACAGGTGCTGGTGCCTCGACTCTGGCTCGACTCGCTCCAAGGCTATGGTTCGAAACGCTGCTTCAGGAGAGGATTTCGTCTGTTAGATCAGATCGAGTTGATCTAAGTCAATGGTACATGTAGTGTGTGTTCTTCCCTCTCATCCTTGTGCGACAGTAGAGCAACAGAGCTCCGATGATGTGCAGTTGGCTTCTTCTTGCTCTGATGTGAGGTCTGAAAGTTGAAGGAGCTTCCTGCAACCCTCGCGAAGATGCTGGAAGTGAGTCCGAGGGTGGGAGGAGGTTTGGAATCTCCTATTGATGTAGCATCGTCGAAAAAGAAGAACTTGACCAGAGCTCCATGAAAATCCCGATCATTGAAGATCTTGCTCCCTCCTGTAGTGGTTAGCAAATAGCTGAAGCTTCCTAGAATCTATTGGGATGTGAATGAGGGTGAAGGCTCATTCGAGGTATAGAAGAGGGGCTCAGATGGGTTCACCAGCCTTTACGAGGCTTGTGATAGATTGAGGTGGACGAGGTGATGGAGAAGTGGAGAAAAGGAAAGGAGTGGTGACGAAGTTGACGGTCTGACGGCGATGCTAAGTGGCCAATCAGAGGACTACAATAGAGTGCGCGATTATAGAAAATTAGGAGAAACAGAGTAAAACGAAGAAAGGGGATAAGAAGCTTAGCTGGAGGAAGAAGGCGGTCACGGAGGAGAAACCGAATAGATGATGCAATCCTGAGGAGTGGAGCGGGAAGTTCTCCAGTCGTTGCTCTACACGGAGGCTGGCCGTGAAGCTCGAGCAGCTCCGGTGATGGATTGCGACAAGGTGAAACCACCTTGGATCACGTCGGTAAATTGCTTCGTCTTCGCACTCTAATTCAAGCTCTCCTTGTCACGAAAATTGTCTAAGGTACTCGGAGCTCTCGTGCATGAAGGTGGATCTCGTATACGGACAACAGAGGCAAGGTATTTAAAGACGAAGAGGTCATCTCCAGATGGTTTCCTTCGAGACTTCAACTATCTAGGGTTGACGGACAATTAGCGAGACATGGTGACCAGGTGGCACGCATAAGAGAAGGAAGTTAGATATACGGCAGAGAGATGGAATGAAATGGTGAGATTGACCATGGAGACTGGGGAATATGGGACTATGGGAGAAGGAGAGGAGGTTGCAAATGAGCGTCGTGTGAGGAGTGCAAACGGGAGGTTGAAGATGGACATCAATCATCTAATGGGGTCCATCAAACGGTTGTGGTTCGAGCGAGAGCAGAGGGCTAGGATGGGATCTGTCAGGCACAGATCAATGGTAGAGAAAGCGTGCGACTGACAAAGAGACGTTCCACGTGGGAAGTCGTGAAGGCGCCACGTGACCCAATAAAAAAGAAATTTAAGAAAAATAATGTAAAATGCAAAAGAAATAATTACAAGCCTTAAATTAAAAGGTGTTTAACATGAAAGTTGTAGATCTCTTTGAGATCTACAACTTTCATGTACAAAATGAAAATAAGGCGTATGTATACAAGATATAATTTTTGCAAGTATTTTAAAGTAATTAAAAATACTAATTTTAATTTCTTTTGTGTTTTTTCGTATTTTGATTTATAAATAAATACAAAATAAATATATGCAATGATAAACTATTCTTATGTATCTATTTAATTTTGAATTTTTCTTCCCCATTTTCTTGATGACTTTCCGGTCGCTCTGACCTGCATCAGTTTACGTCTTTCCTTTCCCTTCTTGTTATCTGCATGCACTCTCTTTCCTCCTGAGCTAAGGCATTTCTCGGGCCTCACTTTCAAGCTCAAATCAAAAGAGAAAATCACAAATTCATTAAGTAGTCTCCTCTTCTCCCTAGCCTAAGAGTGAGAGGCTTTCTTCTAGAAAAACTCAAAATAAAGACACCAAAATAGGGTTATTTAATTACACGAACTAGAGTTAGTTATTTACAAGGTGCCAAGTGTTAATGTTAGTGAATTAATTATGAATTTTATTGAAAGGTCTAAGTAAGAGGGATAATAAATAGAATATACTGTTGTGTAGAGTCACAGGCCAGTTTGCCAGATTTTCCCGATTCTCCAGACTTCAGATTACAGTCCAGCCAGATATTCCAGACTCTACAGTTCAGATTATTTCAGACTCGACAAGATTGGTCAGAGTCCAAGATCGAGGCACTCCGTGATGAGTGACCCATTTTCGAGTTCTTCAGAGAGAGACTCACATGTATGCGGTCATTTTGAAGCGGCTTTAAAAAATAGGGTTCCACATAAAATCATGGTGTTCCATGTTTATGTTTCTTTTCTTATGCTCTGTTTTATCATTCTGCTTCCGCTTCCTATTTCTTAACATGGTATCAGAGCGGGTTCGATTCTCGAGGATTTCATGCCCTTTATTTTTCGAGATTCGAGTTGTATTTCTGAAGATCAGTGTCATGTTAATATTCATATTTTGTTCGAGAGTTTTTATTTTAAGGGTTATTCTAAACCCTAGATGATGTTCCAGCACGCACAGGCGCGCAAGACTCATGCGCCTCCTCAATGCTCCTGGTCGTAGCACAACACGAAGCAGTAGGCGGCTCCATTCTCCAGGTCGCAGGAACCCTAGGCCTACTCCCATCACGCACGCGATTTTGCTTCACTGGCAGGCGACAGCAACTACACTGAAGCCCTAGCCGCACTCTGGCGGCGGTCTTTTCACGCAGGCGGCACCACTACCTGCAGCCCAAGGTGGCGCATCGTCCTTCAGATCCAAGGTGCGAGCCCAGGCGATGTCCCTCGCATCGCGAACCCACCAGCGAGATCCCGTGCAGGCAAGAGCACCATTGAATCCAGACTCCTCCAGAACCCTAGCGGCGACAAAAACTCCAGGAGTCATGCGCGTGCTCCACGCTCCAGTCTCGTGGTGACGCACGACCCCCCATCCTGCAAGCGCTCGATCCCCGCATCTCCGATATCATCACACCTTTACGCGTGCATCTCCCAACGTGCGATGACCCTCTATCTCTCCTGGAGCCAGAGGCACTCGCGTGAAACCCTAGCCCAGGCGGTGCATCACGCCCAACTCCTGGCGGTGCCTCCTTCCAGCGGCGGTGCATCCCTCGATGGGTCCAGGCCACTTCTCTCGCTCAAGATGGCACGATTCCATATATGGCGCAAATTGAGGTGACGTGCTCTGGAAGTCTCCAAGTCCTCGCCCGACTCCATGCGCGGCAACCTCCAAGTCCTCTGATCGCGCATGACTCCAAGTTCAGGGGCCTGAAGAATCTCAAGCGCGTATATCTTCCTCTTGGGTCGGCGACGTAAGGAAAAAATGAAATTCCCATCGTGGGGAACCCTAAACGGGGGGTGCATTGGTTTAAAAAAAAGGAGGAAGGGGGGTTTCGTTTTAAGCCCAAATGGGTCGAAGGCTGGTTATAAAACAAAAAAAGGGAAGTAAGGGCATGTTTTGAAAAAAAGGAGAGAGAGAGGAGAACGAGTTGGGACCAAGTGGGCTACGTACAAAAAAATTGAAAAAAAGGAAGAGAGAAAAGGCGCGTACAATAGAAAGAGCAGTACACATACAAAAAATGTGAGAGAAGAAAAGCCGAGAAAAAAAGTTGAAACAACTTAAAAAATTTAAAAAAATATGACGGCTTAAAAAAAATGAAAAAGCCGCAAGAAAGTTTTGAATGTTCATTTTCTCCCCATTTATCTTGTCTTCTCCCAACTGTCAATGTCTTCATTCCAAACCAGTATGGGAGAAAGGGGGAGTGTTGTGCAGAGTCACAGGCGAGATTGTCAGATTTTCCTGATTCTCCAGACTTCAGATTACAGGCCAACCAGATATTCCAGACTCTACAGTTCAGATTATTTCAGACTCGACAAGATTGGTCAGAGTCCAAGATCGAGGCACTCTATGATGAGTGACCCATTTTCGAGTTCTCCAGAGAGAGACTCAGTTCAGACACGCACATGTATGCGATCATTTTCAGATGAGCACATGTATGCCATCATTTCAGAGGTCCCCATCCTTTTCTTATTTTCGGCCATAGTTTTCATGTGAGCCATAGGGACTCCAGAGTAGAGGATCATTCCCTATGCCATGTTGGCAAGGGTTTTCATGTGGTATCATAGGTACACCAGAGTAGTGCACCATTCTCTGAGCCAGATGGGAGAGAGCCAGTTCTCTGACGAGGAGACTTATTCAGACTCCATTCTCCAGCGATCGTGGACTCCGACGAGGATTGCACAGCCACGACCTTTTCAGTTCGGCCCTTTTCAGAGATGGAGCAGTTGTCCACATTATTGTGGCGGGCCAGAGTACTCCGACGAGGAGACTCATTTCCAGTTGCAGCAACTCTGACAGGTGCAGTTCAGAGCGCATGCTCTCTAACGAGGAGATTCAGCAGACTCACACTCCAGCTCATTCGTCCTCCTCACCTGCACAACATGAGAAGCAACGTCCTCGACAACAACAGTTGTGCGCGTTGGGTTGATATTGTCTGTAGTGTCTTGTAGCATGGATTGAGTTTCTTTCTATTTGTCCAACCTGAGCATTGCATGCTCCAGCTTGAGGGGGAGCGTTGGAGTATTCGTGTATGCGCCATATTGAGTTGTAGCAGGGTAAATGGATCCTGGAGAAGATCCATTTACCCCATCCAGTGTTTAGTCCCACATTGTCTAGTGGTGGGACTGGGCTATGGAGAGGCTATATAAGGAGCCCCAGACCTCCTATATTCATTGAGAAAGTCAATAGACAAACACGGCCCTTAGAGGCCTTCTCCCGTGGTTTCATCCCGCTCCTTACGGAGTAGGGTTCCATGTAAAATCATGGTGTTCCATGTTTATGTTTCTTGTTCTTATGCTATGTTTTATCATTCCGCTTCCGCTTCCTATTTCTTAACATATACGATACAAGGATTTATCATAGACGAAGTGGAAAGGAGAAGGGATAGCCGATAAGCCATGTAATGATGCTAGATTGGCTCTAGGTGAGAGGATAGGGAATCGCAGTTAGCTCTTTAACTAGGTATCACCCTCTTGCTTTACTCCCTACTAGGGAAAGCCCATCAACCCTCGCTCCTTATGTCCTTTAGGTCTAAACTTGCTCACATCTCCGTAACTCCCACAACCGTCTATTAATAACTTAGCTCTGCATGTGCATCCTTTTGTAATGGGACTTATACGAGGCCTGCAGGTTGGGTCCCCTAACTTGAGTCAACGAAGCCGATGGAGAAGTGGAGGGCCTGGAGGCACCAGAGCTCGCGCGTAGCAACTCATTGTGCAGCAATTAGTTGTGGGTCGTAGATGAATGGGAAAGAAGGCATTGTTGCATCCGTTGTTGTAAAAGTCAGCCAACTAGGCCAATTAGTTGGCCCGACTAGTCGAGTCGGGGTGTAGCCGACTCGAGTAGGCCTAGACGGTCAACCCGACTAACCAAACTGACTAGTGGGTCTAGTCGACCGATTACTCGGTCGACTTTTACATAGAGGTTTTTTTATTTTTTGATTTTTTAAAAACAAATCATTCTTATATGCTTAATGTTATATTTAAAGACGATTACTTCTTTTATTTCATTATGATAGTATAAAAATGTACAAATCAATGCATATATATAAGAATATATTTTATCAAAATTGATTTATATATTAATAAATAATTAAAAAAAATCAAAATAGACTAATGGTCGACTAAATCCGAATAATCGTCCGACTGTCGATTAATCCTTAGTCAGTGACCCCGTCGATCGAGTACCGATTACCGCTTTCTGCAACCTTGGTCGCATCAGAGCAAAGGGAAGTTGAGCCCTAATTGAAATAGTAAAGTGAGGTTATTGGGGGCCGGGCGATCGTAGCAATGTTGGGGGTTTAAGGCATTAACAGATAGTGAGTAAAAAGGTGGGAGGGCTAATGTTCAAAGTTCAAACCCTCCAATTATTGGGTATTATTAGTCACAAATCTATCCATGTTTCTTGTGGAGATAAAAGAATGAATTATTCATTGATGAAGCCCTAGGGTTCTCTTATATATGAGAGTAACATGTTGGGCAAAGTACATAAAGAAAACAGAGAAAACAATTATTACATAAAAGATATGACAGATAACTAATATCTTAACACTCACCATCAAGCTGGAGCATAGATATTAATTAGGCTTCGCTTGGAGCAGCATCTTTGGTAAGGCTATGGTTAGGACCGTGGTAAGTACATTTGATGTCTAGTCTCCAGAGCCGACATGAGTAGTAGCAATGAGATCCTTCCGTATCATGTCACGAGTGTAGTGACTCGATGTACTTGGTCCTTTCATGGAAGGTATGGTTGTTTGCAATGAAAAGAGCAGCTTGGTTGTCGTGTTGGAGGAGTATGGGAAGAGGCACCTCATAGTCAAGCCAGTAAGAACAGATCTAAGACACATCATCTCTGTACTAGCTTGTGCCACCTGTATTCTGATTTAGCACAAGATCTGGCAACAACATCATGCTTCTTGCTCTTCCATGACACCATAAAAATTTTGATGAACACTGCGAAGCCAAAAATAGACTTCTTGCCCTTAGGACACCTAGCATAATGTGCATTTGCACATGTTGTAACTGCAAGGAATGTGCCTCTGCTAAATAGAAGACTAATGCTAGGTAAGGCCTATAGATTGTTATAAAATATGAAGAATGTGGAAGCGGAAACGATAAACAGAGCATAAACAAGAAAGATCAAACATGGGATGAAACCCTACTCCGTGAGGAGCGGGATGAAACCACAGGAGAAGCCCTCAAAGGGGTGTGTTTTTCTATTGCTTTTCTCAATGAGTACAGGAGGTCTGGGGCTCCTTATATAGCCTCTCCAGAGCTTCCAAATCCCACCACTGGACGATGTGGACTAAACACTGGATGGGGTAAATGGATCTTCTCCAAGATCCATTTACCCTGCTACAACTCAATATGACACATACACGAAAACTCCAACACTCCCCCTCAAGCTGGAGCATGCAATTCTCAGCTTGGACAAACAGAAAGAAACTCAACTCAACGCTACAAGACACTACGGACAATATCAACCCAATGCGCACATGCTGCAGTCGAGGACGTTGCTTCTCATGCCGTGCAGGTAAGGAGAACGACCGGGCTGGAGTGTGAGTCAACTGAAGACCCGGAATCTGACCATCGAGTCTGAAACTGCGCCTGAAGTCTCCTCGTCGGAGAACTGGGTCTCTCCCATCTGGCTCAGAGAAATGGTGCACTGCTCTGGTGTACCTATGATACCACATGAAAATTCTGGCCTGACAACTAGAAGAATGATGGGGACCTCTGACAATGATGGCAACATATGCTCATCTGAAAATGACCGCAAACATATGCGTGTCTGAAACTGGACTCGGAATCAATCGTCGAGTCTGAACAATTGTAGAGTCTGTAATCTGAATGGCTTGTAATCTGAAGTCTGGAGAATCTGGAAAAACTGACAAACTGGCCTGTGACTCTACACATATACTCCCCCTTTCTCCCATACTTGTCGGAAAACATGGACATCGACAATGATGGGAGAAGACAACAATAATGCATAAAATGGGGAGACATGAAAAATAAGCCGTTAACAAAATTTTCGGCTTCTCAAAAAATTCCTCGCGGCTTTTCATTTTTTTTATAAGCCGCCAATTGTTTTTTTCAAAGCCGTTCAAATTTCCCCTTTTTTTATATATATACGGCTTTTCACTCCTTTTCTTTTGAAATACTTGCGTACGACTTTTTACTTGTACGCGTCTTTTTTTCTTTTCCTTTTTTTTACAAACCTCCTCCTCTCTCTCTCTCTCTCTGAGTGTTGCGCTCAGGGGGGTGCCGCAATGCTCACGCGCGCCTGGGGCGCCTTCGCCGCCGCCACTAAAAAGGGGATCTGGGAGAGAGCTTGCCCGTCTGCCGCCTGGTGGAGGATGAAGCGGGAGCCCCGCTGGGCTTCTCGATGGCCAAGAGGCTCCGCCTGGAGCCGTAGGGGTGCGAGGCTCCTGCGATCAGGAGCCCTAGGGCGCTTCTCCGCCCCCGGATCCGATGGAGCATGCACGCGTGAGGTTGAGGGCGAGGGGCGGCGCATGGATGTGTAGGAGCTTTGCCTTCGGGAGCTCGGAAGCGGTGGCACATATGGCAGCGGAAGCGGTGTCGCGCGCTGCCTGCGTGCGGTTGAGGAGGAGGCGTCTGGGCGGCGTCGCCCCCGGCCAAGAGGCTCTGCTCGCATTATGTTGATTGAAGAGCGGCGCCGCCAGCGGGCTGATGAGGTTTGTCTTGATGTCGATGGCTCGAGGAAGTTGATGGGTTTGGTTCCACCAGAGATGGCGCAACTTCCAGCATCCCGACGGTTTTGGTAGAGGGTTGATGGCGCCGCCAAACGGTTTTGGTAGGAGGATCATGTGCGCCCCGCCTGGAGTTTTGCGCACAGAGATCTAAAAGGGATATCATGCTGCTAGGGCAATCGGAACCGCCAGAAGAGATCTGGCTGGCTTGATCGAACTCCTTCCATGGAGGCAGCGAAGGCCCCTCCTCATGGAACAGATCTGGAAGAGAAATGCTACAGCAGGGGACGACATATAGATATTCCAGAAATTAGGGTTTAAATCGAAACCCTACAACTTGACAGAACTTGATAAAATCACAATCATGATCTTTATAACGAAGATCTACAAGAACAAACACTAATCGAATCTTGAACAAAAAAACTTGAAATCCTCAAGATCGACTCGCTCTGATACCATGTTATAAAATATGAAGAATGTGGAAGCGGAAACGATAAACAGAGCATAAACAAGAAAGATCAAACATGGGAACACCATGATTTTACGTGGAACCCTACAACGTGAGGAGCGGGATGAAACCACGGGAGAAGCCCTCAAAGGGGCGTATTTTTCTATTGCTTTTCTCAATGAGTACAGGAGGTCTGGGGCTCCTTATATAGCCTCTCCAAAGCCTCTAAATCTCACCACTGGACGATGTGGGACTAAACAACTGGATGGGGTAAATGGATCTTCTCCAGGATCCATTTACCCTGCTACAACTCAATGGGCGCACATAACAATACTCCAACATAGATACCTCGTAATCATATAGAATGCATCCATACGTGCATGTCTGAGCTGCTCCATAAATGACTCGCTTTGCTCACGACAAAGGTATATCTGGCTTGGTGATGGTCACATACAGAAACTTGCTAACAAGCTCCTTGTACCCCCCTCTTGTCGACCTCCTCATTGTTATCATCATAAAGCTTCATGCTCGGATCCATAGGAGTAGTGGCAGGTTTGCAATTTGTCATGCATGTCTCAGAAAGAAGATCTGTAGTGTACTTCCTCTGGATCATCACAAGACATCGCTGGTTCCTGGCAAACTCCAGTCCAAGGAAGTAACGTAGACTACCAAGGTCCTTGGTCCCAAATTGTTGACTTAGGAAATCCTTAGCAATTTGAATGCCCTGCTCATCATTCCATGTAACAATGATATCACCAACATAGACAAAAATGAAAATTGTACCTCTTTGAGTCCTGTGAACAAACAGATTGATCGTTAGTCGGTTGCACAAACCCATGTGCTCTATCAAGTCCGAGAGCTTCTAGAATCATGCTTTTAGACTCTACTTAAGGCCATAAATTGCCTTATGAAGTATGCAAACCTTATGACACTCCCCCTCATAAGGTGTAGGTACTGGAGATGGCGGCAGTGGTGGTGGTGGACCGGAGGTAAAGGAGGTGGTAAAGAAGGTGAAGAAGGTGGTAGGGATGTAGGAGGTGGAGGCATATAGATCTCCCATCAGAGTCAGATGGAGGTAGTCTGATACTTATAGGAAAGAAGTATATGACAGACTCAAAGAATGTAACGTCAGCACTGACAAAGTATTTCCTTCAAAGCAGATCAAAGCAACGATGTCCTTTGTAGGTACGAGAGTAGCCAACAAAAATACACTTAACAGCTATGAGTGAGAGCTTGTCACGACCAGACGAGAACTCCAAGGCATTATTTGACAGTAGTAGAAAAATATTCTTTATCTCATTAATGAATGACTTAATGACAGAACATCCTCAAACTTATTCTTTAACAAGAAAATCCAAGAAAGTCTAAAAAAGTCATATATAACAATCAAATAAAAATGGTGTTTCTGGTAACACGACTCGGACCCCGAATTTCTAAATCAAGGAGCTCAAACAACTGAGAACTGCTCTGACTCTGACGAGATGGAAATGAGGAAGGTGATGCTTCCCAAGTTGGCAAGCATCACACTGGAAGGAAGATCGTGTAAAGATTTGTGGGAGGACATGACACAACATTTGTAGAGGAAGGTAGCCAAAATGAAGGTGCCATAGGTACGGTCAAACTGGTTCAATAGGAACAGTAGAGGCACCAGTATGAGGAACCTGAACCAGTCTATAGAGCCCCCACCGCTCACGGCCACATCCAAACACCATGCCCATGAGTATGTCCCGAAACACAAGAGAAGGGTCAAAATGGCATGATAGTGGCATAGTTGACAGGTTGACTAAGTCAGTCCATTTCATACCTTTCAATATGACCTACACTCCATCTAGATTGTCCAGATTATATGTGCAGAATATTATCAAAGTCCATGGTATACCACGTGAGGTAGTGTCTGATAGAGACTCGAGGTTCACATCGCAATACTGGCACCATTCATGTCAACAAGATGAGTTTTGTATACCATCTGCAGACCGACGGACAGAGTGAACGTACCATTCAGACAATTGAGGATTTGCCACGTGCATACACTCTATAGTAGAAAGGGTCCTGCAAGGACCACCTGTCGTTGGTAGAGTTCACGTAAAATAAGAACCACCATTCTAGTATCGACATGGCACCATTCGAAGCCCTATACGGGCAGAGATGCCTCACACCTCTCAGTTGGCGTGAGGTAGGTAACCACGCCCTTTACTCTGTAGATCACTTGGAGGAGACTGCGAGGGCTATTGATATGGTGAGGCGACAGAGCCACCAAAAGAGTTATGCATATCGTCGGAGAAGAGATTTGGAGTTTCAAGTAATCTGATCATCTCTCTTAATCCATTTCAGATTTGACCTATTAATATTCAACTTAATCTCTCATACTAATGAAATTCCTGAAAATGCAGGTAGGAGATTGGGTGTTTCTACGTGTATCTCCGATGAATGGAGTACAAAGATTTGGTGTTCGTGGCAAGTTCGTGCCACGATACGTTGGACCATTTGAGATCATTGCTCGTGTGGGGAAGGTGGCCTATCGAGTAGCCATTCCTCTACACCTATCAGCCATACACGATGTTTTCCACATATCCAACCTGAGGAAGTACGTGCACGACCCTCAACATGTCATCAGCTACGAGAATCTTGACATGGAGTTCGACTTGGCACACGATGAGAGGCCAATGCAGATACTCGATACTGTTGTGAAGAAGATTCACAGCAAGGAGATCCACCTAGTCAAGGTGATATGGCACCGACATGGTGTCGAAGATGAAACATGGGAGAATGAAGCAGACTTGCGAGCATGATACCTGCAACTCTTTTCAGGTAATCGTCAAAACAAATCATTTAATTATATACATGTTGAAAGAACATGGCTTGATCTTTCTTTGAGGTTTTTCTGGGTTCAAAATCCATTGAGGTTTTTATGGCAAGATGAAACTCAGATAAAACACATGATGACATTGACCCGAGTCTCAAGACGAGACTTTCTTTGAGGTTTTTCTATTTGTAATACCTGAATCCGAATAATTCAAAACCGACCTGATTATGATTCATTTGATCCAATAAAATTATCGGGCATATTAAATGAATGAATCGATCCAGAGATTGTAGATCAAATCTTGTTTAAGATTAATCGATCAAAAATTGATTGCATTGTAAAACGTACCATCAGAAAAGTTGTGACACAATCGAAAATTGCAAAATAAACTAAGACCGCCAGAAAATTCGTATCGACGAAATAACATCAACGAAATCGACCATTCGTCAATCGGAGGTCATTTAATAATTTAAAATAACAAAATTTAAAAGTAAACCAAGACTGTATCTCAACAATTTCTGAATTCATCTCAGATCAGAAGTATATGAATATTACACTCATTTTGATTGCATTCAGAGACGGTCAAAACGATTCATTGTACATCTGAATCGAAGACTCGAGGTGTAAATACGGATGACTTTGTGATTCTTGATAAGAAGGATATGGTGGTAAAAAATTAATTAAATTCAAAATTCCAGCTCAGCAGTCTAACATTGGCCTTGTCTTCCTCTCCACTGGGCAAACACAAAGAACCATTCTCCTTGTTTATATAACACTCTCCCACTTTTGTTTCTTTCACAAATTCTCCCCATATTTCTTCCAATTTCAACCGAGAGGTCCCTTTTCTCCTAATTTGGAGCTGTTGTCCAGCAGCATTGAAGCCACCATTGCTATCTTGCAGCTCTAAGAGATGCTATCTTCCAGCTCTAAGAGATGTTGCTGCCGGAAGCCTAGCAGTTGTGAGCTGCTACTGCTTTCTTCCTCCCCAAAAGCTATTGGAGTTTCCCATATAACAGCCAACAGTTGCTACTATCGACCAATTTATGGGAGCTTCAAGTACAGCTGCAGCTGTTGTTGGATCCCCAATTTGAGTAGCAGCAGTTGCTCCTCTCCAGCAAGCCAAAGCCCCCTACTGCATGATTTTAGAGCTGTTGTGCTCCAAAAATATTCTCTAAGTTCTGGAAGGCCCCATTTTCTTCTCAAATTGCTAAAGCCCTGTAGCAGCCAGAGAAGATGTTGCTCCCTTATTCCATTGTCCTTTATTGATTAGATTAATGAGAGGTTAGCAGGGAAGGAGTTCTTTTGCTTCTTGGATGGGTATTCCGGATACAACCAAGTTGCTATCGCTCCTGAGGATCAGGAGAAAACTATTTTCACTTGTCTGTTTGGCACCTACGCCTTTAGAAGGATGCCCTTTAGATTGTATAACTCCCCTGCTACATTCCAAAGGTGTATGTTGGCCATTTTTTCCGACATGGTAGGTAGTTTCCTTGACGTCTTCATGGATGATTTCTCGATCTTCGAGGAAAGTTTTCACACATGTCTTGTTCATTTAAACCGAGTTCTTCAACGTTGTTGTGAGGTAAACCTAGTGCTCTCATGGGAGAAGAGTCAATTTCTGGTGACTAAAGGGATTGTATTGGGCCATGTCATCTCCAAATATGGTATGGGGTTGACCCGACTAAGATTGATCTGATTTCCAAATTAGAGACACCACAAAATTGGAAAGAGTTGAGGTCATTTCTGGGACATGTATCATTCTATAGGCGATTCATAAAGGACTTCAGCAAAATCAGAAGACCTTTGACTGGGCTTCTGTGTAAGGAGACTGATTTTGTTGTCGATGAGAAAGTCCTTGCATTCAATCAGATGAAAGAGATGGTTACTAGTGCTCCTGTGTTACAACCACCTGATTGGTCTCTTCCTTTTGAGATCATGACGGACGCCTCAGATTTTATAGTTGGAGCTATTTTAGGATAGAGAAGGGATGGGATAACATTTTCTATACACCATGCTAGCAAGACTCTGGATGAAGCACAATGAAATTATATAGTTACAGAGAAGGAGATGTTAGCAGTTGTGTTAGGGCTAGAGAAGTTCAGATCTTACCTCATCGATTCCCACGTTATTGTATACACGGATCACACTGACATACGATACTTGCAGGAAAAGAAGGATGCCAAACCACGCCTTATCAGATGGATCCTTCTTCTCCAGGAATTTGATTTAGACATTTGAGATAAACCTGGAGTGAAAAATCTTGTGGCATATCATCTTTCCTGTATCACGGATGCAGAGTCCTCTGAGCAGAACATGATCCCTATTTCCGAAACCTTTCTAGATGATGCCATTTTTTCTGTAGACTCACTCCCATGGTATGCTGATATTTTGAACTATCTTGTCTCCAATAAAGTTCGACAAGATTGGCTGAAGTAAGAAGTAGATAGATTTCTGTCAGAGATTCATTTTTTACCAGTGGGAGGATCCGTACCTATTTCGCAAGTGTGTGGATTGTATCTGGAGAAGGTGCATTCCTCAGGAAGAACACACCAGTATACTTGAGCATTGTCATAAATTAGAATATGGTGAGCGTCATTTGGAGAAATGCATGATAGCAAAGGTTTTACAAAGTGGTCTATGGTGGCCCACATTATTTAAGGATGATATAGAGTACGTTCGAGGTTGTACTAACTGTAAGAAAATGAGAGGAGCTATTGGTACCAAAGATACCATACCCCTAAGATACATACAAATTTCTGATGTTTTTGATGCTTGGGGTAAGACTCCATGGGCCCATTTCCTATCAACCAGGTATTTCAGTACATCTTTCTCGTCGTGGATTATTTTAGTCGATGGGTGGAGGCTATCCTCACCCGAGTCGTAGATAGTCGTACAGTGTGTTCCTTTCTCTAGAACCACATTATTGCATGGTTCGGGATTCCCAAATACTGATTTCATATGGGGGAAGCTATTTCATTAATAGAGAAGTAAAGAAGCTTGTGAAGGAGTATGCCATTGAGCACATAGTTGTGTCTCCTTACCAACCTCAGACTAATTGCTGGACAGAAATTTCAAATAGGGAGATAAAGATAATATTGCAAAACTCGTACGTCCATATAGGAAGAACTGATCCAATATGCTTGATTTAGTTCTATGGGCTTATCGGACGGCATACAAGTCTCCTTTGGGTATGTCTCCCTACAGATTGGTCTATGGAAAGCCTTGACACCTGCCAGTAGAATTAATTCACAAATCTTTATGGACACTCCGTGTATGCAATCTTGATTATGAGAAAGCAGGAAAGAACATGAAGTTAGATTTGAATAGATTACTGGAATTTCGGGACTTTGCATATGAAAACTCACTCATGTATAAGGCGAAAGTCAAGCGTTGGCATGATAAACACACTCGAAGGAATACTTTCTCTCTTGATAAGGAAGTTTTGTTATTTGATGCTAAGTTGAAGTTGTTTTAAGGAAAATAGAAAAGCAAATGGTCAGGACCGTTCATCGTGAGAGCAGTGTGTGATAATGGGAGTATTGTCATATCTGGGTTGTCATATGACACATAATCATTTGTTGTGAATGGACAGTTGCTGAAGCCATATCTAGGTCATGATAAACTATGTCTGATAAACTATCTAGGTCATCTGACACATAATCATTTGTTGTGACATTTAAACTATGTCTGAAAAAAATGAAGAATGGAGCTTAGTTGGACCTTAATCCACTTAATTTCAGATGAACCTTATAAGAAATATAGTTAAGACTTTTCAAGTCCTAGTGACTTAATTATTTGAGTCCATAAGAGTATGTTCACATGTCATCTTAAGTAGTCTAAGTAGAATATTTAACAACACCCACATGATTCTTTCATATCGTGGCTTATCTAGGACAAGCACTCTACACATAGCTCTTCATGGAGGAGGTAATGAAGAGGCAAAATCTTTTGGCTTAGGGTAGCATACGATCACAGTACATCTAGGAGGAATCTCTTGTCTTTCACTAGGGAGGGAGGTGTGTCTCAACTTGGTCTAGCGATGTTGAGCTCTAACGACATGATGTTGTGGGGTTGCAAAATGCTTCAAAAGAGGGATAGTCTACTAGCTCAAGAGGAAAAACTCCTTATGTACGTGCTTCACCTTGTATATATTTTCAAAAAAAGGAAAAAATGCAGAATCTGCAGAATTGGAGAAGCCTAATGAAATGTAAAATGCCTGCCACAGTGTATATACAAGGATAAAAAAAGAAAAAAAATAATAAGAGCTTCAAAGTCAAATTTTTGTAAGCTTGCAGTGGATGACTTGGCTACACTGGTCATGCATCCAAGGATAGGTAGCTGTGACGCCCCATCCCTCCGGCTACCGCAACCGACGGGACAGAAGCGTCGGACCTATTATCCAAATACACCCACGATCTGTGATACTCAACAAACTCGCCTGTGCACATTTGATCAACATTTGAAATATAAATAACAACAGGAGAATGATATGAAATGGAAAGTAAAATGCAACATCCATTCTCATCAATACTCATCAAGTCCATGTCCATGATATGGGATACATCATATAATCTCAAATTTTGTAGAAAAAGTTCTCTATATATCTCACTACAATGTCTCTCAATAATAATGCAGAAGTAAATAAGTTACTCTAAGTAGAGTGCACCATGTTTGGTGCAAGTAAGACGTAGAAGGTCTGATCTCCTCAAAATACCGCTACTGTGGCGGCTGCTGCTCAGGTACACCTGTTGGGTTCACACGAGGGTAACGTTATGAGAAATTGCCAAGTAATGAGAGATACATTATAATGACTAATATAGGGGTAAGAAAAAAATGCATACTTAACTTTGTTTAATGGCATATGCATGTATTGTAAAAATTTAGAAAGAACATCAAGTCATTCTAATTTCCATTTGATGACGTTGATTCTATTTATTTATAAAAATAATCATTAAGTACTACCACAATGTTCTTGATATTTCTACAAGCTGATTATTTTCCACAATCGTATACAATTATAATTTCAAGGATCCGATCATTAATAATTTCTCGTATTATTTTAGCACATGTAAGTACGCGACTCGCAGGCCTCCGCTACGCGGGAACTTGATATTTCTCTTGAGTAACTCTCAAGGATCTCTTCTTAATCAGATATGAAAAGATTTTCAACCCCAAATCTCCAACTTCAAACTACATCCCGGAACACCCCTCACAATACTAATACTCGAAGTAGAATTGGATGTGGCCACATCTTATTCTAAACCGAGTCTTAATATCGTGTATAAGTACGAAACCAAGAACGCCAACCGCTACCACCTGCCTACTCCGTCGAGCGACTCCGGATACAACTGGGCTGCTAGGTGCAACGTCACCCAACTCGTCCGTTGGGGTCGCGACCTTCATGGTATCTACCCGAGGTCCAAGGGTGCATGCCAATCCTTTAATACGCCTAACTTCATCTACCCAAGTACCATGCAATCTCACCCACAGTTGGTCTAGATTGCAACCTTTGTAATAGGACTGGTATGCTTGATGTATTTATTGGATTGTCCCATTCTTATGGGTGTTATTATTTTTTCTATAACCCATTAACTAGTGTTCATTCAACGAGCACAAAACATGAACTATTTCGAAGCAGTATATAAGTTACTAACGATCCTGATGTACAACAATACCATTTACTTAACCTCCGAAAGATAACATTTAATTCACCTCCTTTTTTTCGGAATAGGATATTACAAACACCGGTATTAGTGTCAATGAATCCATAATTTCACAAAGCGATCTATTATCTGCACTGTAACAGGTGTTTCTAGAAATGATGGGATGATATTTAAAAGAATAGCAAAATTCATGTAAATTAGTGTTTAACAAGCCGCTCCAACTTGGATTTGAATCACATATTTTGATTTAAACTTCACACGTCACCTCAAAAAAAAAATCTTGACAGTGCATTCGTATGGATGTTGCAAAAGAAGATATATTTATTTCACCAACTATAGATATATAGCCCATTCAACTTCTACAACAATTATTAACTACCACATGGGGTAATTAACATAATTAATGTCATACTTTATGGCCATTTACCTAATATTGATTGATTCATTTTTTTAACGCATGGATGAGTTGAATGTTAAATATTTAGCTTCTCTAAAACAGAATAATCATGATCGGCTGTTCCATGAGTCGTGGAATACAAAACTAAATGTGATTTGAAAACATGACCCACATCGGCATAGTATAGGTTCCTATTTAATGTTAATATTATAGTGTCATTCCATTGGTAACGGCATGTATGATTAATTTTAACAGTAGAGTAACACTTGCTAATATTTTAATAATGTATATCTTTCATATTCCGTACAAAGCATGATGGACCTTGTTATACAAACTGTACTCGCACGAAAACTTTATTTTAGACAATGTGGTACACTATATGCTATGTTATTCCTTGGTAAAGTCTCCGAATATTTAACATCCTTATAATGTTTTCACTGACATTACCTATGCACAAGGTGTACAGAAACGAGAATTTTGATAGAATATATGGGACCACCTAAACGTGTATGGTTCTATTGATGTCTAAATAAAAACATATATTAAGGTTGATAATTGTGTGAGGCTAACCACAATGATGTAGAAACATCCTTACTTTTTAAGACTCTTGGTATAAAGAAACTCAAGACTCTAGAATAATGCAAGCATATGATTGGGAATTGTGTGAAACCAACAGCAAAAGGAGGGTATAATATAGTTACCTCCGAGGATGTTCCCTCGGGATCTCCACTCACACGGAAATGGTATTTCTGTCACTCGATCACAGTGCGGAGGCGTGCACCATGGTGACCTCAAGCTTCCCTACGTGATGGTGGTCGTGGATCTTCGATCGGAGCTCCCACTCTGAAGTCGACGACAACCCTCCGACGACTAAACTAGACAAGGCGGTGGTGCTCCAATAAGAGGGGAGGATGGTGGTAGTTAGGGCTTTGAGAGAGTAGCCTCTTATCTTCTATTTATAGGAAGAGAGGTAAATTTGGATATAATTTCCGACCCTGTTCGGATCAATATATGGATCTTGACCATCCAACTTAAAACATCGATATCTTGGGTTAGGTATGTCGGAATTGGATGTTCTTGAACTCGTTGGAAAGATCTCGACGAGATCTACGAATGGGGATTATTTGAATTTTTTGGATGTCAAAACTACTCCAGATTTTAGGAAAAAGAAAATGTGGGGTTTCACATCATAAAAATCTTAAAGGAAGTCTCGTCCTCGAGACGTAGGTTCTAATGTATAAGTTTTGAATGTGGTGTAGATTCGGGCATAAAAGTCTTGAAGAGGACGAAACCCATAAAAATCTTACGGAGGATTGAAATAGGGTCCCGTGATCATACCTTCAAAAAGATAGGGGTACTTCTGTCGCATATCTGCCTCAGGCTCCCATGTGACCTCCTCAACATTCTGACTTTGCCACAATACCTTGACCAAAGGGATGTCTTTTCGTCGTAACCTCTTGACTGCCGGTCTAAAATCTGCACGGGTGCCTCAGGAAAAGACAAATTCTGTTCAACCGCGAGGTCCTCATAGCTAATCACATGTCGAGGGTCTCGAATAAACTTCCGGAGGTTTGACACATGAAAAACATCATGCACTCTTGCCAAGTGAGGGGGAAGTTCTACTCGGTATGCTACCTTCCCAATACGGGACAAAATCTCGAAAGGGCCAACAAACCTCGATGCCAACTTGCCCTTAATACCAAATCTTTGAATACCCTCACTAGAGATACTCTAAAGAAGACAAAATCTCCAACTTCAAACTCGAGATCACGACGCCTCTGATCAACATAGCTCTTCTGACGGCTCTGTGTAGTCAATAATTTCATCCTAGCTATTTCCACGACTCTTGTTGTGTCCTTGATTATCTGAGTGGAATAAATACCCTTGTCACCCACTTCCTTCCAACACAAGGGAGTGGTGCATCTTCGCCCATACAATGCCTCAGAAGGTGCCATGCCAATACTAGCATGGTAGCTATTGTTATAAGTGAACTCCACCAAAGGAAGGTGATCCTTCGAAGATCCTTGACACTCAATGGCACATGTTCTGAGTAGGTCTTCAAGGGTCTGAATTGTCCTCTCTGCTTGCCCATCAGTCTGCAGATGATAGGCTGAACTAAGACACCGTTTGGTTTTTATGGCCTTCATGAATTCGCCCCAATAATGCGATGTAAAATGAGAGTCTCTATCAGATACAACCTCCTTGGGAATCCCATGCAAGCGAATAACATGTTGAATATATAACTTGGCCAGATCTACCGGAGTGCATGTCATGTTCACGGGAATGAAATGTACGGACTTGGTCAACCGGTCCACAATAACCCAAGTAGCATCATATCAACCAACCGTACGAGGTAAGGACGTCACAAAATCCATGGAGATACTTTCCCATTTCCACAACGGGATAGGAAGTGACTGTAACAAGCAAGGAGGACGCTAGTGCTCTGACTTCACCAATTGACAAGTAAGGCAACGACTGACATGTTCTGCAATATCTCTCTTCATCCCTTCCCACAAAAGTGTTGACGGAGGTCTCTATACATCTTGGTGCTTCCCAGATGGATAGATAATCTAGAACAGCGAGCCTCATCTAGGATGTCACTCCTTAACTCATCATCATCAGGGACACAGACACGGTCTCCCTTCCATAAGATGGACTCGCAAACTCTGAAGCCATCAAACTCCTCCTTCAGACATCGATGGAACAAGTCTTGTAGTTTCTGATCTGTCTGCTGACCATGCACAATCTTGTCCCACAATCCACTGTACTTAGTAGGTACAGTTAAGACATCTGCAGTGCTATCAAAGGGGTTCCACTCACTAAGTGCTATGAGCATATCCCAAAACTGTAGCCATGTTGTGGTGCCCTCGGTATGTGCTCTTCTACTCAAAGCATCAACTACTACATTTCCCTTACCCAGATGATACAAGATCCTGCATTCGTAATCTTTCAACAGTTCCATCCATCGTCTTTGCCTCATATTCAACTCCCGCTAGTGACGCCATATCTTCAATGCGAAGACTATAGCTGCCAACTTCAATTCATGAGTAGGGTAGTTCCGTTCATGGTTTTTTAGCTGTCGTGATGCATATGCCACAACATGACCATGTTGCATCAACACTACTCCTAAACCCTCCTTTGATGCATCAGTATACACCGTAAAATCTAAAGTGCCTGAAGGAAGGGTGAGAATCGGGGCGCTACTCAGTCTCTCCTTCAACATACGAAATCTCATCTCACACTTGTCGCTCCAAATGAAAGGGATGTCTTTCTGTGTCAGATGAGTAAGTGGTAGAGCTAGATGCGAGAAGCCCCAACAAAATGTCTGTAATAGCTGGCAAGGCCTAACAAACTGTGTATCTCGGTAACTGTCTTGGGTTGCTCCCAGGACATTACTGCCTCTATCTTGGCTGGATCAACTGCCACACCTGCTCCCGAAATTACATGACCGAGGAAGGCTACTTCGGTAAGCTAAAATTCACACTTGCTGTATTTTGCATACAACTTGTGCTCTTTGAGTGTCTCAAGAATAGTATGAAGGTGCTGCTCATGCTCATGCTCATGCTCATCACGTGAGTAGATCAAGATATCATCAATGAATACTACCACAAAACGATCTAAGTATGGATGCAAAATTCTGTTCACCATGTCCATGAACGTGGCAGGTGCGTTCATGAGTCCAAACGACATGACCACAAACTCGTAATAGTCGTATCTAGTGCGAAAAGAAGATTTAAGCACATCTGTGTCCTTAATTCTCAATTGATGATAACCCAATCATAGGTTAATCTTTGAGAATACCGTTGCACCTTGTAGCTGATCGAAAAGGTCATCTATTCGTGGAAGTTGATAACGGTTCTTTACCGTCCTTTTATTCAATTGCATGTAGTCGATGCACAAATACATAGACCCATCCTTCTTCTTTACGAAGAGGACCGGTGCTCCCCAAGGTGATGTACTGGGACAGATGAATCCTTTTTCCAACAACTCCTGCAGTTGTACTTTGAGTTCCCCGAGTTCAACTGGTGCCATTCGGTATGGAGGTATGGAGATCGTTGCATGTCAGGTATCAAGGTAATCTCGAACTCGATCTCCCTCTCTGGCGGTAGTCCTGGTAATTCCTCTGGAAATACATCAGGAAAATCTCGTACAATTTTGACATCTTCAATCATATGATCTTTGATAGGTTACTCCACAACATATGCGAGAAAACCTATGCCACCTTGATCGAGCAAGTGTTGGGCCCTCAATGCCGATACATACAAGACCTCACTATCTAAGGTACACCCATCAATGAAAGGTAGGTATTCTCGGGAGACGGAACACTATCGTCTTCTCGAAGCAATCAAGGCATGCGTGATATTGCTCGAGCCAATCTATATGTAAGATGACATCAAAATCTTCTAACTGAATGAGTAAAAGATATGCAGGCATTAGATGCCCGCCGATCTGCACTGCTACATTCTCCACTGCTTGGCGCACTATGAATAATTGGCCCCCCTAAGCCTTTGATGTATTAAGGAGGTGAAACACAGACTGACTCTTTATCTAACTTGGGCACTAATCGATGTGCTAGAAAAGAGTGTGTAGCTCCCGAATCAAATAAAGCATGTAAGGATATACCATGCACTGAAATCATACCTCGCACTACAGCTCCTGAGATGCGGGCCTGCTCTTGTGTGATTGCATTCAATTGTCCATGCGGTTGTGATGGGGCGTTAGAGCCTGCAGCACAGAAGGTTGGTCGTGGTAGAGGACATTGAAAGCCTCGACCTCCACAACGAGAAGCTGATCCATGTGACTGTACGGGTGAGAAAATCGCTCGTACACTTGGTTGATGACTGCCTGAGCTGTCGGCAAGTAAGGGACACTTGGCCTTGAAATGGCCTGGCTGTTGGCAGTGGAAACACCTACGATCTCCTAGATGAGAAAAGGAGCCTCCGGAGACAAGGCTAGCACCTCCTGTCTTGCGACTCTGCGAGTGTGTCGAAGAGCGGAAGGAAGTAGTACCACAACCCGCCAAGCCCTGCCCCAAAGAAGGTGTAGGGGCAAATATGCTAATGGTAGGAGTGGTAGCCACTGGGTGGAAACGATGCTCTCTACGAGGTCTGTAGAAATCTCGGCGAGCAGATCTCCCAGACTGAGATGGTTGGAAATGTGATGGACTCCCCTGAAGACGGCTATGAGTTGCCTCCATCTTGGTAGCTTTAGCGCCTACCTCCTTGATGGAAATGAAATCCAATGCAGATAGCTGGTGTTGCACATCATCACGCAGTCCCCGGATAAACTTGTGTAAATTCTCCTCAGGAAAAGTAGTAGTCTATAGTGAGTGGCAGGAGTTCAGTGTAACGAATGAGGTATTCTTGGACCGTCATTGACCCCTGCTTCAGCTCAACAAACAACCACCTCTGATCCTCAACCCAGTGATCAGGATAGAACTGACTACAGAACTCGTCAAAAAAAATTTCCCATGTTATGGGATCCTCCAGATGTTCCTTGGTGGCATACCACCAACGCTCAGCATAACCTGCTACTGAAAACTCCACAAATGTAAGCCAAGACTCTTCAGGAGCATGAATCATCCTCAACACTTTAGATACGTGATCCATCCATAGCTCAGCCTCATCTGGCATGCCGGTGCCAAAGAATTGTGGTACCTTAGATCTCTGATATGCTGCGTTGGTCGTCTGATATTTTTGCAGCGTCTCTAGGTCATTTGATCCTTTCGGGTCTAGAGACACCGAAGGGTGAGCACTGCCCTCCTCCTAGTGAGAGGGCTGGTACGAGGAGTCATCCTGCTGAAGGAGCCTTTTCTCTAATATCTCCTGACGTTGTTGTATACTCTGTACGGTTTGAACTAGTACGGTCAACTGCTGTGCAATATCAGGATCAACACGATGCGGCATGATTCCCTATGAGAATTATTATATTAGAAATTATTTCCATGGTTATAGAGACAATGGACACTTTATATAGGACTTGAATTATTCTCCTTAACTAATGACAAAGTCAGAAGACCTTGTCGCTATATTATATTTCAAATATTGTTAACAATTCTAATATGCAAAAGAGAGAATGGAGTATTGGGCTCCGATACCATCTGTGATGCCCCACTCCTCCGGCTACCACAACCGACGGGACAGGAGCGTCGGACCTACTGTCCAAATACGCCCACGATCTGTGATACTCAGCAAACTCTCTTGTGCACATTTAATCAACATTTGAAAATAAATAACAACAGGAGAATCATATGAAATGGAAAGTAAAATGCAACATCCATTCTCATCAATACTCATCAAGTCCATGTCCATGATATGGGATACATCAGATAATCTCAATTTTTGTAGAAAAAGTTCTCAACATATCTCACTACAATGTCTCTCAATAATAATGAGGAAGTAAATAAGTTACTCTAAGTAGAGCGCACCCTGTTTGGTGCAAGTAAGACGTAGAAGGTCTGATCTCCTCAAAAGAATGCTATTGTGGCAGCTGCTGCTCAGGTACACCTGTTGGGTTCACATGAGGGTAACGTTATGAGCAATTGCCCAGTAATGAGAGAAACACTATAATGACTAATATAAGGGTAAGAAAAAAATGCATACTCAACTTTATTTAATGGCATATGCATGTATTGTAAAAATTTAGAAAGAACATCAAGTCATTCTAATTTCCATTTGATGACATTGATTCTATTTATTTATAAAAAATAATCATTAAGTACTACCACAATGTTCTTGATATTTCTACAAGCTGGTTATTTTCCACAATCGTATGCAATTATAATTTCAAGGATCCGATCATTAATCATTTCTCGTATTATTTTAACACATGCAAGTACAGGACTCGCAGGCCTCCGCTACGCAGGAACTTGATATTTCTCTTGAATAACTCTCAAGGATCTCTACTTAATCAGATATGAAAAGATTTACAGCCTCATGTCTCCAACGTCAACTACATCCCGGAACACCCCTCACAATACTAATACTCGAAGTAGAATTGGATGCGGCCACATCTTATTCTAAACCGATTCTTAATATCGTGTATAAGTGAGAAACCAAGAACGCCAACCACTGCCATCTGCCTACTCCGTCGAGCGACTCTGGATACAACCGGGCTGCTAGGTGCAACGTCACCCAACTCGTCTGTTGGGGTCGCGACCTTCATGGTATCTACCCGAGGTCCAAGGGTACGTGCCCAATCCTTTAAGATGCCTAACTTAATCTACCTAGGTACCATGCAATCTCACCCAAAGATGGTCTAGATTGCAATCTTTGTAATAGGACTGGTATGCTTGATGTATTTATTGGATTGCCCCATTTTTATGGGTGTAATTATTTTTATCTGATATGAAATCCTGTAATTTCTTTTTTCTAAAATATGGAGTAGTTTTGACATCCAAAAAAAATCAAACAATCATGTCATTTCGTAGATCTCATCGATATCTTTCCAACGAGCTCAAGAACATCCAATTCCGACATTCCTAGCCCAAGATATCAGTGTTTTAAGTTGGATGGTCAAGATCCATATATGGATCCGAACATGGTCCGAAATTAGATCCAAATTCACCTCTTTTCCTATAAATAGAAGATGAGAGGCTACTCTCTCAAAGCCCTAGCCACCACCATCCTCCCCTCTCATTGGAGCACCACCGTCTTGGTTAGTTTAGTCGTCGGAGGGCTGTCGTCGACTTCAGAGTGGGAGCTCCGATCGAAGATCCCGACCACCATCACATAGGAACGCTCGAGGTCACCGTGGTGCACGCCTCCGTTCTGTGATCGAGCGACGAAAATACCATTTTCGTGTGAGAGGAGATCTCGAGGGAACATCCTCATAGGTAACGATGTTATACCCTCCTTTTGCTGTTGGTTTCACGCAATTCCCAATCGTATGCTTGGATTATTCTAGAGTCTTGAGTTTCTTTATACCATGAGTCTTAAAAAGTAACGATGTTTCTACCTTATTGTGGTTAGCCTCACACAATTATCAATTTTAATATATGTTTTTATTTAGACATCAATAGAACCATACGCGTTCAAGTGGTCCCATATATTCTATCAAAATTCTCGTTTCCGTACACCTTGTGCATGGGTAATGTCATTGAAAATAATATAAGGACATTAAATATTCGAAGACTTTACCAAAGAAGAATATAGCATATAGTGTACCACATTGTCTAAAATAAAGTTTTCGTGCGAGTACAGTCTGTATAACATGGTCCATCATGCTTTGTACGGAATATGAAGATATACATTATTAAAATATTAGCAAGTGTTACTCTACTGTTAAAATTAGTCATACATGTTGTTACCATTGGAATGACACTATAATATTAACATTAAATAGGAACATGCACTATGCCAATGGGGGTTGTGTTTTAAAATCACATTTAGTTTTGTATTCCAGGACTCATGGAACGGCCGATCATGATTATTCCATTTTAGAGAAGTTAAATATTTAACATTCAACTCAGCCATGCATTAAAAAAATGAATCAATCAATATTAGGTAAATGGCCATAAAGTATGGTGTGAGTTGTGTCCTTTATATAACATTAAAATTGTTAATTACCCCATGTGACTGTTAATAATTGTTGTAGAAGTTGAATGGGCTATATATCTATAGTTGGTGTAATAAGTATATCTTCTTTTGCAACATCCATTACGAATGTACTGTCATGATTTTTTTTGAGGTGACGTGTGAAGTTTAAATCAAAATATGTGATTCAAATCCAAGTTGGAGAGGCTTGTTAAATACTGATTTACACGAATATTGCAATTCTTTTAAATATCATCCCATCATTTCTAGCAACATCTGTTACAGTGAAGATAATAGATCGCTTTGTCTAAATTGTGGATTCATTGACACTAATACCAGTGTTTGTAATATCATATTCCGATAGAAAAGAAGGTGAATTAGATGGTATCTTTCAAAGGTGAAGTAAATGGTATTGTTGTACATCAGGATCATTAGTAACATAAATACTGCTTCGAAATAGTTCATGTTTTGTGCTCGTTGAATGAACACTAGTTAATGGGTTATGGATAAAAATAATAACACCATAAGAATGGGGCAATCCAATAAATACATCAAGCATACAAGTCCTATTAGAAAGGTTGAAATCTAGACCATCTTTGGGTGAGATTGCATGATACGTGGGTAGATGAAGTTTGGCATCTTAAAGGATTGGCATGTACCCTTGGACCTCGGGTAGATACCATGAAGGTCGCGACCCCAACGGACGAGTTGGGTGACGTTGCACCTTGCAGTCCGGTTGTGTCTGGAGTCGCTCGACGGAGTAGGCAGGTGGCAGCGGTTGGCGTTCTTCGTTTCGCACTTATACACGATATTAAGACTCAGTTTAGAATAAGATGTGGCCGCATCCAATTCTACTTCGAGTATTAGTATTGTGAGGGGTGTTCCGGGATGTAGTTTGAAGTTGGAGATTTGGGGTTATAAATCTTTTCATATCTGATTAAGAAGAGATCCTTGAGAGTTACTCAAGAGAAATATCGAGTTCCCACGTAGCGGAGGCCTGCGAGTCGCGTACTTGCATGTGCTAAAATAATACGAGAAATGATTAATGATCGGATCCTTGAAATTATAATTGTATACGATTGTGGACAATAACCAGCTTGTAGAAATATCAAGAACATTGTGGTAGTACTTAATGATTATTTTTATAAATAAATAGAATCAACGTCATCGAATGGAAATTAGAATGACTTGATATTCTTTCTAAATTTTTACAATACATGCATATGCCATTAAATAAAGTTGAGTACGCATTTTTTCTTACCCCTATATTAGTCATTATAGTGTTTCTCTCGTTACTGGGCAATTGCTCATAACGTTACCCTCGTGTGAACCCAACAGGTGTACCCGAGCAGCAACCACCACAGTAGCGGTCTTTTAAGGAGATTAGACCTTCTACGTCTTCCTTGCACCAGATAGGGTGCGCTCTACTTAGAGTAACTTATTTACTTCCGCGTTATTATTGAGAGACATTGTAGTGAGATATGTAGAGAACTTTTTCTACAAAATTTGAGATCATCTGATGTATCTCATATCATGGACATGGACTTGATGAGTATTGATGAGAATGGATGTTGCATTTTACTTTCTATTTCATATCATTCTCCTGTTGTTATTTATATTTCAAATGTTGATCAAATGTGCACAAGAGAGTTTGCTGAGTATCACAGATCGTGGGCGTATTTGGACAGTAGGTCCGACGCTCCTGTCCCGTCGGTTGCGATAGCCGGAGGGGTGGTGCATTACAGATGGTTACTGTCCATTTTTTCTCCATCCCCTCTTCTTGAGATGGTTGTACTTGAACTTAGAAGGGAATATCCCCGCTCCTCGAGGAAAGAGTTTCTAAACCAGGGAACTAGATTTACCTTATTGAGGAAGGTTATTTCTTTGCTACTTTGAGATGGGGAGCTATATTTCACTTACATCGTATAAGTAAAGATTCATAGTCATAAGAATTTATGCATGTAAACTTGTTCCGACCTGACTGTTGAGGTGACATGAATAGGAGTCTTGTGAAACTTAGAGGCTGTTAGGTTTTAAATCCATTTCCCATTAAGGTTCCGCCACACAAATAATCCAAAGGTCTGACAGAGCTCCAAGCTACAATTTTATGAAGATAAGTATAATACTCAATATTGTCATAACTTCTTTTTTTTTCCTTCCTTTTTTCTTTTATTTACTTATTCTTTCAAATAAGTGTTCGCTAAGGGATTAGCAAAGGTAAAGCATAAGGGGATGATGAATATGCATTTTATCATCTTTATTCTTTTGTTTTAGCTTAAAATCCCTTATAGAACACATGTACATAATACTAGCTACATATTCTTATTAATTTGCATCTGTGTGTAAATATTGTATATTTGTAAATTATTTTAACCTAAAATAAATAAATAAAGGAAAAAAAGGAAAAAAAGACAGCATATATGTAATAGATACATGCTGACCTGAACCCCGAGAGAAGGTCAAGACTTGATCTAATTAAATAAGAATAAAGTAGGGGGAGATAGGGTCCTTAATAGGAAAATCCAAAAAAATGTGTTGTAAATACTTCTCGCTTATTTTGTGTATATCTGTATAAAACTAACACTATTCTATTTGTACATAAATTGACCTAAAATAAACTAATTTTCAAAATAGAAGTTGTAAATAAAAATACTTTCTAAAAAATAAAAATGTTTACCAAATAAAATCATGTATACAATAAAAGTGACCACATCTGCAAAAAGTCATTAATCGATAATTGAAAGATTAATTTGGGCTCCATATGAACTCAAATTGAACCAAACTCACTTCCATTGTATTCTTAAATTATCTTTAAAATGGCTTTGATTTCATAATTTTTGGAGTTACGATTGAAAAGTTTATTTAGGTGGTTTGTACAATTTTATCATTTATTTATTGTATATATTTTTATTATATTTGTTAGTAATTGTCAATATTTTTAATAATTATTTAAAATAAAAATAAAAAAATAAATAAATTTTTTTAAAACAAAAAAACTAATTTCATTATTTTACCATCTAGATAATGTACTATATGCATATAGTTTATGTATATAGTTAAATTTCTTCAATAACCACCACCAAAAAATAAAGAAATTAAATTTATTATTCAATTTAATAAAGTGATGAAAATACAAAAAATAGTTAATTTTTGTAAATATTTTTAAACACTAGTTTCCTTTTTTATCTTTATCTCATGTCAATTTTTTTTTCTTCTCTCTTATCTTCATTCTAAATTTTAAAAATTCAAACTCCTTTCATTATCTATTTATATGTCTCCTCCTCTTTCATTTCAACTTGATCAATCTTTGGTTAGAGGAGCCTGATCTTTGAGAGTCTTCTTTTCGCAGAAGGGTGCCTAGCCTTTGAGCCATCTGGTGACATCGAGGCGATTAGGGTCTTTTCCACTCATAAGGTGAGATTCATATTTTTCTTCTCTTATTTTTATCTTAGGTTAATAATAGTTTCATTTTTTTCATTATCATTTTTTGTATCTAGATCTTAGAATCCATCTCGATTTTGATCCACCTTCTATTCTGATTTTTCGTCTCATTTTCTAAATCTCTCCATGTTCACGTTCTATCCACGACCATCTCTCAACTCCGACCACAAACAATGGCTAGAGACTCGGATTCGATTCCTCCATTTCGTCGGATCCTCATTCACATCTTTCTCATTTTTTTAATTTATTTAAATAAGCAGAGATTATCCATCATGCTCGCGTCCTAATTTGTTTATAAATTAAAAAAATATATATATATATATCTTTTCTTTCTAATAATTATTTTGCAGGAATAAAAGAAAATAAAAATAAATATATAATTCTGTATTTTCTATTTCAAAAAATATAATAATAAAGTATTTTTTATTTACTTCTATTTCTGTGTTGCAAAAATAAAATAAAAAAAGAACCGCAGGCATCGCCCTCCTCTACAATGGGCGGTGCCCTCTACTCCCACGGCAGCCAGTCGCGACCGCCCGCCTCGGTCGCGCAACCTCTACTATGGGAAGAGCCCCTTCATCTCCACCGAGCTCCGCCTCCAAACCCTGCGTGAAGTCGCTCCTCGACCGTGGTGCAGTTTGGCTGCAGTCCCACATCGACCCTCCAACACGGCATCCTCGTGCCTCAGTTGCATCTTTCACAGGCACCGCCCATCCGTGCGAGCCAACACCCCATCCTCAGAAGACAGCCTCCTCGTGCACCCCTCCTTGCATGCGAGCACTGCATGCTCTACTAACCTGCAGCAGTGCCATCGCTGCAGCGGAGCCCCTTAGCCGTCACGCGGACAAGTTACCTAGCTGACCATCTCCACCGTCCCCATGCCCCCGCACGAGGCCGCACGCCTAGAAATGCCAGCGTTGATTGTCAACGCCTGGCCGTCCACCGCCGACCCTCACCAGGAGCTACTGCGACCATCGGTCTTGCTTAGGGAAGAAGAAAGAGGCAGCGTACACCCTTGGCCCTCCCTTTTGTAAAGAACAACAACGAAGAGAAACCTAAAGGATATTAATAAAAAAATGGGAAATTTACATCCATCCCCTCAGGAGTTTCTCCAATTACAGAAGAGCCTTAGCGGATATTTTATTTGAAAAAACTACGAGCAGACTATCTGATATTCTTAATATCGCAACAAATCCTAATCTCAGCAAGTCGCGTGCTTTGCATGCGTTTTCCTGGGTAAATTATACATTTCTCCCTCTATTTTATTTATTTTCTTTGTTTAATGAAAAAACATTAACTAATTGCAATTCGGTCCCTGTTTTCCAGACTTTAAGTTGCAAGCTATTTTCATTCAAATAAATATTTTTGCTGGTCAATAGATTCATGAAAATTCAATCTATACTCCTGATGTATGTATCTTTCTAGCATAAATTTTTCAATGCATTTTATCATTATTTGATATTATTAAAAAATCAAAAATATGTCATTGTTCCGTATTTGAGTTTAAAAAAATCATAAAAATTCGAATACTTCTTAAAAATTCTAAAACATTGAGTAGTTTACTTTTTCTACATTTTATGTCCCTCCCAAATTTCGTATATTAATAATTTTAAAACTCAAGAAATTGCAAAATACTAACAATATTATAAAAATCATAAAAATTTCTAGAAAATCGAAAAATAATTATTTCAGTTCTTGTCTATATTTTAGCATAAAATAGCTACCAGGAGTTTTAGATCTTAAAATATTTTTAAGTTGCAAATTATTCCATGTCGTGCAAAGTTTATCATTTTTGCCACTGATTGATTTTTAGAAAAATACAAAAACATATGGAAATTCTACAAAAATTTTCAAAAATATTTCATAACCTTTAAAACCCAATCTGGATTTTTTAAAGCATTTTTATATAATTGAAAAATACAAAAAGAGTGTGGTGTGCGTATTTCTTCCCTTGTGCATATTTTTCCTTATTTGAAAATTAAAAAATGTAAAATTAAAAACACTAAAAGTTTGAAAATCAGAAATTAATAAAATATAAATTAAAGATACTAAAAATTAAAAAGAGAAAAATTCAACAAAAACCTAGGATAGTTTGCGTTTGATATTCCTTTTACTTTTAATTGATTTTTTTGTCGATTATTTAAATAACCCGCGGGAATTGTGGCCTCCCTGAGTACGATCATGTCCGTTATACATGTAAATAAGTAGAAAAAACATTTCTCTTGATCACATTATTCTTTGTAATTATTTCAGCTTGAGAAGAAAAATCAACTTTTTATTTGAGTCGGTAATTTTGGAGATCGTGACGACTTTATATCATTAATAACCAATCCTCGAAGATCTCCGTGTCAATAGTTATGTGGAGATTGGAGTTGAGAAGGCTGATGTTGGATTGTTCTTCCACATCTATGTGGATGAAATGATTGAATGGTTGAAGATTTACCTGGTGTTGTCCTCTTGCATGAGTCAATTGTAGTTCATTCACCCAAATGCCATTCACCTCTTGGATTTGTTGTAGAGTTGGGAAGAATGGCTGGACGTATTTCAAGCTTCTAGATGGTACATGGTCATCTCTGCTCTGACTGTGATGGTGGTCCCTGGTCAGGTACCAGCACGTAGTACACATGTTGGATGCACTGACGCTGCCTTGGAATTCGATGTCATGGTTAGTCTTTTGGCTCCGTAGTAGAGGTGTCGACTAGTAATCTTGCAGATTGATACAAGTTTATTGTGCTCACCATAAGCTCAATTTGCTTCTTTATCTAGTCGAGATTGTCTAGGTTCTTGATTCTTTGTTCAATCACATTGACTTTCTCAAGGTCTTATGATCGCTTCTCAATAATATCGACATTAGATAGGTAGTTTATGATGATTCTTAGGTTATAACTCTCGTTCATGTCATCTTCATGAGATAACATCACATTAACGTACTTGTGGAGGATCTACAGGTTGTTTCGTGGGATGAAGACAATGCAGTTGATCCTTTGATCGTCTCCTCAAAATTTTTCCATATGGCATCCTCATCCTTTTTTAGAATGATATCCTCCACAGGTGGATTCTACCAACCTTTTGCTATCTTATTTCAAACCCTCGAAAAAATTCTGGATCAGATTGGTCTTTAGTATATCATGTTAGGGGAACTTCTTCTGTATATCCTTGAAGCATTCCCATGCCTCGTGAATTGGCTCATGGGATAGTTGGGAGAAGTTAGACATCACATCATGCATCTAATTTAGATGACCTATGGGATGATACTTGTGTAGGAAAGCTAATTTCAGTTCTTCCCATGTTGTCACCACCTTCCCTAGATGATTGAACTAGTAGAGAGACTTATCCTGAAGGCTAAATGATAAGGCAGTCTTCTTAACTACCTCCAACAAGATGTTGGGGTAGTGTATAGTTCTGCAAATGCGATTTAATTGCCGCAGGTGGATGTAGATTAGTGTTCCCATGGAAGGGGGCATGAGAGAGAGTAGTTTCAGCTTTAGTTTGAAATGTATGTGCATTTGTTGTATCCGGATCCACTATGTAATCAAGCTGACTCTAGGGTTGTATGTTTTTTTTCAGAGTAGGTTTCGGTACCTCTTTCTCTCCTCCTCTCCTCCATTGTGCCATATGCTTGATGTTCTTCTCCTCCATTTTCTTTATCCTTCCTCATCTCCATATGCATTTCCTAGAAGGTGTCCTGAGCCTGATCTTGTTGGGCCAACTGTTGTTTTATAGCATGTATGGAGGCTAGCATTTGGTTGTTGACCTGGTTCTAGTCTATCATTGTGCCTTTCTCTCTAAGGAGTCATTTCAGGTTCTAAATCTGATGATAACGTATCCCGATCAGGTTCGTGGCCTGTAATAAGAAATATTTCCTTATCAGCCTTGAAATATACAATAGATGACTGGAAATGTTCAAGATTAGAGTTAATACTGAACTTTATTAGAGTAAGGGATGTTAACTCTGGAAGAGAGTCATCCAAATTATTGGTGAAGAAGAAAGCAGGAAGTCCCGAGAGGGGTTAGCAAAGTCCGAACCAGACTCCCTAGAATCACCTCAAATTATTGGAGATACCGGCATCAATGAATCAATGTAGGTGTTTATAGAGTACAAACTAAACCATCCTAGATCGAACATCTTTTTATGAAAAGAAGAAGTGAGATGAAGAATCAAGAGCATAGAAAAAAAAAGAAAAATAAACAGAAAAGAAAAAAAGTGAAGCCTCAAAATGAGCAAGATGAAATGAAGAAATGAGAAGAAGAAGTAAAGATAAAATGGTGCATGTGTGCGATGTTTTTTTTATCTTTGACCTAAACAAAATTATCAAACAAACCTCAAAACAAACGGATTCACATATTCAACCAATGAAGCTGTGAGATTTCAACGAATTATCTTGGTAGTTTTTATTTGTTTGCAATCTTGCCAAATTAGCTAGGCGATACACCTATAGAAGGGTGGGTACTACAAGACAAGTGTCATGTACTTCTCACTTCCTTTGTAACATGTAGCATGTATTTTTAAAAGAATCCTTGATATTATATATGAGACCACTACTTAGCCACAGAAATAGAAGAAAGTAAGCTAATATAGTGAATGCAATACTTCCTCCGAAGGATACTCGAACATGGCATGATGAGATAGGTTCATGCCGTCACACTACCCCTATGCTCAGTATTAAGACCAAACTTGCAAGAGAACTTGGCCATACTCACCCATGCACCGATATAATCACTAATACTTTGTGAACCCAGACAATAGTCAACATAGTACCCAGGCTCATATTCGGGAACTAGGTCCTAATGCCATCCCTCACTCGGGCTAAAAGGTACTTGAAGATAATGAGGACTATATAACCCAATACAATGGGGTCCATTAATCAATTTTAGTCAGGATAAAATTTTCTTTATCAGTTCCTTTTCAGATTTTTTATTTTCACTTTTTTGGATATTTTTCGTACAAATGCCTAATGATTTTTTGATTTCGTTTTTATTCTTAAGTCCAAAAAAGACAGGGAAAGGAAGACAGAAAAGTCATTGCATGATGAAAACTATGGATGTTAATGCTAGAGAAGAAGGTGCATACCTTATGCCTGCACTGTACATGCAAGTGATCCACACATAAACTTAAACTAATCTTTATGAAATGCAAGCATGAAATCATCTTAAATAAGGAATTGTTATTAGTGTGAAGATCATTTTTATTTGGTCAAGTCCAAGCGCAATAGAACTATAGGAACATGATATAACTTAAGATATGGATCTAAGTACTAAGCAAAAAACCTAGATCCAAGGGCTCAACTAGCAAAGACATAAAAATAAAATAATGCAGAAAAAACAAATAATGAAAATCAAAGTTAAACAAAGGGAAAATATGGAGGAATAAAGAAGAAGCGATGAAAATCACAGAAAAACTGATCATGTCCCCAATTGTACAAGCACTTGGTGAAATAAACCCGTAAAATGCTAAGTGTCCATGAGTCTTAATTATTACGAATTAATTATCAAATCTCACTCACCACATGAAATTCAAACTAATCTAATTTAAGTAAATAAAAACTGGTTGTTATTCGTAGTTCATGGTTTCCCTTTGCGGCTCTCCCTATCGGTTTGGTTGAATAGCTGGCCTCCACCTTGCTCGGGTATTGAGGACCTCCTAAAAGATATGCCATTGATCCTTGAGCTCTCGCAGGAAAGTTAAACAAAAGAATGGGTTAGAATATAGTCTAAACAAAAAAATAAACATAAAGAAACAAAGGAAGAAAATGAAATAAATAAAGCAGATAGGTAAATAAGCAAATTACTATACTAATCTACCCTATGTTACTCCCCGATAATGGCACCATTTGTTGATTGTGGAAACGACCTACTGCTCCCAGCAAGGCCAGAATAGTTATCACTACCGTGATCAATCCACAATCAAACAACAATAAACCCACAATATATAAATAAATATAAAAGTGTTAGAGAGTCAAAATTTATTATAACTCTTCAAAAATGTACATAGGTGCAAGTATCAAGAGTGTCAAACCATTGATAGCAAACTAGGATAGATGGTTAATTGTTATTAGTTAGTTCTAACTAATAGAAAATTTTTAGATTTTTATCTTTTCTTATTTTTATCCCTTTTTTTCAATATTATTGTCGGTTTTTAGTTATATGTATATTTTTAAGATTTTTATGTTTTATTTTTTTATATGTTCCCATTTTTATTTTTTATTTTTTTCAAATTTTGTAAAATTTAAATTCTTTTTTACATTTTTAAAATGAGGTAAATAATAATATAGATAATATATAAAATATATAGAGAATTTTTTTGATATACTAAAAATTCAAAATAAACTATTCTTTTGTTTTTAATATTTTCTATCACTTTTTACATTTTGTGGATTATTTATATTTGTATGGATTTTAAAAGGTATAGATACACAAAACAATGAGTAAAGTAATTTCACAAACTTGTTTACAATTTTTAATTATTTATAAATCCAAAATTGACCCAAAGGTATTTTTAATATAAATTATATATAATAAAGAAAATTCAGAAACAAAAACACAACTTTTAGATATTTATAAAAGTTTTGCTAATTTTTATAAGTTTTTTAGGGTTTTGAAGTTTTAATGTTCCGATTTATAATTTTTAGTGACTTTTACAAACATGGTAGAATATAATAAAGTCCATCTAATATATTTTTTGGGAATTTTTAGGCGAATATTCTACTTTTTATGGATTTTATAAATTTAAATAAGGAAAATATGTTTTTTATTGATTTTTCATTAATAAGAAAATTAAATTAAATGCACCATGAGAAATATATGTGATCAAACAAGATTCCATGCACTTAACAAAATTTTCTATCATTTTTTGATTAATAGAGACAATAAAAATAAAACACACAATAAACTTGCGTTTGGAGAATAAGGACCATTTTGCAATTTTTAGAAATGTCCCATCATTTAATAATACAAACAAGTCGAAGGTGAATAATGGAATATATCCAACTAAATATGAGTTTCAAATGAAATTGTTAGGACCTATTTGCAACTAAAATGAAGTTTTCATGCAATCCATAACATTACAAGCAATTTCAAGATATTTATTGCCATATTTCCAATGAAACACGTGGTATAAATGCGCCTAACTGGTACTAAACAAAAAATACCCGAAAGCGTTGCTTCATTTAATAACATGTCCAAAAATTAAAGGGAATAGCCTACAAAATCACTAAAAAATGCGCCTCACATGGAATGACAAGTGAGACGTTCAAAATAAGACTTAAATGCAAATAAAATAAAGCTCATGGTCCCGTATGTAAAATATTCAACTACTATTATACTTTACTTAGAAGTTTTAGGATTAAAAATTAAATGCGAAAAGTGAGACAGGTCGGTTAAGTTTACTCTCGAAGCGTGTGATCCAGCAGTTGATGTTGCTTCACTAAAATTCTTAATGATCCTAATTAGAAGTACTGGTTCACGATCAAATGTCTAGGATTAGATCTTCGGATGGATCTACGATTGATGTAGCTCACGATTTGATGGCTATGATTAAATATGGAGCAGGATCCTTGATCTAACAGTCACTACTTCTCTGGAAGAAACGGGAGGAATAAGGATCTGGGGCTCATTCCTATTACGATAGCTCTATCCTTATCCCACCTTTGGAATTCAAAGGGGCTCCTAAGATAGATAAGACCTATATGTGTTGCTGGAAGACATCGATAGGATATGGGCCTCCCCGTAGGAGGCCTGGAGATTGAAAAAACTTGGGATGTCTTGAATCGAAATGCTCAAGTTGAATCCACACCAGACGGGGTTCTCTCCAGTTGGAATATGCACGGTTAGCTTTGGGGCTTGAGGTTGAAGCTCCTCGGTCCGTTATTAAGTGGAAAAAAGTGAAGGGGTGAGGTGAAATGGTACATCTCCAGCGATGGGTGGGTGAAGGATATCGAGAACTCGATCTGAGCAAGATCATGGTGGTTGAGATGATAACAACGTGTACACGTGGAAGGTAAAGATGTTGGGATGATCTGTGAGGTTGGAATCGGGTGTTGATCATGGTGGACAGAGGCTGGAGCCTAGTGCTCTAGCGTACTTGATTTTTTATTTTACGTAAAATAGGATGAAATCTTTGGAAATAAACTACAAATATATGATAAGAATTGAAATGTGAAGCTAAATGGCTAAAGATAAGGACCTTACATGGTCTGGAGGACATGGGAGAAGACAACATGGGCGAGCTTCATTGCATGTGGTTGAATCACGCCCGATCCTCCTCCTCGCCTTGAATAAAAGGGGAAACTCCTCATGTCACTAGGTATTCAACTCTAGTTGTAGGTTCTCGGGGTTAATAGCGGGGTTGAAGGTGGATTAGGAGGAACTGGAGGTGGAATATGATGTTTTATAGTAGAAATGGGAGGTTGAATTCAATTGAGAATAGCACGCACCATGATGGTGGTTGGTGGGATCTATATCTAGGGTGTGGTGGAGCGTGATGTGGTGAACAATGTTCATGAAGGGCTCGAGGAGGTGTGAGTAAAGGAGGAGGCTTAAAATTTGGAGAAGAGAGGGGTTCTAACAGTTTCGGAAGACCCATTTAACATTCCATGGCCCCTGATTGGGCCATGTAGGCCTCTAAAAGACAAAAGAGAAAATAAAAATTCAAGATAATTCGAAATAAAACGGTAAATGAACTTATTTCCAAAAACTAAAAACATAAAATTTTTTTCTCTATTTTCTAAACTATCTTTTATTGATTGTTATTTATTTTTATGAACTTATTTTATAGGGTTTATTATTTATATAACATTATTTATAGGTATTTATACCTATATACTTTGTATTTGTATTTATATTTTTTATTTTTGTACATAATAACTTATTTAAATAATTACTTTTTTACAACATTATTTAATAGATACTTAGATATAATTTTGGGATTATGATGTTATTGATATGTATTTAGAACATAGGTACATCAAACCTATAATTAAGATTTATTAATTCCTTTTGGTGTTTTTGAGTGTTTAAATTTGTATTTTTATTTTTAATATGTGTTATATAATATGTACTACGAGTAAAAGTATAAGGAGATAAAAATATAAAGAGTAAGTTTTGTTGGCATTATATATAGATGTACAAGTACCCTAGTACCCAAATTAGCAAGCTTTTGCATCTTTACTCCAATTCAGATGAAACACCTTCATTTTAAAGATAAATGAATTTGAAAAACAATCGAGGTGAGTTTAGTTTATTTGAGTTCATATGGAGAAGATATTGACCAATGAATTTTTATTTACAGCTTTTTCAACTGAGTGTACTGAGTGACTTGTGTATGATTTATTTTTTTGAATAATTTTTTATTTTCTTTACATTGTTACGTACAAGTTTTGTGTTGAATATGTTTTTATTTGAAGTGTGTATGGTGATAAATAAGTAGTATAAGTTTAAGCTATTTACATTGTATATTGTACTTATATGTTCTAGGGTTTTCTTGGTATTTCTGTACATTATTTCACCCTATCTCTCCCTACTTTATTCTTAGCTTACCTATGTTAGCCATGTGAGCCCGAGGAAAACCATTCCTACAATAAATGTTATTGTGATGTTTGATTTATCAATAAAAGTTAAAGATTATTTTTTCACTCCCTTTCTGAGATTAAGTAAATGAACGCACTATAAGGTCCCTCTGTTCAATTAGGGTTATGTACCATGGCCATCTTAATAATCATACAGTTGTTGATTCAATAATAGAATCATATAGGCTGGTGTTTGGATGAATATCTAATGATTTAGATTGAGGAGTCACCAAGCACCATCAAATGATTGTTAAGATATGATCTCCATCCTGAGTAGAAGATGGAAATCCTTTCTCACATTGGCTGATATATGAGTGACCTCCTGATGCAGGTCCTTTGCATAGAAATAGAGATTCGGAGGTGTCAGATTAGTTAGGTCAAGGAGTTAATTTAACGAGATCGAGATAAACAAATCCTATATCGTTTATTGTCGCGATACATGACGCATCCTCTGACAGGAGATAAATGTATTACTATATGTCAGAGTATGTACATTTGGCAAACCAATAGGTTGATGACCTATCCAAGGTCTATACACCGTCGCGCTGGTGTGCATGCAACGATATATGAGTAATACGATCTCTCAAAGGGATCATACAGGTTCACTTAAGAATCGGAAGACATGAGATCACTCATGAGGTATTGGGAACAAATTCCATGCATGGTCATCATGCTTTGGAAGCATGACAAGAATTTGAAGGTATGATATATGCTTTTGGAAAGCATATGATCGATACCAAAACCCAATGACCAAGAATGAGAAACTTGGTGATCAAACCCTGAAGATGACGCTTCCAATATGCATGGATTTTAGTGATGCACAGGTATTGGGAATATCTTCGGGATGATCATGGGTCTTCCAATATCTTCGGTATCTTCGGGATGATCATGGGTCTTCCAATATGCAGGATGCACAGGTATTGGGAATACCTGAGGGTGATGTGATCTTAAACGATTATATAACCATGACGCTTCCATTTCGAGGGAGTGATGAAACAGGTATGGATTTTAGTGACTCCTCTCAGTTGAGAAGTAATTTAATCTTGGTCCAAATGTTGGACGTTGATCTGAATGAGATTCAGATGCAATGAGAAGATTAGATTTACGACCTTGATTAAATCAAGCATCTGTGAAAGGTCCGTGGGATCTGGATTTGAGATGTGACTCAATATGCAAGTCATTATACGTGGTACAATGCAATCGCGCTGTCCTTATAAGCGGATGCAGAGAAAGCGCATTATTCTTGAAAGAGTTCAAGGATAATTCCAAAGTTGAATTATGTCTAAGCAATGAGAAATGGATAATTAAATATGATTTAATTATCATGAATAATGTGAATTTGTTTCACATTGTTTGAATGTTTGAGAATGATTATCCAATGTAATTAAATGAGATTTAATTATTCTGGATAAGGATAATGTGGATAGTACTATCCAATTATCCAGGTATATTGTAAATGAGATTTAAAATATATCAGAGAGAGACTTTTGTAATTTATATTTGTTGATTAATTGTTAATGTGGATTGGATTCACATCAAAGGATTAATTAAAAATAAAATTACATTTTGTTTTGGGTTATGAATGAGATTCACATAATTTCAATGCCATGGTTAATATTTTCAATAAGATAATTTGGAATTATTTTTGGTGAAAATATTATCGATAGGAGACCATGATATATCATGAGATAATGAGATCTCATTATAATTAGAAGAGATAGACCAAGTCCCCGCAAGAGAAGTGGACGGGTACAAGTCTCCATGAGGAGAATAGTAGCCATCCCCTCTTTTTTGACGATTGGTTTATTCTCTTCATTATCTCTTCTCTAGTCAAAGATGATTTCATTTGAAATTAATTTTATTGATTTATCAATGAAAACTAATTTAAATTAAATCTGTTGTCACTCCCTAAGTCTTTCAATAACTTTTTGGTATTGTACCACATGAATAAAGGAAATTATACTAACGTTTGAGCTATTGGCTGCATTAAAGTACGCTGAGGATGTAATGAAGAAAGATAGCCCCTCTGGCAGTGCAATGGTTGCACAGGTCAAAGGGAAGCATGGTCAGAAGCATGGTTATCGGAAGGGCCCGACCTAGAAGAGAAAGAAGAAGAGTCAAGGAGTTGGCTCGTCTGTTAATGCATCCACTTTGGTGACGTCGAAAAAAACTGATGTCTGTCATTACTGCAAGAAGTCGGGCACTAGAAGCGAAATTGTATGGATTACCTGAAGTCTGACGACAAAGGTACATCCCCAGCAGGTATGAAATCTACTTTCGTCATTGAAACTAGCTTTCTCGTTGGATGAGAAGGAAGTCGGGAAGTTGATTCTGGCACTTCTGTTCATGTATGCAATTTGTTGCATCTGTTTCAAGAAACTAAGAATCTAGAAGAAGGGGAGATAGTCAACCAAATGGGATCTGATGCAAGTGTTGCAACAGTCACCATCAGGATCTACAGACTATCATTATCTAGTGGAAGATTCCTATTACTTAAAGAGTGTCTTTATGTAACCGAAGATAGAAGGAATTTAATATCTATATATAAGCTTATTAGAAATGGATGTTCATTCCTTTTTTGTAATAAACTTGTCATAAGTCAGTATGATAAACATATTGCATATGGTGTTTTAATTTCTGGTGGACTATATGAATTGTGCATTAGTGAACATGTCATGAATGTCACTACCACTAATAAAAACCCTAAAAGATCCAGGGAAAATACAAATCATTCGAATGTGATTTAGCATCAAAGGCTTGGTCATTTATCTATTGATAGGATCAACAGATTGATAAAGGATGGACCCTTAGATTTTCTGCAGGTTCAATCTTTACCTACCTGCGAACATTGTATTCGAGGTAAAATGACTAGGATGCCTTTTCGTAATAAGGTTACAATATGCGAAGGTATTCTTGACCTAGTACATACCGATGTATGTGGTCCCTTCAGTATCGCAGTCTGAAATGGATATCGATATTATTTGACATTTATTAATGACCATTCACGATACGGGGTTATCTTCCTATTACATCATAAATCTGAAACCATTAAAAAGTCCAAAGAGTTCAAGGCTTTGTTTGAGAACCAAACTGATAGGTAGATTAAACGGATTCGATCTGACCGAGGTGGCGAGTACCTCTCAGATGAATTCAAGGAATACCTTAAAGAGAATGGAATTATCTCCAATCTCACTCCTCCTGGAACCCCCAACTTAATGGTGTTGCTGAAAGACGCAACAGGACCATCATGGATATGGTATGTTCAATGATGAGCGAAGCACATTTACCTCTTAGTTTCTGGGGATATGCAGTAGAGACTGCAATATATATCCTAAACAAGATTTCTAGCAAATCTGTTCCTAAGACTCCTCATGAGCTCTGGTATGGAACCAAACCTAGTGTTAATCACTTGAGGGTTTGGGGTTGCTTGGTCCATGTGAAGAACATGGATGCAAGTAAGCTAGAATCTCGTACTAGGGAGTGCTACTTCATTGGGTATGTTAAAGATGGTATTGGATATCAACTTCATGATCCCGAGACCCAAAAGGTTTTCGTCTCTAGAGATGTGAAATTTTTGGAGGATGACTTCCTTAAAGGTCAAGACAAAAATGAAGTAGAGGAACTCGTTGAATTCCCCGAGGATTCCGAGCTTCCTGAACCGGAAACTGAAGAGATAAATAAATATGAAACACCCATACCTCTTCAAAGGAGTTAGAGGGTGGTTGCACCACCTGAAAGGTATGGATTCCATGTGTTAGGAGAAACTGACAATGATCCTGCTTCATTTGATGAAGTACTCGCGGATCATGACATGGATAGATGGAAGCAAGCAATGAAGTCAGAAATTCATTCCATGTATAAGATGGTGTGTACACCCTAGAGAATCCACCTAAAGGGGAAAAATCCATTGGGTGTAAATGGATCTTCAAGAGAAAGAGGGGACCTGATGGGAAAGTGGAGACTTTTAAGGCACGACTCGTAGGCAAAGGCTACACATAGAGAGAAGGCATAGACTACGATGAGATGTTCTCTCTTGTGGCTATGCTTAAGTCCATCGGGACACTTCTAGCTATAGTTGCATATCTTAACTACGACATCTAGCAGATGGACGTCAAGATGGCTTTCCTCAATGGATACCTCAAGGAGGATATCTATATGGAGCAACCCCATGGCTTCATAATTGAGGATGGTAAAATATGCAAGCTGAAGAAATCCATCTATGGGCTTAAACAAGCTTCTCGTAGTTGGAACATCAGATTTGTCGTAACCATCAAGAGTAATGATTTTGTGCAAAATCCTAATGAACCATGTGTGTACAAGAAGCTTAGTGGGAGCGCCATTGTATTAATCGTGCTTTACGTAGATGACATCCTTATCATTGGGAATGATACATGAATGATGACTAGTGTTAAGATTTGGCTATCCCATACCTTCAAGATGAAAGATCTTGGAGAAGCCTCTTACATCTTAGGTCTGAAGCTGTTCAAAAATCGAGAAAAGAGGATGTTGGAATTACCACAACATGGGTACATTAAGATGATTCTTGAACATTTCCGTATGGATAGCTACAAGAAAGGTTTCCTCCCCTTAAGATATGGTATACACCTGCCTAAAGAGATGGCTCCTCAAAGTGTTGAGGAAAAGAAGGCCATGGCTGGATGCCTCTATGCATCGGCTGTAGGAAGCTTAATGTACACCATGATGTGTACTAGGTCGAATATCTACCATGCAATTGTAGTCGTAAGCCGTTACCAATCCTTCTATGGAAAGGAACACTGGAATGCAGTGAAGAACATATTCAAGTATCTAAGATATATGCAAGATTACATCTAGGTCTATGTAGATGGTGATCTCCAAGTCTTGGGATACACAGATTCATACTTCCATTCGGATATTGATGATCGAAAGTCGACATCAGAGTTTGTGTTCCTGTTGAATGGTGGTGTTGTCGGCTGGAGAAGCAAGAAGCAGGACACTACAACAAATTCAACAACAGAAGCTGAATATATTGCCGCATCGGATGCTGCAAAGTAGGTTGTGTGGTTGCACAAGTTCATCCTGGAACTTGGCGTAGTTTCCTCTGATACTTCTAAAGGATATTGAGAATCCTTAAGCGCATCACGGAAGCGTGTCGATCGCATCATATGCAATAGGAGCAACTAGTCACACTAGTTGCTATATGCGACGGAAATTAAAATTTTTAAAACTAAAGATGAAACCACATGATCACGAGAACACTTCTCAGATCGTTTCATCAAACCACAAATTATAAGGAACACCTCTTGGAGCGTGGTTGTAATCGTAAGATCCCAAACAAGAGATCCTCCTGTCTTAAGTCCGATCAACGAAGAACGCACTTGCGGGTGCGATGATGAGTCGTGTTCCTCCCGCAATCGTTGATGAAGATCTAAGCAATGAATCCCCTGATTTCGTCAAACGAAATTCGTCATCTTCCTTTAGAGCAAGCATCCCCAAAGAAGAAGGAGATCCTCGAGTCGTCGAAGGCGAAGCCGAGAAGGTCTCTCCTTTCTCAACATAAGATGGATGGCCATCTTTTGGAGGAGAGAAAGAGAGAGGGCGAGAATATGAGAGAGAGAGAGAGTTGTAACCTTGTACAACTCTTAATGATGTACCAAGAAAGGCTAGCCTAGCCCTCCTATTATATTAGTTTACGATCCAATGGATCTCAATCCATGGGACACATAGATCCAACGGCCATGCTTGTTCTATGTAAAATCAATGGCTATGATTGTTGTTGGCTAAAACCCACAACATTAATTTATATTTAAATTAAATATATGTTGTAACATTATCAACACAATTTAATTTAACATAAATTAATTTATCAAGAGATAATGTGATAACAAAAAAGAGAGGCAACAAACCACCCCAAATTATAGGGGGAGTCACCTATGAATAAGTCATAGGTGACGCCACCTTTATTTAGGTGGTAATTTTGTCTCCTTTCATTTTATTTTATTATCTCTATTATTGCAATAATATCCACCAATTTAATTCCAAATTAATTTGTGAATATTTCCATCATGCCATCGAAAAATATGTGAATCAAATTCACAACCCAAACTAATTTGTAAATCACATTTCCAATTAATTAATAAATGTGAATCCAATCCACATTTAATAATATTAACAAATTCTATTTATGAAATTTCTCTCTCTTGAATATATGTATATATTATAAATCATATTTATAATACACAAATATTATGGATAGTACTATCCACATTCTCTAATCCTTGATAATTAAATCCCATTTAATTATCTTGGATAATAATTCTCACAATATGAATCTCATTCATATTATTCTTGATAATTAAATCTCATTTAATCATCAAGTCCTTCTTGCTTGGATATGCATTTCATCAAATGAATTATTCTTTAACCCTTTCAAGAATAATGTGCTTTCTCCGTAGGTACTTGGAGATAAGGACAGGGCGACTGTATTGTTCCACGTATAGTGACTTGGATGTTGAGATCTCATCTCAAATCCAGATCTTACGGACCTCCCATAGATGCTTGATTAAATCAAGACCGCAGATCTAATCTTCTCATTGTATCTGAATCTCATTCATACCAATGTCCAACACTTGGACCAAGATCAGATTGCTTCTCTACTGAGAGGAGTCACTAAAATCCAGACCAGTTTCATTACTCCCTCGGAATGGAAGCGTCATGGTTATACAATCGTTTATGATCACATCACCCTCAGGTATTCCCAATACCTGTACATCTTGCATACTGGAAGACCTATGATCAACCCGAAGATCAAGATCAATTTTATACTGTCTTCTTCAGGGTTTTATCAATAAGTTTCTCATTTGATCATTGGGATTTGGTATCGATCATATACTTTCCAAAAGCATATATCATACCTAGGTCTTGATCATATACTTTCCAAAAGAATATATCAAACCTACAAATTCAGTCAAGCTAAAGCGAGACGACCGTGCATGAAATTTAATTCTTCCAATATCTCATGAGTGAGCTCATGTCTTCCGGTTCAGTAGTGAACCTGTATGATTCCTTTGAGAGATCGTATTACTCATATGCCCTTACATGCACACCAGCGTGCCGGTGTATAGACCTTGGTTAGGTCATCAACCTATTGGTCTGCCAAATGTACATACTCAGACATATAGCAATACATCTATCTCCGATCAGAGGATGTGTGCCTATGCTGTGACAGCATTCAACATAGGACTTAGGTTATCTCGATCTCGTTAAGTCAACCCATTGACTTAACTAATCTGACTCCTCCGAATCACTATTCCCATGCAGAGGACCTGCATCAAGAGGCCGATCAGATATCAGCCTATGTGAGAAAGGATTGCCATCTCCTACTCAGGCTGGAGATCATCTCTTAACAATCATTTGACGGTGCTTGATGAGTCATCAATCTAACCCTTTAGATATTCATCCAAGCAACAGCCTCTATGATTCAATTATTGAATCAACATTTGTATGATCATTAAGATGGCCATGGTACATAACCCTAATTGTACAGAGGGACCTTATTTGCAAATTATTTATTCTTCATTTCAGATCAGGGAATGATATTTGCAATAACATTTATTGCATAATGGCTTGCCGTGGGCTCACATGTCAAACAACTCCCATCCCGTTACTCTACGATAATACAGGAGCCATTGCCTAGGCAAAGAAACACCGGTGGCAGAAAAAGAGCAAGCACATGGAAAGGAAATACCACATCATTTGGGAGATTCAAAAGTGTGGTAATATCATCATCACCAAGGTGGTCTCTGATGACAACGTTGTTGATCCTCTTACCAAACCTCTAACACAAAAGGTTTTCGATCAGCATGTAATGAGTATGGGTTTAAGGATTGTTCATGAATGGTTCTGAGAGATAGTGGGAGATTGTTAGTCATGTGAGCCTGAGGCGAACCATTCCTACAATAAATGTTATTGTGATATTTGATTTATCAATAAAGGTTATTGAATATTTTTTGACTCCCTTTTTGAGATTAAGTGAATTAATGCATTATAAGGTCCCTTTGTACAATTAGGGTTATGTACCATGGCCATCTTAATAATCATACAGTTGTAGATTCAATAATAGAATCATAGAGGCTAGTATTTGGATGAATATATAATGAGTTAGAGTGAGGACTCATCAAGCACTGTCAAATGATTGTTAAGAGATGATCTCCATCCTGAGTAGGAGATGGCAATCCTTTCTCACATAGGTTGATATCTGACCGACCTCTTGATGCAGGTCCTCTGCATAGGAATAGAGATTCGGAGGTGTCAGATTAGTTAGGTCAAGGAGTTGATTTAACAAGATTGAGATAACCAAAGACCTATATCGTATATTGTTGCGATACAGGCATGCATCCTCTAACCGGACACAGATGTACTACTATATGTCTAAGTATTACATTTGGCAGACCAATAGGTTGATGACCTAACCAAGGTCTATACACCGACACGTTGGTGTGCATGCAAGCGCATATGAGTAATACGATCTCTCAAAGTGATCATACAGGTTCACTTACGAACCAGAAGACATGAGCTCACTCATGAGGTATTGGGAACAAATTCCATGCATGGTCGTCATGCTTTAGAAGCATGAGAAGAAATTTGAAGGTATGATATATGCTTTTGGAAAGCATATGATGGATACCAAATCCCACAGACCAAGAATGAGAAACTTGATGAACAAACCCTAAAGATGACAGTGTAAAGTTCATCTATATCTTCAGGATGATCATGGGTCTTTCAGTATGCAAGATAAACAGGTATTGGGAATACCTGAGGGTGATGTGATCTAAAATGATTGTATAACCATGATGCTTCTATTCTGAGGAGTGATGAAACAGGTATGGATTTTAGTGACTCCTCTCAGTTGAGAAGTAATCTGATCCTGGCCCAAATGTTGGACATTGATCTGAATGAGATTAAGATGCAATGAGAATATTAGATTTACGGACTTGATTAAATCAAACATCTATGAGATGTCTTTGGGATCTAGATTTGAGATGTGATCTCAATATCCAAGTCATTATACGTGGTACAATACAATCGCATTGTCCATATCTCCAAGAAGATGCGGAGAAAGCGCATTATTCTTGAAAGAGTTCAAGAATAATTCCAAAGTTGAATTATGTCTAAGCAATGGGAAATAGATAATTAAATGTGATTTAATTATCATGAATAATGTGAATTTGATTCACATTATTTGAATGCTTGAGAATGATTATCCAGTGTAATTAAATGAAATTTAATTATTATGGATATGGATAATGTGGATAGTACTATCCAATTATCCAAGTATATTGTATATGAGATTTATAATATATCAGAAAGAGACTTCGTAAATTATATTTTTTTATTAATTGTTAATGTGGATCGGATTCACATTAAAGGATTAATTAAAAATATAATTACATTTTGTTTTAGATTGTGAATGAGATTCACATAATTTCAATGGCATGGTTGATATTTTACATGAGACAATTTGGAATTATTATTTGGTGAAAATATTATCGACAAGAGGTCATGATATATCATGAGATAATGAGATCTCATGATAATTAGAAGAGATAGACCAAGTCCACCCAATAGAAGTGGATGGCTACAACTCTCCGTGAGGAGAATAGTAGTTGTCCCCTCTTTTTAGGGGATTGGTTTAGTCTCTTCATTATCTCTTCTTTAGTTAAAGATGATTTAATTTGAAATTATTTTTATCGATTTATCAATGAAAGTTAATTTAAATTAAATCTTTGTTGTTGTGTCTTTATAACAACATCTTAGTCATTGAAAGAAACACAAATAAATCTCATCCATTGATTTTGTGTTACCCATGGATTGGGATCCATGGACACCTAAAGCCCAATATAAGAAGAGGGAATCCTTGCTCTTCGAGTTACATGAAATCACAAAAGGTCTCTCTCTCCCTCTCTCATTCTCACACATACCCTCTCTCTCTCATCTTAAGTGGTTGTCCACTCTCTTAAAGATAAGGTCATTTTCATTGTTGCCTTGCCATTATGCTCCGTCTCGACGACTATTGGCTCTCCATATTCTTTGGTGCATGGCACTCCTGAAGAAGGCGTTCGATCTCGTGAGATGAGATCAGGAGATCCATTGCTTGGGACATCAACTTGGATTGCGAGAAGCACGCGACTCATCCCCACGCTCGCAAGCGTCTACTCCGACGGATCAAACTTGATACAGGAGGTCTCTTCCTTTAGAGGCTATATCACAACCACGCTCCAAGAGGTATTCCTATATCCTTGTTGTGGTTAGATGAAACGATCCGAGAAATGTTCTTGGATCTTGTGGTTTCTTCCTTTTAAAAAAATGTAAATTCTGTTGCACCGAGCCACTAGTGCGACTAGTCGCTCATGATCGTATGTGATACGATCATCACGCTTCCCTGATGCGCTTGAGGATTTTCCCCACATCCAACAACCTAGTCAATTCTTGGTCTCGAGGTTCAAGGTCAATCAATATCATAAATACATCCTTTATTTTTCTTTTCTTTTCTTTATTCTTTTATTTTGGGCTTAAATACATGTATTAGTACACTATTTATACATTAATGTTAGGTTGTTAATTCATGCAAATTAATGACATTTACATGTATTTTACTATGTATTTAAAGACTATATGAATGAATAAAGGTGAATGAATGTCTATCCATCAACTTTCAAACTTATCTTTCTACTCTCTATACGTTTGTCTTCACCTTTTCGAGATGACTTTCTTCTCAAATTATCTTATTTTACTTCTTTCCTTTCACCAAAAAACATGTTGCTCGAGATAGACTCTAATCTAGAACTGTCTTTTCAGACTCCTTCATCTTTTAGGACTGGTCAAGTTCCTTTCACACTTTCAGAGTCCGATTTAAAGATAGAGGACCTGATGGCATCCAAGGGTAAGGGACCCTTAGCAGACCAATATGAGATCAATAATATGGTGTTCGCATCCATTAAGGCCATTCAGTCTCAGTTGATCGAACAGGGCAACATCCATGCTGGATTGAGAGATATGATCTTAGAGCTAAATGGACCAGATAACATGAGAGAGGAGAATCAGCTGAGAGGAGGTGAGAATAGGGGAGATATTGACAAAAAACGGAGGAGATCATGAGGAGAACGGAGTTAAGAAGATGTTGACACATAGAGATTCCTACAACTCAAGAACGAGATAGATGACCAATTAGATTCAGATTCTTGTGTTGAAGTCTCAACTTTACCAATTTCCCCATATTCCATGGATAAACCAATGAGGAGTTGTATATACACCTCTAGCTATTTGATCGCATATGTAGTACGATGTACCCTAACATCTCATTAGAGATAGTGAAGATGACAACTTTCCCACTCAGCCTTATGGATAAGGCATTATATTGAAGCACTCATTTAGGAAGGGTGGTGACATCATTAGAAGATCTTAGATCAACAATCTTAAACAAGTATTATCCCCTAGAACATATGAATCAAATAGAATCACTTATAGACAACTTTCCCATATGCACCATGAGCCTATTCATGAGTCATGGGAACGATTCAAAGATTTTATGAAGAAGTTGCTCCATCACGATATACCAAAGATAATCTTAGTTAAGAACTTCTTTGGGAGTTTGAGATTAGAGAATCAGAGGCTTGTTGACGCTGCTTGTGGGGTTCACACTTCAACAAGGATGAGGATGTTTTATGAAAGATATATGAAGAGATTGCAGAAAGATTAGTAGTACTTTCTTCTTATCAAGCATTTCAGAAGCATCCTTCATTTCCCCACAAGATCGTCAATATGATGAAATCACATGATGTGGATAGGGTTGATAGTTCATATTTGGGCATTATTAGGAATCACATATCCAAAGTTGATAATGTTTAGAAATGTTCAAAAAGATATGAGAAAGTTAATGTGATCAAATAGAGAACAAACCAGCAGAATAAGCTAGATGATATCGCCAAGCACTTGGAGTTGCTAGTTAGTACATTCCACTCATGTTAGTGTTCGAGTGTTGCAGTTGATTCATCTACATCAGAGCACACTTCTTCTTCAACATTGTAGAGTTCAGTAACACCCCCTTGTCATTCAGTATGTGTACTATGTGCAGACTCCATATCAAGACCGTATCACCTGCAAGTATATACGATGACATATTATCCATACATACCATTTTATTCATAGCAATTTCTACCTCCACCTCAGATTCAAGAAATCAATGGCATTTGAACCAGCTAGGAGCATAGCTAGACCTGTGCACAAGGACTATCTCAGTTGGGTTCTCAAGTCACTACTAACCTCACAAAGGGGGAAAATTCCAGCACCAGCCATACTAGCCTCAGCTTCAGTCTAGACCACATTTCCATACATGGAGACATTGATATCAACAAATGCAAACTCATTTATTCTGTCTATATATGACGCAGCCTTTTCCACGTATGAAGCATATGGCATCGAGGCCATTAACTAACTAAGTCAAATATTAGGTCAAATGCACCTTTTACGTTGATATAGAGTGAGCCTGGTGACAGTGAGTACAAGCCTAGTAGCCTTCGCAAAAAGCGGTAGGGACTAGAAGCAAGGAAGCATGATGAGCATCATCAAAAATATTCTCGTCGACTTGTTGCAGTTTTCAGTCACATCATCAACAACAACCAATGCATTTTTCAGTATTTATTTCCTTCTCAGTATCATTGGTACTAGTAGCAACCTCAGACACACTTCCAGCCTTAGTGGACCCTAGTTGAGTAGTCAGAAGCTCCTTCCATGAACCCATCATTTGACTATCTAGTCCAACTGATGAAGAATATGAATGAGATCAACCAAAGGCTAGATGACCTGACCGCCACAAAGACCATCATTCCAGCTTAGATAGAAGCCAATCCCAACAACTACCACCACAATAAGGAGCAGGTGTATTATAAAGATACTTCCACTACGGATACAAGTATGACTTTTGATTCTTCAGTCATATCTAATGATGTTACTCTCAAGAGAGGTAGAATCTTGCAGAAACTAACACCATTGAGATTGGAGAATAAATCCACTGATCTAGCTTAAGCTTCTTCTTCTTCTTCTTAATATTGTGAGACATGATCGAGTGTTGTAGTCAATGGACGAGCATCGAATAAATAAAATGAAAAGGCCCAAAAAGACAATAATGGGAGATGTAGAGTTGAGTCAGCAGTTGACTAGAGCACACCTATGGCATATCCATCTTTTTCAGCAACATACAAAACAACTTACACTTCTTATTTTCCTTCTGTTATGGATGACATTGTATGGTCCGTGTCTGGTTGTCCATATGTACATTGCGATTCCAATATGAATAAAAATGTTGATTCAAGTTTTGTTTTATTTCCTGATGCATTGAATAAAAACAAGTCTATTAGAAAATTAAAAAACAACACTATCTGATCCTGGAGTGGTAAAGATTCTATAGAACATCTTTCATGAGATCCCACTCTTGAAGGCCATGGAGTACATGCTAGCTTTAATGAAGGGAACAAAAGAAGCATGTACATCAAAGCATAAACCCAAACCTAACATATGAAAGAAGATTGAGAAATGCATCCTTATCGTGGCCACTGTGAATGGCATCAGCACCCTCCTAAGCATAAAAGAAAGGCAAGGGAGCACATCTTATCAGATGTGAGATTTTTGACCAAGATTGTGATCATAATCTTCTTAATAGTAGATCCTTTATCAATTTAAGGCCGACCTCACTACTCAAAGAGTTTGGGTTGTGGTCATTCAAATCAACCAAGATGATCCTTCAGTTTTCTAACCTATCAATTACGCAGTCAAGGTGTACTTTAGAGGACGTTAACATTTCTATCGCATTTTATCTTAAAATTCTCAATAATTACATGAAAATATACATTAATTTTCACATCCTATCAAAATATCATTCCTGAATAAAAATGCATTTTTTTCTTTAAAACATGTAAACAAACAAAAGAATAAAAAGAAAAAAATAAATGAGGCAGACTGTAAATATGTATATATGTATAATATGACTAATTAGATATAAATATAGTTGCATGATATATTTATATGACCTAACATCCGATACCGAGCCAGCATAAATTGTTTGACAAACAATAAAGTAGTGGGAGATAAGAAAGAAAACAACAAATAACTAACATTGTACATTATACACTAATCATTATTTATTCATTATTTATCAAAACTTCAACTATTTTAAATTAATTCATTTGTACATTTTTAACAAAAATATTTTTTGTTGTTTTTATAAAAAAAGTATATAAAATATAAATATGATTAAAATTCTAACTTGTATATATGCCAAGAAATCCGGTTTCAAATTCCCAATTTACCAACTTCTGAACCTCATAACTTCTTCATATGAACTCCAATTTCACTCTACTCACTTTTAAAGTTCATAAAATAATATTCTCTAATTAATGAAGATGATTTCATTAAAATAAGAGTTCATTTGCAAAAAGTCGATTTTGGGACCTAATAACAATTGGATTTATGTGCTATTTATTTTATTTTGTAAATAATATTTATAGTATCACTAATTTATAATTTTAATTATTTTCTTGATATTGTAGTTTAGATATAGAAAAATCAGAATTTGAAACCTTGATTTAATATTTTAAATAATTTTAAAACCCTAAAATATAATTTGAACTATAGATTATATAACTATGATTATTAATATATATAATTAAGTTATTAAAATCCATAAAAATTATATAACTCTTATTTATTATTATGATAACTAATAAAATATAAATAATATATTATTTAATAGAATACTAAATTAAAAATAAATAAGCTATTTATTAAGTAAACTATACATATTTATTTATTTATTAATATTATATTTATATATTTTGAAGTATTTATTATTTATAAAAATAAATTATACCATAATTTAGTTAAATAATTATTTATGTTTTTTTATTTTTATATATATTTAAAATAAAGTTTTTACTTTTTAATATATAATTTATATCTTATTAATTTTCTGACCATTGTGGTGTTGACATGTGTCACAACCATAGCCTTCATCTTCAAGAAGGAGGTCTGTTGGAATCTTTTCTAATAACCCATGTTCGCCTATTTCTTCTCGACGATCTTTACGTCCACTTTCACATCTCAACCCTCCATTTATTACATCTACCTACCCTAATTGATGCCTAACCTCAGATCTTCTCCAACTCCTCATCAATTCCTCTATTTAATGATATAAAATCCATTACTTACAACTAACTTCTCTAGAACTTCTCCATCTTCTCTAGAAAAACTATTCCAGTGACTAACCAACCACTTTCTTCACCATGACTAGGCTACCTCCGACTATGACAAAGCCTACTAATCAGCCCGCATGGAAGGAGGAAGGTCGGAGGAGGGTTCCAAGGCTTGCACAACCTCACATCTCTGCCTAGCGCAATGTGGAGCTTTGGTAAATAGTCACCATCGAGCGAAGACTTGAGGATCCTATATCCTCAATTCCCAGATATCATCCTTCATTCTGTTTGATTTCTTCAAATTTTGTGTCTAATTAGGCTACTTAATCACACAATTAGATCCTCTAATCATCTTCTTGATCCACAAACAAAATTCATGTTCATTCATCCTCGAATCGCATCCAATTTCATTTAATAAACCTTCTTTCTGCAACCCAATACTTGAAAAGCAAGTTTTCATAATCCTTAGTTGATTCATAGAGAATCGAGCAATTAGAGTTCAATAGCATGTCATTCATTCTTCTAGAGCATCGTCTTCTTCGACTAGACTAGATTGATTAGAGCAAGAACACCAGATCTAATGAAGGTATGGTAGGCATTCTTGTATCCAAACCTAAGACATTCTTCATAGGCTTCTATGCCTCTTCGATCAGCCACAATCGCAGGGGAGCTCAAATGAGGTAGATGACCCCTTTTTAGCCCTGCAGGAGCTCCGCCATCACCATTCATCACTCCATCACGATCGAGATCGAGGAGAAGGAGAAGTGTCGACACCGCTCAAGGATTTGGGGAAAAATAGCTCGGAAGAACACAATGCCTAGCTACATGACATGTGTCCTCATCATACGGTTCAAATCGCATTTCCATATTCTAATCTTTACTGTCAAAGTGCTAATCAATGGAAATATTTCAAAGAAGCTCCTGTAGTCTCTAGAATAAAAATGATCCACAAGTTTTGCCAATATTATATTTAGGTCCTCAAGCGAGGACCTAAGTGTAAAATACAACTTTTCTTACAATTAAGTAACTGATCATGTACCTAGATGAGAAACTCTTTTATTTTTCTTTGTATTTTGTTCATATTGAGACTGTGAGACATTGTAGGGATTTTGGACACTTATTGATCGCATTTTTTATGATTTAACTTTTAGTTAAATTTTGGAGATTTTTATTGCAATTTTATCGAGATTTTATTCTTCGACTATCGACTCCATTTTGTTTTTATTTTGTGATGTTTTTCAAGCCCGTTGCTTGAGTCAATCTCATGGATATACTCTATATAATATCATGTATTATTTCATACCTCATATTAATATATCGTAGATCATTTTTTTGGAAAAAAAATATCCCTTCAAAAAAATAAATAAAATTGGAAAGTTATAAATCAGATACAAATTTAATAACTAAACCTGATAAAAAGATTTTTTTCAAAGAAGAAACGGAAAAAAAATGCAAAAATATTTTCTCACTAAAAAATCTAAGCATGATTTTATGCCTCCTTGTGTTCAACCCAGGAACACTTGCTTAGTAAAATAAATAGTGAACATCAAAATTAGGAGAGAGCTGCTTTATCTCTTTCTCTCTCTCTCTCTTGATTTTGGTGTTATTTGATAAATAGATTTTTCTCTGCAGTTTACTACATTCGAGACAAATTTAACCACTAGGAAAATCTACATATCAAAATGCCGTTGTTGTTGGGCTGGTGTAATCGCGCTTGATTTTTAGTATCTATATTTTGTGATTTCTTTCTTTGCTTCTCTCTTTAGATTTTTTTCAATTTTTCTCAGTTTTTTGGTGTTGATTTTCTCTCATTTTTTTAGTTTTCTTTACTTTATTTTCTCTGATTTCTTCTTAGTTATTGTGTGTTTTATTTTCTCTAGATTTTTTCTCGATTTTTGCTTTCTCAATGATCAACTTTTTATTTGTTTATTTTTCTCAGCTTCTGATTTTCTTTTTGTCTTCTTATTTTTCTTGAGTATTATTTTCTTTAATATTTGTCTATGCTGACACATGGTGCAAGGCCTACAAGATTATCCAGCTTCTTAGGAAGTTGGTGCAAGGCCTACAATATTATCCGGCTTCTTAGGAAGTTGAAGCAGTTGAGAGCGCAAAGACTTGGCTCCTTTACTACAAGTAGATTGTAGGGGAGAATGCCAGTTAGTGTTGTAGATATTTTTTTATTTTTTCAGAGACACTCCATTTTTGTTTTCTTCTAAGTGAGAGGTTCTTTGTCTATGTTTTTGTTTTGAGAGAGGAAGGGGTACTTGCCCGTTTTTATTTTGAAGAAAGGGGTCAATTAAGGACATCTTCATTTGTAGATTGGACTTTGACATACATTCTTCTCAGGGTCTATTTCACCAAGTGTTGGTGTACTTGGGGACTTTACTGTCGTTTTATGGTTTTCTAACTTGATTTCCATGTTTCACGTGATTTCATGAAATTATAGGAGTGAATGCATGTTTAATTAGATGAGTAAAGGCTTTCCCTAATCCAAACTTTGGTGTAATTTATTGACTTGAAAAAATAATCTATTCTTATGCTAGAGATGCTGGTTTAGGACAGTTTTTACGGCTTTTGCATGCATTAGATTAGGAATTTAATTTTTGCACAGATCATATTGTACATAGATAATTGGAGACAAGAATGGTTTCTATCCCTGCATGCATCATGGTTTTCTGCAGCATTCTGTGATTTCCCCCTCCATGAGACATGATTTTGAAAATAATGGAAATCGAACTCCTCATAGATATTCTTGAAAATATCTTAAAAAAGTAAAAACCCTAAAAAAACAAAAAAGATTTTTTTCCTTTTGACCTTTAATCCAAAGATAAAAAAATCTATACTTAATTATATTGGGAGAGAAAACTCCTTATTATTACAGGTACAAAACTCTATACATAGTGAGTGAGGACGTAGACCTAAGGATAGAGCCAAAAATTCCTATGCATATGCCTAAGCATATGTGTATCACTCTTTGATACATAGATGCAATTGCAAGCCCTTGCATCTGATCATAGAGAGTCATTTTGGTGTACTCAACCTCACCGTTCCATTTGGGCATGATATAACCCGGTAGCCTGGGAAGATGGTCCCATTGTTTAGGGATTGTGAGGATGTACGCTGGGCGATAGGGTGACACCACATGCGAGTCTGCATAAATAACTTCTTAACACCCAACTGAAATTAAAAAGATAAAAGACCGAACTCTTACAGTCTCCACTATGTGAAGTTGGTGAATTGAGGGTTTGCATTGTGTTTGTTTGCGGGGTATGTGTATTTCAGTGTCTTATATGCCTTCACAGTCTTCTCTTACTTTAACGTCATATTCCAGTTTTGTATCCTCTTGAAATCGAGGATGACGATTAGATGGATTTTATGCTCAGACTCTGTGAGCTATCGATCTTCCACTGTCTCATGTACATCTTCATAGACTCGGGATGATCCTCTTCCTGAGTCGATCCCACCCACTTAGTTACAGGGTGAGTCAAACCCAGGCTCCCTCACATCCCATCCCTTCAGCCAAGGCAGACCCTTACCTTGACTATCGTCTATTTCTCCTACACATTTTTCACTGAGTGATTACAAGACTTTTTCCTTCCTAAAGAATTTGACGAACATCACGGCCAGAGGGAAGGTACGAGTCGATGAGTGAGTTGTTGAAGAGTGAGCAGTAGAGGAGAGACATGTTGAGGAGAGACCAGATCCATCTACAGATATTACAACAGAGATTCTTGGCACACTTCAGTAGATGAATGCACATATTAGAGATCAGTTTAGAGTCCAGGACAAGTTGAGAGTTGAGATCAATGCATTGAGATCTAGAGTTGGGAACCTACCACCTACAGTGGTTCATGTTACATTGAGAGATGAGTATGACTTTGGAGCGAGGACACTACAACATTGGATTCGATTACCACTGAATCAAGGGCCATACGATTTGAGAATGTCCTTTTTTGATTTCTTCCCAAGTTCTATGGGAACATTACAAAGGAGTCGTTTACCTTCCTTCAGCAGTTTGAGATGATTTGTGGTATGGAGAGTTATCCATGAGTTACCCAAGAGTCTATACGCCTCAAGGCCTTCCCCTTTGCCTTAGCAGATAAGGTGTTGTACTAGTTGAATCATTTAGGGAGCGAGATTTCTACATGGGAAGACATGAAGTCCATTTTCCTACATAAATATTTTCCTCTAGGATGGATGAATGCGATGAGGAGCCATATATCCAATTTTACACATCATCCACATGAGTCGTTCTAAGAGTGATGTGAACGATTCAAGGATATGACTAATAAATGCCCTCATCATGAGATACCTTTAAAGGTGCTAGTTCAGAATTTCTTTTGAGACCTCCAACTGGATATTCAGTGGTTAGTGAGTGTCGAATGTGGAAGTAGCTATTTGAATTGGGATGTCGAGTCTATTTAGTCCATCTTTGAGGGGATGACAGAGAGCTCACGAGTTTTTTATTCTACTCAGACATTTTAGAAGGCCCAACATCCACCACGTACATATTTCAGATTCTAAGTCACGTTTTGACATGGGATTTATTAGTGAGGAACTTACATTAGTCGATGTGATTCAGAAACAAGTACAAGACTTGCAGTGGCTGCAAGAGTTGAAGAAACTCTCATCATTACCACAACAGTTGAGTGATCTGATGAAGAAAGTGACTGAGATGCAGCTATAGTACCACCATACCTCTTCTCAGCCTACACGAAGGTCTATACCCGCTCCTACCACCCATCAGATTCATTATGTTCAAAGTGAGCCTGCATGTTCTACTGATACTCCACAACTATATTGGCATGAGGATTCATCCACTACCAACCAGAGTCAGATCAAGATAGTTGTAGTTGATGATGTTGATCAATATTTTACTCTTTAGATCAACAATATATGTTACTCTCCTATTCCACATTAGTCACTAGCACATATTACACCTCAGAGCATACATTAGCAGTTGCAGTAGATTCATCCACAGCATGGACGTCTAGACTTTCACAACTGACTTCACACACAGTAGCAGTCTCACCATCATGCATATTAGAGACCACATTCTTACCAGTCGCCTAATACATATCCACATAGATATCATCACCACCAGTAGAAGTCATATATTACACCTTTGAGATCTCCTCAACTGTATACTTCACAATCTCCGCAACACATTTCTACGAAGGAGAGAGTAGAGAGTCAGGGACACACTATTGAGACAAAGTTATTTGCAGAGTCCTTGGCACTGGACCACATCGTGGATATGATTAGCATACTCCAGTTAACACATAGGACAGAGATGGATTAAGTCAACCATCATCTTGGTTGAGTTAATAGTGCCTAAGACCACTCTACCGACACAGCCTTAGATGAACCTGAAAAACAAGAGGCCACATCCAGATCAGGTAAATGCCACTACAGGTAAGGTCACTTTTCTAGATTTTGTATCTAACTTCATTCGTCTCAAGAGAGGTAGACATCCTTTACTCCTGATCTAGAGAAGGAGAGGGCATGTGATGATGAGGAGTGAGAGCCTATCCATGATGATGATGATATACATTCTGATAAGGAGTACTGACACAAGGACCATGATGTCTAGGATGATGCCATACATGGGAGTGATGTAAAGATAGTTGATATGTACATAGGAGGTTCATATGATGATACCAGACTAGGCCATACAGACACTCTCGTTGATGATTATACTTCTTTCCGAGTATTTGAGAGTTTTATACATACTTATGAGATTCCCAATGTACATGTTGATTCCTTTAGTGATGATTTAAATAAAAATGAAAAAAATTTCATTCCTGAGTTCGTTCCTTTCTCAGATGCCTTGTTTGGTAAAGGAAAAAAAGACCAAAAAGAATTATGTTACTCATGAGATCGAATGATTATTAAAAGATCACATCTTTTTGAAGATCCCACTTCAAGATGCCTTGGATCATTTTCCTACACTTAAGAAGCATTTGAGGCATAAATATACAACACGTAGGAAAAGGAAATTATGCGTTGAGAAACATGTATTGACCAAGGCCACTTCATGCACTGTATAGAACAAGGTGCCCAATAGAAAGAGGATTCATGTGCCCACTGATGTGAGATTTCAGATGTAGCATTCAATCACACTCTCTTAGAAAATTGTTCCTCGATTAATTTGTTACCATCTTATCTACTCGATAAACTCGAGTTAGGTCCTCTTTACAGATCATGAGCATTACTTCAGTTTGTAGATCAATCAGTAAAGAGACGTAAAGGCATGTTGAGGAACATTATCGTAACCATACGTGGTGTGTAGTTTCCAGTGGACTTTATTGTCCCAGACATGGAGTGTCATACATAGTTACACCTTTCTCCAATCATTCTCGTGAGGACCGTGAAGGCCCTCTATGATTATGATTTTGGGAGAGTATCATTTCGCAAAGATAGCAGAGAGGTACACATTGAGATGGTGAGAGGATGTAGCAGTCATGGATCCGTATTGTTATATGCTTTGCAGGACACCAAGTTAGCATATGACTGTTAGCACATAGATGAGAAGTGTTCTCTTGATCTTGAGAGTGTTTATTTTGATACCCATGATATCCTACATGAGGATGGGGTTGATCACACAATACCTAGTTCTTCATACGATTGCTTACATACAAATACAAAGATTGTATCAAGACCATAGTAGCACTCAGTTGCAATAGACATCTTAGTGCCACAGATTGAGAGTTCATATATTCCAGCACTAGAATCAGTTGATTACATTTCAGAGATTATACGTTACATTTATCATAGAGAGTTGGATGGTGTGATAGACACATCTATTTACACATTCTATAGTCCAACTTTAAAGACAATTAATACAGTAGAGAGACCTATGCCACGTACAGTGTTCACTTACAAAGGCAACTCTACTTGACCAGATAGGGATTGGTACACACTAGCACAACAGATGATTATGTACGACCCAGGCTGAGGTGTTTCACTTTGTATAGGACTCATGACTATTCTTCCACGTCATTTTATCATGTACAGAGACCAGTGAGTCATTTGATTTCTAGAGTACACCACACTTGTATATTTTTCATAGATCCCAATCGTCCCCATTTTTGGTCATCTTTATACTTAGGATACCATATCCTAAGTATAGGGGGATCGATTGTTCAATAATTCTCACTTTCACATTTTGTTCTTTTTATTTTTCTCTTGACATTCCTTTCTTTTACATGAATCACTCATCCCTAATTTTTAACCACATTCTTTTCTATACTTAAGATACTAGATCCTAAGTATAGGGGGACCTGAGTGATTTCATCGATTTTTTTACTTCTTTTTCTTTCTTTCTTTCATTTGGATATATTCCTTGCCGTCAGTCACATCATTTTTATCTTCTACTATACTTATGATGATCGGATCATAAGAATAGTGGGGAGTCTGACTTCTATTCTTTCTTACTTTTCACCCACTTTTACTTAACAAGAGTTGTGTCCTCCTTTTTCTCTTTTCATGCTATGAGGACAAAGCACAAGCTAAGTATAGGGGGTGCATATATATTTTATATATACTTTTGTGCATAACCCGTACTTTTATGCATTTTCTATATCTATAAAATCCATAAAAAGTGGGTAAAATCAATTTATTAATTATTTATAAAATCCTTGTATATAAGTAAAATATATGCAAATTTCTTATTGAAAATTATTAATTTAAAATTAATATTTAAAATTTATATTTAAATGTGTATAATACTTGTTTAAAATCCTATTTATTAAAACATGTGCAAATAAAATTTAATATTCAAAAATCCTTATATATAAACTTGTAAATACATTAGTTATTTAATTCAAAAAAATATTGGTAATTTATCTTATAAGTTATTGTTAATTGTGCTTTGGTATAAAAATTGAAAAATACAAAATACAAAGTCCTAAATTCTATAAAAAAAATTTCATATTATTTAAAATCCATAAAATGAGTAAAATTCATAAAAATTACTTCACAAAAATTGTTGTACTTGCATTAACATTTTCAGAATAAGTTTGATTTCTCGAACTAGAGCTTGGGAATAGTCTAAAAGGATGGAGCTTGGTCATAGCCTTTGACTTTCATTGTAAGAAGCCTAGTTAGGAACTGGAATTTAGATTCTTCATGTCTTTGACTTAAATCTTTAGGTTCCATGAGACCATGTTCGGACTTCAACTTCAACTTGTCTAAGTAGAACACTTGGTGTCATCCATTTCAATATTCAATAGTGGACCAATTTTGGACATATGCACTTTACACTTAGCTCAACTTGAATGGGGTTGTGAATGGTGGTTCCTTTTAGTGATGCATTTTCTTCCTTGTCTAGTGGCATGAATGTCTAAAGACAACAGTTGTGGGGTTGAAATAAAGCTTCAAATGAGGTATGGATCTGCTGGTACAATTTTCCAAGACCCCAAAAAATAGACGGAAAGAAAAGATACTATATCCGTTAGGGCATAAAAAGATTGATGCAGTGCAATGAACATTACAACTTCTACCAAAAAGAAGCCAACCACCAAAGAAAAATATGGCCACAATGGTCCAAGCTTCCAAAAAGAATGCACGTCATAGTGGAGACTTGGCTACACCTGCTGATCTTCACAAGGAGATGTGACTACACTGGTCACACTCTTGTTATTTTCTCATTGTTTTGCATTCTATCTCTACTCGATTGTGGACATAACACGACCTGACCTTAGAAGGAAAAACCCCCCACCTCGAAGAAAGAGTAGATGGATGAGGAACCAGTGTGTGTATTATTGGGATGGGCAGTTTCTTCACTTCTTCAAGCCAGACGAGCTAACACAATTCACACACCGTACAAATTGAGTTCAAGGCTGAAAGAGTTAGTGATATGGATAAGTGGATATGAGATGGTTGTTGAGATGAACTTGGATAAGGATTTGTGGAATTTGAGGAACATTGACATTAAAATCCTACTCCTAGTTAAGGCTCCGATGAAATGCTTATTTAAGGCCCAATCGAGCTCTGTCCTTTGTCTAATCTAATGAATTAGTTTTGGTAAACAAATTCATTCTAACTTTATTTTTCCTTATTTTTCAAATAAGTGTTTTCTAAGGGACTAGCAAAGTTAAAGTATATGGGGTTGATGAATCCATGATTCATTAACATTCCGATCACATTTTGTCTTAAATTCCTTAACGATCACATGAAATATGCATAATTTTCACATCTTATCAACATAGCATTCATGAATAAGAATGCATTTTTATGCATTAAAAGCATGTACATAAATAAAATAATAAAAAGAAAGAAAAGAAAAGAGGAAGACTGTAAATATGTGTATATATACAATATGACTAATAAAATATAAATATAGTTGCAAGATATATTTATATGACCTAGCCCTTGAGACTAAGTCAGCATGGATTGGTCGACCAACAATAACGTAGGGGGAGATAAGGAAGAAAACAACAAATAACTAACATTGCACATCATACACTAATTACTATTTATTCAATATTTATCAAGAAATCAACTATTTTTAGTTAATTCATTATATATATTTTTCACCAAAATCTTCTCCCTTGTGTTTATAAAAATGTATATAAAACTATAAAAACCATAAAAAAATCCAACATGTATTTTCCAAGAAATATGGTCTCAAATTGCCAATTACCCAACATTCGAACCTTGTAAATTCTTCACACAAACTCCAATTTCACTCTAGTCACCTTTAAAGTTTGTAAAATAATATTATCTAATTAACGAAGGTGATTTAATTAAAATCGGAGTCCGTTTGCAGAAGGTTAATTTTGAGACCTAATGACAACTGGGTTTTTAGACTATTTATTTTATTATGTAAATACTATTTATAGTATCACTAATTTTAGAACTTTTTATTATTTTTTTAGTCTTATAATTTATGTATATAATTTAGAATTTAAAACTTTTTTTATAATTTAAATAATTGAAAAACCTTAAAACATAAATGACTTTGAACTATAGATTATATACCTATGTTTATTAATATATATTAATTAAGTTATTAAAATCTATAAAAAATTATATAAAGCTTATTTATTATTATATTAATTAATAAAATTTAAAAAAATATATACTATTTATTAAAATATTGAATTAGAAATAAAGAAGCTATTTATTAAGTGCACTATATATATTAATATTATATTTATATAGCCTAAAATATTTATTATTTATAAAATAAATTAAACCATAATTTAGGTAAATTTTTTATTTACATTTTTATTTCTATACGTATTTAAAATAAATTTATTTACTATTTAATATATAATTTATATATTATTTATTTTTCTAACCACTTTGTTGACACATGTCAACGCAACATCCTTCTTCTTCTAGAAGGAGGCTTGCTAACGTATGTTCTAACAACCAATGTTTTCCCATTTCTTCCTAATGATATTTACAATTATTTTCACATATCAACACTCCATTTTGTAGATCTAACTACGCTAATTGACGTATACCCTCAAATATTCTCCAACTCTCATCGATTCCTCCATTTAATGATCTAAAGTCCATCCCTTACAATAAATTCTCTAGAACAACTAATCCAGTGATCGACCAACCACTTTCTTCATTGTGCCCCGACCACCTCTGGCTACGATAGAGCCTAGTGATTGGCCCGCATGGAAGGAGGAAGATTGGAGGAAGGTTCCAAGTCTTGCCCAGCCTTGCATCGCCACCTAGCGCAACGTGGATCTACAGTGAATTCCCATCGTCGAGCAAAGACCCGAGGATCCTATATCCTTGATTCCCAAGTATCATCCTTCATTCCATTTGATTTCTTTAAATTCCATGTCCAATAAGGCTCCTTATAATCACACAATTAGATCCTTCAATCATCTTCTTGATCTACAAACAAAATTTGTGTTCAATTCATCCTAAAATTGCATCCAATTTCTTTTGATTAACCTTCTTTCTAGAACCCAATACCTAAACTACAATTTTCATAATCCTTAGCTTATTCATCAACAATCAATTAATTAGATTTCAACTGCAGGTTAATCATTCTTCTAGAGCAATGTATTCTTTTACTAGTATCGTTTGATCAGAGCGGGAACATTAGATTTGACGAAGATCTAGCATGTGTTCTCCAAACCCTAGCCTTTCTTTAGAGGCTTCACTGCCTTCTTCAATCATCCACCATCACAAGGGACCTCCAAGAGGTTAGGATACCCCATTTTAGCCCTACAGGAACTCCGCCACCAGCCATTGCTCCATCACCGCCAGAGATCAAGGAGAAGGAGAAGTGCCACTATAGCTTGAGTATTTGGGGAATAACAACTCGCAAGAACACAACGCACAACTGTGTGGTACGTGTCCTAATTATGTGGTTCAGATCTTGTTTCCATATTCGAATCTCGATTGTCAAAGCGTGAATTGATGGAAATCTTTCAAAGCAACGCTTGTAGTCTTCATTATGTCAAAGTGTGAATTGATGGAATATTTTAAAGAAAGTTTTGACAATATTACATTTGGATCCCCATACAAATCCAACAACTTTTCTTACAATTAGGTCCCTAACCAGGGACCTAATTGAGAAACTCTTTTATTTTCTTTGTATTTTGTTCACATTGATTCTCTTGGACATTGTAGGAATTTTGGACACTATATTGGTCGCATTTTTTCATAATTTGTTTTAGTCGAATTTCGAATATTTTTTATCAAGATTTTATTCTTTGACATCCAACTCCATTTTGGTTTTATTTTTTTTGTTTTTCAAGCACGTTGCTTGAGTCATTTATGGATCTACTCTATATAGTATATTGTATTATTTCATATCGCATATTACTATATTGTAGATCATTACTTCAAAAAAACCTTTTAAAAATTAAATAAAGTTGTAAAATTAAAAATTTAATAAAAATATAAAAACTAAAACAAAAAAAGATTTTATTCGAGAAGAAATAGAAAAAAATCATACAAAATTTTGAACATGATTTTCATCCTCCTTGTATTCGACCAAAGAACACTTGCCTGGTAAAATAAATAGTGAATATCAGAACTAAGAGAGAGATGCATTATCTCTTTATGTCTCTCTCTCTCCTGATTTTGTATGTCTTTTGTTTGATAAATATATTTGTCTCTACAGTTTACTACATCTGACAAAAATTTAATGACTAGGCAAATCTATATATCATTACCATAATAGTGCAAGGAATGCAACTCCTAATGGACTTCATTATACTAGACATGGCACCTCTACATCGTTACTTCATACCTTGATCATACTAGGATGATCATTCCTTTGAATATCCAAAATAGTAGTTGATTATGGTATCGGAAAGATAACCTTTCTCTCCAACAACAATAAGATTATAATAGAGACGAAGATGGGTCTGAAGCCAATAGAGTCTGCATTGGATGAGAGATAGCCTGAGACCATTGAGACAGAGGACAGTGATTTTTTAGCAGAGATCAGAGACACAATATTATCATTGGATTTCATTGAGACTTAAAATAATTCCTCTCCAAGGAGGAATTCCTGGAAAGCAAAGACAAGTTTTGCTCTTTTGTTGTGGATGAGGCACATGCTGGTTAGCTGAATAAGTTATTTGATGCCATCCTAAGCTAAAAAAGAATAATTCATTGCAGATGTGTTTGAGCTAGAAGTAACCACAATGTACAGCACACACTCGATAGTTCAAGCACCTACCACCAGTATAGTTTTAGAGGTTACTACATAGATGATTCACACCCCACCAGAGCTCAAACCATTATTGTCAAATCTAAAGTATGCTTTCCTTGCATGTGAGCTACAAATATTTCTGGTCATCATCAGTGCATAGTTGACCGATGACCAAGAATGGCTTGTTTTAGCATTGGTAGATGTCCAAATATGGATGTAAAAACTATGGAAGTTACAAAAGTACGATCAACTCTTTGACTTTTCTTCTTTTTGTTATAGGGTACGACCTTCCATTGTGCTTCCTTGATCCTTAAACAACCATTACTTAAAATAAAGGATCAACGTAATTGAATGTGTCCTTAAAGAACTTCAATCTCATAGTATTTCATTATTTAAAGTTCCTAATCCCACTCACAATTATGAAATTATGAAGTTCTTGAAAGACTTAAGTATAGATAGTAAAGTGATGACACTCATCTCATCACATCTCATCTATCTCGATATTTATGGCCTTAGTTCAGGCAGATACTCAAACATTTTGAGTACATCATCTCCTTATGGAGCCAAAATTTTGAAAAATACAATGAACCAAATCCTTCATGACTAAATGTTGAGAGCGCATATATTGGTCAAAACATCTTCTACATATCTAGAAAGGTCTTGATGGTTATGATCCACATCAACATGCCACTTTCAAAGCACATTCGTTTAGGGATCCGAAACTATAGAGACAAACGAACCCTTGGTCATTGTCCAACTTCCTTTTTAATTGTTTATCCTCATCATTATGAAGAAATTTGTACATTGTAACGATATACATTATGTGTCCAGATGCAATTACTACATATTAATCAGGGATCCTATCCATGCTACCCCTTATGATTGAGTATATATTGAGTGAGCTTAGTGAAGTTTATCTAAAAAAATATAATTTGCATAAATATTTATTTTGATTTAGGTTATTATTATTTTAAATCAAAGTTGTCATGCTTCCATTACTTTGAAAATTGATTACCTTACCAACTTTCAAAGCATAAGGTATACCTATCAAAATACCTCATGCAAGATCTAAAATCTCCCAAACACCTTTGTTGCACCCCTAGTAGTATGAGAAAATGCAACTCAGGTGAAGGAAGTGTGAAATCTTTCACCTTGCAAGACCAACTTGCATTTCCCAATTCTGTCTTTGGCACTTGACCCCACCACCCCTAAGGTGATGTTGATTTCTTATCAATTGAATCAGTCGTAATAGGAACATAACTCGATGTGTGTAATCCAATGCTACCTTGATTATATGAAGAGTAACATTAGCGTCACTATGCACATGGAATTACTCTTTTGATAAGCAAAGAGCCCGATTCATATGCATTTGTACATCGAAGCTATGACTTTGCATAGGCATCTCCATCGTACAATTCAAGATGACGAAACCCTTTACCTTGATGAGAGACCATGGATGACATCTTATGATCCTCCATATCCCATTCAAATTTTTATTTGACCATTTGAAATATATTCTCATGATCAACCCTTCTAAGGGAAATCCAGTCTTATTAATTCTAGACTGTGCATTTTAATTGGATTATATTAATTTAATTGACTAGTTACACTAGTCGCATGGGGAAACGGAAATTAAAAAACTTTTGATGGAACCACATGACATGAGAACCACTCTCATGTCATTTCATCTAGATCGCAAAAAATTATTAGGGTTAACTCTTATAGCGTAACCATGATCCCTGTGTCTCTAAGGGAAAAGACCTCATGTCTCAAGTCTAATCAGATGAAGTGAGCACTTGTGGGCACGCAGTGGAGACATGTGCTTCCCGTAATCACCGTAATCATAGTCAAAGATCAGAGCGTGGAATCTCTTGATTTTGTCTCATGAAATCCGCTATCTTCCTCATGAGCAGGGGACATCGAAGAAGATGGAGATCCACGAGCAATCGATTCAGTGGCACAATGACAGCTCGATGATGGAGAAGCTCTCACAAAACCCTATAATGGATGACCACTAAGGTTCGTTTGGTTGCACGGTTGGGCAGGGTTTGGTTGGGTTGGGGTACTATTCACAGGGGTACCTCCTCCTCACAGTCTACTATTCACCCAGCCCAACCCATTCCAACCCGACCCTGCCCAACCCTGCAACCAAATGAACCCCTAGGGTTTGAGAGAGAGAGAGAGATCCTCGATGTGTATGAGAGAGAGAGAGTGTGCATTGTGTAGAGAGCCTAAGGTTGGCCCTTCCCTTGTATAAAATTAGATGGCTAGTATGCACTCCTAAATAAAACCAATGGCCTAGATTTTGTTGCAACAATTTTGCATTAACAATTAATTAATTTAAAAGAAATAAATAAACCGAAGACATTATACAATAAATTTAATTCTAATTTAATATTTAATGTGGAATAATAATGATGAAGAAGAGCATCATTTCCAATTAGGGTGGACGACCACCATGGGGATTCTGTTCATGTGGTTTTCCATTCCTAATATGAATGGAACCTCCTGTTTCCAAATTGATCAGATTCTCAATTCTCATCATATTTTCCACATATTGAAATAACTTTTTTACTTGAATTTGACCAAATTAATTCCTAATTATTTTGTGTTAATTTCAATCATTCCATTGACAATAATAAATCATATTCATACATCTATTATTAAATATAAATTATATTTACTTTAAGTTTAATATGTGAATCCAATTCATATTTAGTTGTATAATGTGAAACCAAATCATATTAACTTATAAATTATAAATCATATTTACAACTAAAACTCTCTATGATATTATGAATAAAATTCACAATACCAATATAATTATTGTTGATGGTGCTATCCACATTAATCATATCTATAATAATTAAATTCAATTTAATTATTTTAGATTCCTCTTTACATGTGTCCACATAATGTGAATCATATCCACATCGTTAATGTTAATTAAATAATATTTAATCATTAATTTTCTAATCCTCAAATGTTACCAATATTACCGAGTCCTTCTCTAAGGATTATATATAGTATGGATAGTCATACTTCCCTTATATCAGCTTGTTTTAGCACTGGTAGTTGTCCAATTATATGGATATCAAAATGGTGGAAGTCACGAAAGTACAATCAACTCTTTGACTTTTCTTCTTCTTGTTATAGGGTATGACCTTCCATTGTGTTTCCCAGATCCTTAAACAACCATTACTTAAAATAAAGGATCTATGTAATTGAATACGTCCTTAAAGAACTTCAGTCTCAGAGTATTTCAATATCTTAATTTCCTTATCCCATTCCACATATTACAAAATTACGAAGATCGTGATAGACTTGAGTAGAGATAGTAAAGTGATGACATTCATCTCATCACATCTCATCTATCTCAGTACTTATGACTTTGGTTCAGGCAGATACTCAAACATTTTGAGTACATCATCTCCTTAAGGGGCCTTAACTTTCAAAGCATGAGGTATACCAACTGAAATACCTTAAGCGAGATCTAAGATCTCCCTTCTATTTTCATCATGCACCAATAATAATGAGAAAATGCAACTATGGTAAAGAAAGCAAGAACTCTTTCTACCTTGCAAGTCCAACATGCACTCCAATTCGATCTTTGCCACCCACGCCCATCATTCCTAAGGTATTGTTACTCGAAGGCAGAGGCTCATCTGGCTAGGAGAGAAGGGGGCTAAGATAGACCGGAAAGTAGCAGGGAATTCCGGACTAGCAATCCTAAGGCCATTACAGACAGGCCTCTCAGGCTAAGAAAGTCATCCCGCTCTCGCAAAAGAACAAAGAAACCCTTTCTATCTAGTTCACGCTTCCCGCTGAGAGAGAAGTAGAAGGGCCCTCCTCCCGCAATCTTAGAGAGAGACCGACTGAGACCAGATAGAGAAAGGTCGCATCCGGGGCATCAATGATCTAGTTGCCTCGTTGGAGGCACAGACGTCTGAGCCCGGACCAGTTCATCAATCAGTCGTGAAGTTTCATCCATTTCCTACTTTCATTATCAACCTCAGCAATATATAATAGGAGGAGAAAGAAGCTCAAATTCATCACTTGTTGCTTTCTCTCATACTCATGAGGCTGAGCCGTATAGGTGAAAAACGAGACTTGCACTTCGGATCCTCACCATTTTCGCATAGTCGCGACTACAATAAGCGAGAGCAAAAAGCTAATTCCGAGGGAGCCAAGAGAGAGTCCAGAAGGGATGAAGCAGCAAAGACAACCTATTCTCAGGACTGGACCCTGGATAGATGCACGGGCATTGAGAGAGAATCGAAGTGGATAGATGCCCCCTATAATGAGGCCCTCAGACCCAGAAGCTCGGAAACAGACAGTCGGTTATATATACTAGATTGAACTTCGACCCGGCTTAGCCCTTATATATATCTAGTTTCTAAGGGCTGGTTCAGATCCAGAAGGCGAAGGCCAAGATCAGATCAGGCACGCTAGGGGAATAGACAGGTAGTCTCGTAATTATAGGAAGTTGGAGCCCGGAGTCGAAGAGAGGCTAGGAAAAGTTTGACATCGTGTGTAGGCTTTCTTCCTATCTTTCAAATGTCTGAATATTTCCTCCGAAGACTTCGAGCAATTCCTTCACTCCTTGGAAGAAGTGTCTAATTCTCCTTTTCTTTGATTTCGTCGCATGGAAAAGGGAGGACGACAGGGGGCAATCGTTGTGTAGCCGAAAAGTGGGCTATATAGCCCTATAGCGCTAGCCTTGCTAAATTCTTCTCGGACTCGGAAATGTCTGGATGACCCAAGGAGATGTTGCCAAATAAACCAACCGTCAATAGGAATAGAACTCGCTACATGGAATATAATATCGTTTCAATTATTTTTTATGGGGAACAACATTGGGGTCACTACACATACTGCATGTCTCTTTCGAGAATCAGAGCGGCTCGATCCATGTGTGTTTATATACATTGTAGGTACGACTTCTCACAGGCATCTCTATCATACAATCCACGACGACGGTACCCTCCGCATTGAAGGAAGATCATAGATGTCATCATATTATGCTACATATCTTGTTCAAATTATAAATTGATCGTTTTGAATCATATTCTCATGATCAATCCATCTATGGGAAATTCAATCTATTTAATATATTTATTAGTAATAGACTATGATTATTGAATCATTAATTTAGTCATATTAAATCATTGTTCAATTCATTATCAACTAACAAACAATTTCTATTTGATATAATTTATTATATGATATATTCTCTCACAAGCACATCTTATTCCAATTTTATGTTAGAGTATATGTCGACTTACTCCTGTCATATTTCCTTGAAACAGATCCTTACAGAACATACAAGTTTGCTGAGAGGGAGCACTTCCTTGCACCGCAAGATTTTAATTCGAGATAACACAATAGAATCAATTTATACTTGTGATGTTATCGAACTTTCGACCATGCATTATACCGTATAATAATCTCGATGAAAAACATTTAAACTTCTACAAACTTCCATTATGTCAAGCAACTATTTGTTTTTACATCCGAATTATCTAGCTACAATAATTGCAGTTTAATTTCGATCATTTCATGAAATAATAATTCAAAAAAGAAGTTGGTAATTAAATATTTATATACATATTTATTAAAACATTATCAAGGCATATCAAATAGTCATTAGTCTTTGATCTCCACATGTTTCCATGTCATGTCCACTTTTGATCCCCTATAACCCATCTTTTGAAATAGTTCTTCAACCTTCGGAGTTACAAATCTCGATAATTAGTAGGTGGTATTAGAGAGGGATGTATGAATAGGTTAGGCAGCATGGTCTTCTTCCTCCTTGGAGCAACAAAATGCTTGCCAAGTTTCCATCATTATTAGCTTCGTTGAGGTCATTAATATCATGTGGGTTAGGACCTATGATTAGTTACAATCAGAGGTCGTTAATATCATGGTCTACTATGTATGGTTTCAGTACTGATAGTAGTTGGATAAGACTTCCAGGACACCTTAAAGGATTCACATTGGAAATATGATTTCACGATCTGTTGATAGAGAAAACTAGTCTTCCTTCGGTCTGCTAATATATGGAACCGTAGAGAACCTGAGAAGTTATAGGATCAATGAAAACATAAGCTCCAATAAAAATGTGTTTGGATTTCTAGCACAAAGATCAATTATCCTTTGATTTGCATTAGCTTCGACTTCTGAAAAGGTTGAAGGAAAAGGTGAATGAAGGGATTAGTTGCGGTCCATGCCCTCTTACTTCGAAGGAATTGGATAGCTAAGAAGTTGCATCTGAAAGATAGTTTTTTGTCCAAATCCTCAACACTTCAGTAAATCCTATATAACAATTATACCGCCCTTAATTCTGGCAAAATTCATACTCTCGTTTATCATTGAGGAATGGACTTTTAGATGGTTTTTGTACTAAATTTCATTGCACGTTTATTTTCCTTCAATTTTTTGCATGTCTTACTCTTGTAAAACATATATAAATTATTTTGCTTTACATGTTTTAGGATAAAATGGTAATTTAGCTCTTGATGTGTTATTTTTTCCAAAAAAACTAACATAAATTAAAAATGGAAAACCAAATTATATTTTTTATTATATTTTCATTCATACAAAATATTTTAAAATTCAATGATACAAGTTAAAACAGTGAATACTGACTATATATATCATATATTTATATATTTAAGTATTAAGCTAAGCTATTATCTAAATGTCCAAAAAAATGTAAGTGGAATTTTATCACTATTTTAATTTTGAAAATACGAACACCAAATAATCAATAAAAAATCACATTACCTAGTACTAATTACATTAAAAATCAAAAAATACATTTACTACTCAAATAATTAAGAACCTAAAAATAAACAAAATTCACCAAACTTAAAAATCAGAAAAATGCAAACTGAAATATAAGTACTAGATGATCATTACTAATAAAATCTAAAAAAGTATTATAATTTACTAATTTTTACCAATTGTAAAGTACCAAAATGCATTAAAGTTACAAAAATCATGAAATCCATTTACAAAAAGTAATACAAAATATAAAATATTATTTTTTTCAAAAAAATACTATATTTGTACTTAATCTTTAGATATTATTTTACCACTTATAAGAAAGTATTAAAACAATAAAAAACTATAGAGTCGTTACTAAATCATCAAATATTTCATAAAAATAGAAAAAAATGAAACTAAGTTGAATGATGACTGCTTTTTTATAGACCAACAAAAATTATTCATTTGTGATGTTTATCTTCATAATGTACATGCACGAAACGAACTAATCCAAATATCCCTATCCTCCACCCACGTCTTCCCCGAGGAAATTTGTAAAGAGTTTTTGTTGCTCATGGGGGAGTCATTTGGTTCGTTGTATAGGATCCATATTGGGTCCTTAGATACCCATATTATTATAGCTGGAAATAAAATGGGCGTGCCATCTTAAACAAACAAACAATGATTAAGGGGATTGAATTGAAAGCCACACATCTTAAGATAGAAAAACTAGATTAGATACTAGATTATAGGAGTGAAGGAGGCTTGAGTCTATAAGAAGAGGAGGGACGTGTGGATGGCTTTGGGCCTTGATATAACATTTAGAGACTAAGATTTGAATATTGTTTATTTATGTACTGCAGTCGCTGATTATTTATGTAACTCGTCTCTATAGACAAAGAATCAATTGCATATCACAAGACCTAAGCCCAAGAACCTACTTTGGATTGGTGAATGTTGTCATCCTTGTTCAATGCATTGGAATTGGATTCTTTTTTATTATACCCTCTCCTATTGTTCTCTCTTCCCCATAAGGCTACACTATATGGGCATAAGCTCCTTCTAGCTACCCATATGTAAGGTATTATCTTAGCCTCCCTTAATTGACTAAGCAAGGTTGCTCCCACACTTGTAGGTTTCATGATCTGCCTCCTTCACTGTGCATATATTGAAAGGTAGGTTGACTCATGAGGTTTCTTATTATCATTCTCTATGAGAACAAAACACGTGCTATTATCAGAGTCTCCCAATAAAGGTCCTTGTAGTATACTCCTTTCTTACTATACCTCCAAAACATTCATCTCATCTTTAATTACTTACTAACGATCTCCTTCACATGCTATCGATGCTCACACCCTAGAATAGATGTCCAATCATTCACTGGCCCATTTCTTTAATAGGAATAAGTGTTTATCTAAGCGTATAAACTTTTCTACAATTCATTGACATTGTTCAAGCTAAATCAAATCCACTGATAAAGAAGGTAGGCTTATAGACTAAGGTTGTTGAAGATATTTTCCTACTGCACACTTTTTACCTAGCTCATTTCCGTCCCATTAAAAAAAAACTACTTGCATGCATTTGTCCATGCTCATCTCAACCTCATACCATTTGCAACACTAAGAGGTCCTACACATGAAAGGTTTTGACTATAAGTGAACATACATAAAACATCAAGTACATGATCAAAGTTCCTACTCCCTCCTAACCCTTCCCCACACTCTTGACTTTTCCTAATCCATCTCATCCCCAACCTCTACCTCGACCTCCTCTTCATTCTTTATGCTTGACCATCTTCTCATCAACAATTTAAATTGGTAGCATCACTGATGTCCACAATGTGACGAGAATGGGTGTGCGCTGTAATTAAATTTATCTAAGTGAAAAAAATTATTGCATGTTAAATTATGTTGTTATTTCTAACAATTTGGCTCATTAATGTTCGTGGACTATTCATAAATATAAATACAGATGATTTGTAGTGGTTGTCATGTCGTTATCTATTTAAGGGTTCAAATTTTATCGACAACGTTTGCAAGGACACAAGTATAGCAATCGTTGAAGGTAAATAGACAAAACAGTAAATCAAAAGTTGAATGAAGGAATGAAATCATGTGCCACTACATCCCATATTTACCATTGTTACTTTAATTTGCAACAAATCTAAAAGTAACTTTTGATAGATCGAGTGGGAAGTCCTACCTATGTTGATACATGGTTATATTGAGAGGGTAAATCAATATAAATTAATTTAAAGGTGCATTTTCTCTCTAGAGAGGGAGAGAGAGAGGATAGATTTAGGAGAGGACTGATAATCTTCTTTAATTGATGATTGTATTCCCCTCCATATGGGAAAATTATGTAAGCATCCTAGCCACCTCACCCTTTTCACCCTACTATGCTCGAGCAAAACTATTACCCTTGAGATCGAAAGGTAGTTTTATGCCTCTTGCAACCGCTGATGATTTGTTGGCTAGATGTGATCGCTTCTAAATGATTCATTTAATATATTTAGCATATCCCACCTTATCGAAGTGGTCAAGACATCCTACCTCATGCAATCATCAACAACGAGCTATTTGGACCACAAGGCAACTAATAAAAGATTCATATTATCTATCCAACATCTTCCACTTGACCGAAGTGATCAAAATATCAATACTTCCACTATTCATATAGTATAAAAAGATACATGAAAATGTATTCAATGAGGATCATTATTCATGAATGCTTCTTACTTGACTTACATATTCGTTTTCCATTGAATAAACATATTTATTGTATGTATGAGATTATTCCCTCAATTAGCAATCAACTTACACATCCCTGGCATGAATGTAGATAACATAAATTCTTGTATTACCAATATATGTTGTATATAGTAGTACTATGTCTCAATATGCTTTCGCTGAGAGCTATGAGCCCGACCATTATCATATTTATTACATCTTCATTATCTCAATACAGTTCAAGTAATTTTTTGGCCAATTCAATGACTTGAACTCTCCGGAAAACATTTAATCTAAATAGCATACATGATATCCATGCTACATATAATATACTCTACCTATTTTGCAAATCATACACATCCTTATTTCTTCTTATCCAAAAGCAGGTGCATCATCAATTATGTACTCCGGTAAAGATTTCATATCACTATTGCAATATATTTTGGTAATTAATCATGAAGATTGTGGCGATTCTCAATAATATCGATCATAAATACTTTCTGAATAATGTGTTGTTAACCCCTTCTAGTACATATTCATTTAGTATCAAAGCACAAATAGCATTTTAGATGTTATAACCATATACTAACAATTTCAGTGGTGCCAAGTACCACCCCATGTAGCCAACCTTACCATTCCATATTTTCAAATTAATGAGCCACCATAATTTGTTAAAATAATTTTTTACTCTCAAATCAGTCACGGTAATATGTCCCTTTGGAATAAGACCAAAAAGCTTCTCATTTAATCGTTCTGTCTAAATCATTACAACTTATTTACTTTAAAAAAGCAAAATGCAGGTTTTTTTAAGTACTTCAGAAAAATAAGCTTACGAAATTAAACATGCATTTGTTGGCTAACGGTTCAACTTCCGGATAATCAAGTGAGTTAGAATATCTTATAATTAAAGATTTAACACACTAATATATCTAATGCATGGCCTGTATCTTTTGAGAGAATCATCAATGTACAAAACCTCACTCAAAAAGTAGATCAAAATTTCGGATACCATAAGTGCAATGTAAAGAATAATAGTTCCAATGGAACTGCCAAGAAAAACACAATTTCACTTCAGGGATAATAGCTCTATTTAATGATCCGACGGCAGATCAAGGGCCCATGTCCTGACTTGAAATCCAATTATTTGCCGAAATACAATGCCACAAGGGACAGCTACCCACCATCACTCATCCTCCAAACTGATTAAAATTGGAAAATTACCTTGAAAACACAAAAAATGTAAATCTTACCCAAGGAGGAAAGTACTTGGCAAGAATATTATCATCACTACCAAACAAATCAATGATTCTTATCATTAGCACCTGGAAACAACTTCTCTTGTGCTTTTATTTGTTGCACTATAAACATGAAAGCATCTCTACCTCATTAGAAAGGCTCAAGCATCTCAAACATGCAAGCGTCTCTACCTTCGCCAAAAGAGGTAGAATTTTAGTTGTTTTATGACTAAGCACTAGGAACATCTCAAACAAATTAATAATTAGGTTACAGATGGTTTCCAGTTACAAAATATCTACCGAAACTATCCATGGCCCACATAGCCAGATTTGACCAGATCTCCATTCTTCGAAAATTAAATAACCATGTTGGGCATTTTTGAGCTATGTGCGACAAGACAGGCAGGCCTAGGATACACAATTGTGAAATTCAGTACAGAAGAATGATGCTGGGTGTCACAAACAAAATACGATGACAACCTAGAATTCTGGAATTCCTCCTAGGCATTTGTTTACTGAGAGTTCAACCTCTGCACATCAACCAACTTATACAGATCCCCTCGACGTTGGTTCTCTAGAGGGAGATTCGTTCTGCACAAGTTCCACAAAATGTTACGAATGATACATCAAACACAAGAATAACTTCATAAGTAACATTTGTTGGAAATGGGACCTTCTAAGGTTGATAAGAGAATAATCGATCTCTGCAATTATAGTTGTCTCTTCATGCTCTGTTGTAGCAAGCACTTCGCCGAACTGTTGAACCATGGAAGTTTCTTTTTCATTAGATGCTCTAAACGGTGCAGTAATATATCAAACTAGAAAGATTCATGATGGAATAGAAAAACTGAACTTAATCATCTTCTACTCTGGCAGTTTTTTTTCCTTAACATGGGCTACTAACGGGAAAAAATGGAAGAAATTTGGATACGGAGAAGTAACTGTTGAGATGCAAAGTTCAAATAGTTGCCACAAAGGACTTTGTAAAAAATCATGTGTGACTTAACAATGTCAAACTCAAGGTTCTGAAAAGCGGCAAGTGATAAGTGAGCAGAAAAAAGGTTCAGTTTCTGGAAGGCCACCTGGACACATGATGAGATACAAGTGATCTAAAAATACCTACAGTTGCTGGAACTTATATAGAAATTATTATTATGGCAATTCATAGTTAACTGACTTTCAATTATTTTTTTGGAATAGATATATTCAAAACTTGAATCCAACGAAAAAAATAGTAAAGTAGTCATCGATGTGGTAACCCGCTTTGATGGTAAATGGATTTAAAAGTCTGTTGAGGATGTTGCTACTAGTCTCATACTCCTCCCTCACAAAGAATGTCCATAGTAAGGGGAAACACACTGACACAAGCAAAGGCATCATTTTGCACATTAAGGAAAAACATTATCTCCATTCTCTATCGAGAAAATATCCTAAAGAAAGAATCACGTAAAAGAAAATGTTCAAGGAGGATAATGTTGTATATTTAATGAATTAAAGATAAAAAATAAGAAAAAAATCGCATTTATTCAACCATCTCTCTCTCTCTCCTTTTTTCCTTTTCTCTACATACCTCCATGTTTTCAAGGACTTTGAGGATGACAATTAAGCATGGTTTTAAAAAACCTTGGGGTTGACATTTAAGCATGATTTTAAAACAGCTAGTCTGGATGCACACGAAGCAGTGAGGTGAAACAAGATGGGTCATTTTAGCCTCGAGGTGTATGCCTCAGGCACCTTTGGTCAGGCATACACCTCACTCGGCCTAGGCAGACTTACATGATCGAGACATGAGGCGGGGGTGAGACATTCCCTGAGGCTTTAAGGATTTTCGAAATTTTTCTTAAGAAAATCATTTATCCAATTGGCAGTTTCAGAATATCATAAAGGTCTAGAAGTTTAAGATATATCTATACAAGACGAATGCTTAAATTTAGCATCTTTCATGTTCATAAATACCATTAATCGTATCTAATTATTTCAATAAACTCTTAACATTACACCCTTAAACAGATGAATACACAAATCTCATAGCAAACATTACTCACGTTGGGAGAAGCGAATGAATTGTTGTGTTTATTTCATGAGTCAAGAGCTTCTTATATAGATAGAAGCCCAAGAGAGCAAAAAAGGAAAATTACAGAAGGCACCGAAGGGTTATAAGACTCAAATAAAGAAATATAATAATTCTAACACTCCCTCTCAAGTTGGAGCATATTTGTCGATAATGCCCAACTTGGAAATCAAACATAATAGGCATTTATTCAGTAGTGCCTTGGTGAAGATGTTTGTAAGCTGAAGTTCAGTGGAGATGTGTAGAGTGGTGATCCTTCTTCCTTGTATTGCATCATGAATGAAGTGATAGTCAACCTCAATGTGTTTGGTCCCGCTCATGGGATACATGATAGGTCGCAATGTAAGTAGCAGACTTGTTGTCACAGTATAAAAGTACGGGAGTAGTAACTGAAAGTCCAAGTTCCTGTAAAAAGGAGACAAGCTATGTGATCTCACATGTGAAATGGGATATTACCATCTATTCTGCATCTGCACTCGATCTAAACTATCTGCTTCTTGCTTCGCCAAGAAATCAGGTTACCCCTAACGAGAATGGTGTAGCTTATAGTGGATCGATGGTCATCATGAAAACCACCATAGTCAACATCTGTATAGATGGAGACAACGATGTGATCGTTGACCACATAGAATAACCCACATCCAGAGACTCCTTTAAATATAGAAGGATCAGAAGAGCATACTGCCAATGACTGTAAAGGGATCTCTCCATGTTCTCGTTGGCTCTGCTCACAATAGCCTAGTAACAGGGAGATAAAGAAGTTTACCCACTAGGCTCATATACTGTGTACTATCCTTAAACATCGGATCAATAGATGTGGAATGTTTCCTCACTTAAGTAGGGATGCCAGATGATTTGCATCCAAGTAGTCTGGCCTAATTAAGAATGTCAAGACAAGACTTCCTCTGTGAGAGATGGAGACCATCTGTAGTGTGTATCACCTCAGTGCCAAGAAAGTAATGGAGTTGACCAAGAACCTTCGTGACAAATTCCTTCTGGAAGGCTTTGTTTTTCGAAATGTCGGCTTAGTTATCTACAGTGACAACCATATCATCAACATAGACAACGAGTATAATAATGTGAGTAGATCGTCGTCAAAGAAGACAAAGTAATCAGACGCCGTCATCTGAAAGCCAATAGTATTGATATCAGAAGTAAGTCTATCACACCATGATCTAAAGCTCCGCTTGATGGTTGCATCATATAAATCTCCTCCTCGAGGTCACAATAGAGGAAGGCATTCTTCACATCAAGTTGAAAGATGGGGTCAGGCCTCATTAGAAGCAACTGAAAGAATGTTGTGTAGGGACCCCATTATGGCAACTTGAGAGGTCTCAAAAAAAATCAACTCCATAAATATGTGTAAAGCCTCTTGCAAGTAATTTGGCTTTTAATTTGTAAATGGACCCATCAGGTGACTGTTTGGTCATGAAGACCCATCTGCATGCAACAAGACGAACATCGGAGGGTACGACACAAGATCCCATGTGTCCTGAGACAGGGGCAGAACTAGGAATTTTATGAAGGGGGGCCAACTAAACAAAATAAAGGATAGAGGGAGATAAAGTGAGCAAAGCCAATTTTCTAACAAAATATACAAGCATGGGATTCGAACCCTGGTTTGTTAGTTGGAGAAAACAAGACTTTACCAGTGAGACAATCAGCATTTAGTTATACTACTTGACATTGTTTGCTATATATTTAACACTTAAGCAGGGGCCATATCAAAATTTAATAACATTATATAAGAGAAATGTAACAATTAAGGAGGGGCCATGGCCCCCCCAAACTATATGCCAGTTCCGCCCCTGTCCTGAGAGGTAAGGGCATGCATCTACTCATCCATAGCTTGTCGCCAGTCATGGTCCTGTAGTGCACAATGATGATATCTATGAACAGAAGTGGCCATCGGGCATCTGCAAACCACTTTTCATAGCAAGATAAACGATCAGTAGAAGTAAAATATGACATAGGGTGAAAAGTACATTGACGTTTTTTTTTTGCGGCGAGTTATAAGGTCCTCATGCACATCTTGGGCAGCATTGATGGGAGCACTAGAAGAGGGCATATCATCCTGCAAAAAAGGAAAATGCAAAAATACAAAAGCAGGTACAGTGGTGTGCTTGCGTTTATAGACGATCAGTAGAGGTGTTACATCCAAAGGGATATCACTCGCATTCTGTATAAAGAAGCGAGTATGATCAAAGAAAGTGACATCTGCGGAAATATAGTAACGACACCTAATAGGACCATAGCATCAATAGTCTTTCTGAGTGCAAGAGTACCTAAGAAAGACACACGTGATGCTCATAGGTGACGATTTATCAGTTGCATGGAAGTTGTGAACTAACGCAATTCACCCAAAAAACCCCAATGGTAAAGGAAAAAAGACTCATTGGGGTATAATAGAGAGAAAGGTGTACCCCCCCCCCTTAGGACAGAAGATGGGACCCTCTTCATGAGATGAATAGCGGCAAGGATGGCATCCCCCAATGGCACTTGAGAACATTCATCTGAGTAAGGAGAGACCTAGCAATATCATGAAGATGTCTGAATTTCCTTTCCGCTACCCCATTTTGCTGAGAGGTATATGGATAGGATGTTTGATGAACAATCCCTTGGGAGGCAAAGAACGAGGTCAAGTCCAATTGTGTAAATTCCATAGCATTGTCAGTTCGAATAATTTATACACACGCACGAAAAAAAGTTTTAATAGATTGAAAGAAAGTCTTGACAATCTTGTTAATCTCTGAACGTTCCTTTATTAGATAAATCTAAGAGGATATACTATAATCATCCACAAAGATAATAAAATATCCGTGACCACTCAAAGTTCGAACCAAACAAGGTATGCCTCATATGTAGCGATGAGTATGCAGATCCCTCCAGGGTCCAATTACCCATCCACAGGTTCAGTCCCACATCTACTGTAAGTGAGACTTAGATGTTACTGGTGGGCAATATACGAAGCCCCACATGTAACAAATGAGAGAATCCAACATACATATACGACCCTTGAGAGACATTCTCCCGTAGTTTCATCCCGCTCCTTATGGAGTAGGGTTCCACATAAAATCTTGTTATTTTTCCATGTTCTATATTTCTTTATTTCTTAGATGCTTTCGCACTATCATTTTCTACATGGTATTAGAGAGGGATTCAACTCTCGAAAATTTATTTTTTGTTCATGATTTGTTCGAGATTTGAGATTGAGTTCTAGAATTTCTTGAAACCCTAATTCTCATGCATTATTGACAACTCAGAAATCATTGCTTTTGAGAAGATAATAATTCTTCCACGTGTATCCGATCTATCCTGATATCAGTGAAACAGAGGAACAAGTTGACTTTCCATGTATTCCCGTGTTTCTTTAATTAAAAATATAGGAAAATAATTTGGGTGAGGGATCTCTGAGATATCAAGCCGATATGTTAAGAGTATAGAAGAATATTTAGAGGAAGATATCTCTGCCTTATCTTATCAACTCAGTTCAATTCTATGTTTCTTGCAAATTTTATTATTTGTTTATATTCAAGATCAGTTTCAAAAATTTTGCACGGATTGATTGTAGAAATGTTGTATGAGTTTCTTCATGAAACCCTAGATCTCCAGGACATGTTTAATTGCAAGTTCAGCGGTTATGTTCAGCAATCGTAGTGCACACATAAAGTTCAAGGTCTAGAGTTTCTTCTGATTGCAATCATAATTCAATCATGATTTCCAGCCACTCGATGGTGTAGGTGGCCACTGTCAACCCTCCTCTCGTGCGCGCTTTTTAGCCTCAAAGAATCATGCAGAAATTCAAACCTCATTATGTCGTACGTAACAACATAGCCTATCTCCTTGGTGTTGCACCTCGCATTGGCGGTGTCGCCCATCTTCTTCATGTAGCGCCTCTGACACGTCTCAATGCATCTTAAGGAGGGTCCTTAGAGGATCGAAGAAGCAACTCTCACTCTGGAGCTGGAAGAGAAAGCCTGCTCTAACTTCCGTGCTAGGGAGAAGAGGAGACTACTTAGTTAATTTAGGCTTTTCTCTTTTGATTTGAGCTCGAAAGCGACTCCAGGAAAAGCCTTAGCTCGGGAGGATAGAGAGTGTACCGCATGCAAGTAGCAAGAAGGGAAAGGAAAGACATGGAGTGATGCAGATCCGAGTGACGAAAAGTCATAAAGAAAATAGAGACAGAAAAGTAGAGCTATTACCACCTTCCTAAGATGCAAAGAGGAGTGAAGGGCAAGGCAGAAAGTAGTAGGAACAACTTCCCATTTTCAATAAGTAAAGATATAGTTTTGATTGTCTTGTCTTGTTGACTTGGATTACCGGGAACAAACGAAAGTCATCACCCCCTACCACCCTTCCTTGCCCATTTGAAATTCATGCTTGTCCTTTTTTTATTTTAGACGCTGCCCAATTACTTGTGAAGGCGAGTGGGCATTTTCCTTGCTTGATTTGCACAAGGGATCCTTCCCAGATCAGTTCAACGCATCACCATCTCCAGCGAGAGATCCCATTACGTGGTGATTTTTCCAAGCAACGCCTCCTCACGACGCGTATGGCAAGGCTCCATCTCCAACAAAAGGTTTACGCAAATACATCTCCTACCCTATCTCTAGATCGGCAATGACAACATCTCTATATTAGTGGTAATGGAGGAAATGGCAAGACTCGAAGGCGTCGCTGGCCGAGCTATGGTCAGGGGAGTAAGATGATGGTTCCTTTGGAAACCCTAATGGTGTTGTCTTTGCGATGGGGTTAATAGCCCTTCGTATATAAGGGTCGTCCACCTATGAGCTTCAGCTAATGTAGCTTTCGACATTGGGCTAATTTAAAAAAAAAGACAGAAAAAGGGGGCATATGTTTGGGCCCATATCGGGCTGCAGTAATTAAAGAAGAAGAAAGTTGAGCCCATGTCGGACTGAGTTGCTAGAAAAAACGGAAGAATTTTGGGGCCTGATTTGTGTCGTGATTTATAAAAGGGGGGAGAGAATTGTTTTTTTTTGGAAAAAAAGATACATACAAAAAATTTTAATTCGCAGGCTACCACCCGGATCTACATGCCTCCTCTTATACCACCACTATCTCCAACTCTACCAGCTCCTTCACCACCACCACCTTCACCACCTCCACCACCTCCCCCTACTATGGTTGATCCTCCACCTCCATCTCCTAGTACTTGGGCTTAGTTTTTGCCACAATTTTAATTCGCAGGCTACCTTCTGTACATCGTGCTCATGGGCCTTCCCCATCATCTGGCATGTCCTAAGTATGTTCTGAGCACTTTATTTCTACTAATAGCACTGGTGACTTGTCTATACAACAAGCTACATTTGTCATGGCCCATTGCTCGATGAAAGTAGAGACATACATGTGTCATGTATCCTCTTGTTGCTCAGGTTCATTTGGAATGTCTTTCAGAGGATTTCAGGAGGTTTATAGTAGGTCTATCAATTCTAGATATTACAGACACATCAAGAGGTTGTGCGAGACATTTAGTGATGTCTTGCTATAAAGGAGGAGATGGTCACGCTACGGTCGCGTGGCACTAGGAGCTTAGTTATTGTCCCTACAAGGACTTTCTATGGTTGGATGCAAATAAGTGTTTATAATGAAGAACCATGAAGATGGTAGCGTTGATCATTACAAGGCTTGTGGCTCATGGGTTTACTTAGACTTATGGGTGGACTATCACTATATGTTCTCTTATGTGGCACGCTATTCTACCCTTTCGGTCATTTCCATTGTAGTAGTACAAGACTAGAACTTATCCCAGTATAATGTGAAGAATGTATTTCTATATGGTGATCTGCAGAAGGAAGACGACATGCAGCAGCCACCCAGGTTTACTGCTGAGGGGGAGTGTCAGAATGTTTGTAGACTTCAGAAGGCTATCTATGTTCTTAAGAAAAGTGCCAAAGAATGGTTCCAGGAGCTTTCAGACTTGTTAGAGTAGCATGACCTCACAATATTGACTACAGATCATTCGTTGTTTGCCAGAGGACTCAAAGAGGTACAGTTGGTATACTGGTATACTGGTATTAGTGTGACTAAGGATTTCCTTAGACAACAGTTTGTCACCAAGGACTTTGGCAATTTACGATACTTCCTAGGGCTTAAGTTCGCCAAGAACCAATAGGGTCTTTTGATGTCCCAGAGGAAGTACACTATTGATATCTCTGAGATAGGCATGGCTCCATGGATCCTAGCATGAAGTTATACAATGATGATACATAGGAGGTGGATAAGAGGTGATACAAGGAACTCGTGGGAAAGCACCTCTATGTGTCTACCATGCCAGACATATCCTTTGTCATGAGCAAAGTTAGCAAGTTTATAGAGCAACCAAGACAGTCACATATGGATGTGATTTACATGATTATGAGATATCTAAAGAAATATTCATGTACATGATTTCTCTTTAGCAGACGAACATCCATCGCCATCACAACATAAGAAAATGCAAATTAAGCAGGATGTCCTAAGGATAGGAAATCTACCTCAGGCTTTCTAGTATTTATAGGGAGCTCTTTAGTGCCATGGAAGAGCAAGACACATACCGTGGTTGTCAGATGTAGTGAAGAGTCAGAGTACAGAGCCACGACACAGGGAAGCATGGAATTTATGTGGGTCAGATCCGTTCTGAGGGGCCTATCTATTGGTATGCCTCTTCCCATGCATGTACAATGCTACACTCGGGTTGCTCTTCTCATTGCTAACAATACTGCCTTTAATGAGAGTACCAAGAACATCGAGAAAGATTGTCACTACACTCGTAACATGATTCGGAAAGGATTTACCTCTTCTGTCTCACGTCAACTCAGGGGAACATATAAAAAATGCCAAGTCTCTCGCTAGAGAGCCATTTCAGAGGTTTTGTTCTATGACACGCCCGTCCGAGATCTGGGTTACCCGTTTACACATCATTTGCAACATTACGTTCACTATTGATTACATTAGATTACAAAAAATGAGAGAAAATTTTTCGCGTTTCGAATGGCATTCACAATTATGATAAATAATCATAGAAATAACAAGTTCCACCAAATTCATATTTGCATTGATTTCCATATATATATTTACATGTATCAAAGGAAACTGCTATTATGTACATGTATCCCAAAAAATAACATAAGAGAGAAAAAAGCAAATGGGAGTTACATATAACCTGAACAAAGTTGTAACATGTATCGCAAACAAAAACTGTATGACAACGATCTTTTCTTCATCGAGACCTACTAGCGGAACAGTAACCAAAATCTCAAGCAGTGAGAAAGCCTCCTAAGAGACTCTTTGTATCACCCACCTAGTAGAAGTGGGGTCCAAGAGAGGGCTAGGCACACTCCAGAAGTACGCCCCTGAGACAAGTGGGAGAGACTTTCCGGACTAAGTCACTCCAAAAATCAGCTCGACAGGTACCGGCAAAACGAGCTCGAAAAGCAAAACCAAGGGACCTCCAGCCTAGGCACTCTACTGAAACTGAGTCAACGGAACTGGTCAAACACCTAAATCTCAACGAAGCATTACAACACTGTCAACTCGTGTAAAACCGTAAAAAAAGGGTTGTGATCCTAAACCCGCGCACTAGACGGCCGCTGTCCTAACTGGGCTTCCTATCTCCCGCAAAGCTAACACCTGACGGGTCCCGCACCCTCGTACAGTCATGTGTTAAGGGTCACCATGACCGACACTGTTAATTGGCATCACTGATTCACCATCATATTAACTTTCTTGATTCTGCATCCCTTATTGATCTCTGATGTGTTAACTTTATAGATCTAGGCATCTTATCAACGATCTTATTAACAGTCAATAGTTAGTAGAGTATACTTAAAGGATTATATCATAAAGATGATCAGTCCATCTGATCAGAGGTTGTCATTTTTTTTACAAACCATGATATTAGGAGTTGTTCATTGGATCTGGATATAAGTTCAGATTGATGCAAGATTTCACAGTTCATCCTTTTTTGAATAATGAGATTTAAAACTATTCATTAGATCTGAATTTAAATTCAGTGCTATACTAAATTTCCAAACCATTTATATTTTAAATAATGAAATTAGTAGCAAAATAAGTGATGTAAAATAGTATCAAAATCTGAATTTAAATACATGTTAGAAATGTCTATTTTACAAGAAATTTGAAACACATATTCACTTAGTATTCTAAGTAAATACATCAAGGGTTTATTTCAAAAAAAATCAAAAAATTGAGAGGTGTAGGAAAGTTACCTACACATGGGTGTAGGCTCCTCGATCCCATATATATATATGTATATGTATGTATGTATGTATGTATGTATGTATGTATGTATATATAGAGGGCCCTTCAAATGAGGTCCACCTTTCCATGCATCATGGAAAGCCACTCATAAAGACCGTATGATGTGGATCTAATCGATGAGATTAAAACCACCAAAGAAAAGCTAAGAGTGGTATTAGAATTAACTACTTACCTAAAATTAAGGAGGTGATTGTGCGTGTGCAATTTGAAAACATATATTTTACGATTTTTAAAAATTCAAAAAGTTATAAAATTAATTCGACTAACTACTGAAAAATTCCTAAAATAGATTATACTTACCGTATACCTTCGTATTTGAAACTGAGAATGTCGTTGGGTCACTTATAGTTACTGTGATTTACAAAAAAAAGGAATATAATACAAAACAATGCAAAAGAATACACTATAAATTCTTTCGTACTGGCAAATAGTGTGATTTATTTTACAATTTCTACCAGTAACTTGCGAACTAACTTCCCATTTTACAATATGTATGTATAACAACACAATATTCAGAAATTTCAATATCCGAAGTAAAGGTTACAAAAATAACTCAAACTCGAAAAGAGCATATGAAATTGAAACTGAGAGTGTCTGAGTATTTACTTTAAACTACTCAGATTTACAAAATAAAAAGGCACAATACAAAACACTGCAAAACATTACAAAATAAATCAATTCCTCTAGGTATTTGTTGTCAGTTATATTGCAATTTTAATCAGTTATATGAAATATATGTCTCAATATTACTATATGACTGAACATAACACAATAATAATAAAACAAAAGTTTACATTATAAATCAAACTTGAGGATAACATATGAATGTGCAACTGGTAGGGACGGTATGTTTGCTTTAGTTTACTAATATTTACAAAATAAAACCTTAAAATACAAAACATTGGTAAAATAATACAAAATAACACCTTTCGAAAATGTAAATGATATCACGTATATTACAGTTATAACATGTAAATACAAAATTAATCCGCAAAGTACATTATACACGTAGCATAATACAACATCCAAATATATTTTAATGTTATATATCTTCAAATAATTTGATGAGGACTTTTACTATATAAAAATTAGCTAAACGATCACTTTACAGTTGTTCAATTTTAAAATAAACTGACATGGATTTACAAAAATTATTGCTGAGATACAAAAGTAGGATATAATATTACAACATAACTGCGCTGATAGTCAAAAATATGTTCAATATTTTACAATTTGTTTTTATATATTACAAATTTATTCGTTAGAATACTTAACAACTTTAAAAAATACAATACATATAATAAATACTTATATATGATAGAAACTTTTGTGAAAAGGGAAATTATAGGGAGGCGATAGCGACGACAGAGAGAACTCTTCTTCTCCCCCAGCGAGAAGGCAAGTCCAAAACCCCATCTCTACTTGCTGCTTAAGTAAAGATCTGGAGTTGGATCTAGATGTGGCCAACTGCGAGATGATAACGCGAGGATGGGAGACGACCAGCATAGCTACCTCCTCCAGCACCCGCCGCCGACTCGGCGGAGGCCCCGGGACGGCGCGACGGAGCTCCGCGGGGGGCGCATTGTCCACAAGGACCGCCACAGCAAGGTCTGCACCTCCAGGGGCTCGCGCGACCACCGCGTCCGCCTCTCCGCCCACAACGCCATCTAGTTCCAAAGCAGAAACGTAATGAAGCATTGGGGAACAGTAACAGCAGAGACACAAAACAAAATTATGGCTGGAAAATGATGAACCTGCCAATACAGAGTGTATCCGAAGACGAGCTGTTTCTTTTCTTAGAATCACGAGATCCTCCAGCATTGCAGGCACCCCCCGGTTCTACAAAGCCACCTTCTTTCCTCGCAATGCCGAACTGTGGAAAGATCGGCAATTTCAACATGGGGAGATTCCACCACTTTCCCTTCCATTCACCAATGCAATCGACGAGAAAGAAGTCTGCTTTTCCTGTCGAAATTGCTCCGAAAGAAAAACCCACGGCATCTTTTCAGTGCCAAAGCATTCAAAGTATATTTTTTTCTTAAACTCAATCTTTATTCAAATAAGGCATGAAAAAAAGAAAAGGCAAGACCTTGATCGATCCACCGTTACTTGGATGGTTATTCTCGAGCTTTCGATTGACGAACTCCGAGATGAGGCACGGTTTTGCTCTTAGAATCTCCTTTGTTGATGGGCCTACACAACAACAACATATCCATTTAACATACGCAGATAGGAAAGAAACCCAAGAACATCCTGCTGGTGATCGTGTGAAGTGGAGAAAGAGAAGTCTGAACGGAGGAGCACGATGAAGAGACAAGGATGTTCTACGAGGACGAGAGACCGATGGCGATGATGAGGGTTTCCGGAGAGGACGGAGAGGAGAGGTGGCGGGGATCCTCAAGCCTTTGAGAGCCACGTGGGTGTGGTTGTTATGGTAGAAGGGAGTGTTGGGGGCAAGGTGAAAATTACAAAATCAGAAAGTACCGTAAGCAGCATAATTACTAATCCAGTAATCTGATTTAAATTGAAACATTCTTAAAATAGAAAACCGGGAGTGGTTATAGGCTGGGTATGCTGGTTTAATTACAACCGTAGATCGTAAATAAACAGTGGAGATGGATGGCTTTCTAGATATAAAGGAAAGGTTCACCTCATCTGAAGTTTTCCCTGTATATATATATATATATGTATATATGTATATATATATATATATTATTCCTTTCTCTCTTATATGAAAAACCAAAGTCACATGCATTCACACCACATGTCTTCGATTTAGATGTACAATGGCTTTATGGATGATGATCAAACAATATAAATATCATACTTTTCAGATCCAAGATGGATACAAAAATTGGCAAAATGAGATCTTGATTTTTGACCAAAATTTTGTGATTTTAAATAGTTGAACGACCTTCAATTTATGAACGGTCAATTTTATTGGTTTTGTTTAATCGAGATGAATTTTATGATGGTCTCAGATTATTTTTATGGTTTTCAATTGTGTTACGGCTTTTTTGATGGTACGTTTTGCGATGCAGTCGATTTTTGATCGATTGATTCCAAACGAATTCTAATTTACGATCTCTGGTTCAATTTAGATCATTCTATATTAAGCGATAGTTTTATCGGGTTATATGGACCCTAATCGGATCGATGTCGGGTTATTCGAATCCGGGTATCACAAATATAAAAACCTCAAAGGGAGTCTCATCCTCGAGACTCGGGTATATGCCACTATGTCATATACCTCAAAGGCTCTTGAACGTATAAAAACTCAAAGGAAAAACAAGCCATATTCTTTCAACATGTAAATAATTAGATGGGCTTGTTTTGATGATTACCTGAAAAGAGTTGTGGGTATTGTGCCCGCATGTCCGCTTCGGTCTCCCATGTTGTCTCTTTGACACCATGTCGGTGCCATGCCACCTTGACTAAAGGAATCTCTTTGTTGCGAAGATTCCTCACAATGCTATCAAGTAGCTACACCGGTCTTTCCTCGTATTTCAAGTCAAGCTCCACGTCAAGATTCTCGTAGTTGATGACGTGGTGAGGGTCGTGCATGTACTTTCTCATGTGGGATATATGAAATAAATCGTGTATAGCAGATAGGTGTGGAGCAAAGGATACTTGGTAGGTCACATTCCCCACATGAGCAATAATCATAAACAATTCAAACATACCATGGCGCCAACTTGCCATGAACATTAAATCTCTGTACACCCTTCATGGGAGACACTCGTAGAAACATCCAATCTCCCACCTATCTTTTCAGGAATTTCATTAGTATGAGAGATTAGGTTGAATATTAATAGGTTATATCTGAAATGGATTAAGAGAAGAGGATTGGATTACTTGAAACTCGAAGTCTCTTCTCTGACGGTATGCACTAGAGGAAGGAGCAACCAAAGTTTTGGGTGGGGTCAATTCAGTCATGTTTTTCTGCTTTGAGTGTCTGGGTTGTGGTGCGGTTCCGACCATGGGTTCCTCATCAACCGAGTCACCATAAAGATTGTAATATTCTTGAAGGGTCACCATACATCTCGGAGAAGTGCTAGAGATCTCAGTTGGCTTGGAATTAGGAGTGATGCAAGCAGTGGGAGTCAATGATGTGTGGGGTCTTTGATCCAATGGTCGGCTCGACATCCGATATCTCAAGTGTAACAGAGAGATGGGACTCATCATCCTCTCGATAGTCATGACTATCAGTAGCTTTATTGGTTACCTTAGAGTAGAGTGTGTCAAAGAATGGATGCGGTTGGAGTACTCCCAATGTTGTGAAATCGATCTCTCGAGTCTCACAATGTATAGTCGCCTTAGCCGAGGATAAGAACAGCTTTTCGAGAATAATAGGAGATTGGTGAACTCTCATCGGCGCTCAATGTCAATGATTGTGAAGTCTACCTCGAGTAGAACACCTTGGAAAGTAATGATGTCTGAAATGGTTCCTTTTGATCATTTTATAAATCGATCAGCCAGCTGAACGATCTCTCTTGACTTTCTGATTGGTCTGAGTTTGAGATTGTCAAATACAGAGGTCAGGAGGATGTTGATCGGTGATTCATCATCGATTGTGGCATAGGTAAAGGTAGTATCTTTGATTTCACATTCAACCCTGAACAACCTCTTCACTCCACAACTCTTGATCTTTCTCCCGATCACTAAGGAGGTGGCCATAGACACTATGTGTCTCTCAGTCCTTGTCCTCTTATTGCCCGACCTCTTAGGCATCAATTTACTCCTCACAAATCGTTTAAGGTCAGGGAAGTGATATATGGCCTTTATTAAGGGAAGATTAAAAATCAACTCATCATTGATTGCTTCCATTAGGGCAGGATCCAATTTTTTAGGTCTTTTTCATTTTCTATTTTTAAGATTTTTTTTAAATTTTCAATGTTTTTTGTCTTTTTGGATTTTTGATTTTTTTTGTTTTGAATTGGTCAAGGAGGGGGGAAGTACAGACTCTAGATGGGAAGGTAAGTGGTTAGTAGAAGAGGGAGGTAGAATGGAATCCAACTACATAGTGTATGCGTGTTTATTTGTATCCTCCAAGTTTTCAACATTGAATCTGCTTATTCCATTCTCCATTTCCATTCCTGAACTGGAATAACTTGAAATGATTCGATCGATGACATTTCTAAGTTTATCTTCAATAAAGTCATCTCTTCACAACCCTAGAAATGTTATCCTCCAAAGAGTCCTCATAGCAAATCATTGAAGCAGTTTGTCGACTCCGAAGATACTGCTGAGATCTTGAAGTCTCATACTCAACATGCCTAGACTATGGCATGTAATACTGGGTTGAGCCATTCGAATGGCAGATATTGGTCGGAGCCTCAAATAATAGAATCAATGAACGGAGGGCTTGTAAGTCTAGCTCATGAGTCCAAGCCCATGCATGTGTAGGCTCTACGAATGTGTGATATGAAGGCTGGTCGATGTGTGCTTGTTTACTTGGGTCAATCAAATCAGGAAGATCATATGATGCATGCCTCTCCATTAGGTTTGTTCGATCGACCATGTTATGCTATAAGGTCATGTCGGGATGTGTATAGGTGAATTGTTGTCTGGTCCCAACTTGAGGTGAGAATGATGTCTATGGGGGCACATAATTCTGCCAATAATTTGTCTCAGCAGTGTATTGCTCTTCGAATTGTTCTTGATTCCAGCAAGCGACCGACTATGAGATGAGTTAGCCCAGGTTGGAAGCGGGTCAGGGGTGTAAGAATGTGGAGTAGGTGAGAAATACGAAGAAGTGAGAAAGTCAGTCGAAGTTCTGACTTCGCAGTCTGGATGGGGGTATGAGGAATAAGAGGGTGAAGATGATCGGATTATGGTCGAAGCGTGACATGAATATGATGACCACTACCCCGACATCTTGAAGAGGAATGGATAAATGTAAGCAGGTCAAGGTAGAAAACGTGCAAGTACATAGTATAACGCACACGGACAGATACAAAACAAATACAAGAGCAAATCCTAAATTCATCACTCTACACGTGAGGCCATAAAGATTCAGCCGAATTGTCTTGTAAGTTTTAGTTGGTGATAAATGCAAGTCTTGAAAGATTAACTAGTGGTTAGGTGCATGTACTTCCCGATTCTTACGACTATTTGCACCCACTTTCAGCCAGTATAGGAGTAAGTATGGACCGTATAAATACGACTAACTGTTATTTGAGGATAAAGCCTTACACGGTGTCTTCTAAAACTCCCACTCTACTACGGAAATCCGTACTGTTTACCGGCTACCTGTAGATCCTCACTGAAAAGTGGCTAATCATTTTTTTGAACCAGTAGTTTATATGAAAATCCTGGCTTTGGCCCTATCCTAGTGTCGTCTCTCTTTCACTTGCAAGTAAATCAGACAATGACGATATTCCTCTCCCACAAACAAGGATTAATTTTAGTCAACTTTTTGGTCCAATTCAATTAGTAGTCCCGATTTTAGAGATTAGTTGTCACTGTAATTAATCCACACAAGTAATAACGTCTACCGTCCAGTCCTAATTCCATTATTCTAGGTTAGAAAAACTGAGAGAGGGAATCGGAAAAAAGCCGATGCAATCGAAAAACGATGGCATGGGTAAGAATACTTACAGTGCCTCTAGCTCTCTACATGTGGGATGCAATACAGAATTGAAATTTTACACTATATGAAATGCAACGAGACAATCGTTCCTAAACAGACAGTTCTAGCGAGTAATGAACGATTTAATTTGGACTAATAGATCTGCAGTCTAAGTGTTTGTCATTAAGTGTGATGTGTGGTCCTATAGAGTACGAACACAAGTAATAAAATAATCTAAGGAAATATTCTAAGAGCCGCAAGTGCATGTCCTAGTCTACGTCAATCAACCACAAAACCTCGAAGGGTTCAATGTCCAGGGTCCGGGTATACAAGCGAGATTCCAAATGGAATCTGTTGTAAATTATTACAATTATTTAACAAAAAATGAAAATCTCTCTTCCCAAACTTCTTGGCATCTCAACAGCTGACTCGATACATGAATCTTCGACCTCCGATACACTTCGAGATGCGTCGACATCAAGAAAGTCGCTCCAAGTCCAACGGGCCCTCACAAAAAAGATAAAATTTATTTCAGAGAAAGATATCAAAATATATACAAAAATAAACAAAGAAATGGTTGAAAAATGAAATAATTATAAGGTGGTTCGGGGGTCAGACTACCCGAATGAATGGAAAACCTGAATTTAATTTTCTAATATGATCATAAGCCATTTTCCTCCCCGACAACGGCACCATTTGACAGATCCTTAATCGCCTTAAACTAAATGTGTCGTTTTGTTGTAGTCGGGAAATTAGGATCAATCAAAAATTAACCACATGAATTAGTTATCTATCGAGCAAGCAAATGTGGTTTTATACATGTCTAACCTGGACAAGCCCTAGGGTCGACCCAAGGAGACAAAGGAACAACTTCGGATCAACTTAACTGAATTGGATCACGGTTTTCCAAGCAAAATTTTTTGTATTTTTTATGCAAGAAAATAGCAAATGCAGATAATGCAGATGAACTAATTTAGCCAGATTAATTTTAATGCAAAATTAATCCAAATCAGATAAACTATATTTTTCCTGAAAATGTAATCCAATAATGAATGTAAAATGTACTTTTTTTTTATTTTTCGGATTTAAAAATGCAATAATGAAAAATGAAAACTTTTAGGATTTTTACACAATTTTCCGTGCAAAAAAAATGCAAAAATTATGGAAATTTTACTGAAAATTAAATATTATGAAATGAAGCTATAGTAAATGTTTTGGAATTTTCTGAAAATTTATGAATTTTTTAAGAAGTTTTAAATGAAAGCAGAGAAATTGTGAGTATTTAATTCCTAATAAATCCAAAAATAAATTTATCCAGAAGAAAAATTCTCTCACAAAGATATTTTAGTGAGAAATCCCGTATTGAAATTTCACAAAAATAATATTCATGGATTTAATTAAAAATCAATTACATAAATCACTCAATAATTTATTTTATGCACAAGACACGTCCAATTTTCATGAAATTTGGATAGTAAATAAAATAAGAGGCATCATATATGATTTTTCACAATTGTTAGAGCAATATTTAAATAAATAGGAATTCCAGACCATGAATGGGGTAAAATAAATAATTTTTCACAAAAATAATTTTAATTAATTACCAAGTGCTCACAAAATTCTAATTAAATAGCCAAGAGATAGAGCATTAAATTCTCTACAACATGCAATTTTTGTATTAAAAAAATGTAAAATCAATGTTCAAAATAATACAAAAATGCAGGGGTGTCTTTACAATACAAAAAACTAAACTCAACAAAGAAACTGTGTCTATGGGCACTTTTACAAATAAACAAAACTAACGGATCTGCTATGCAATTTTCAAAAAAAAATAAAATAACCTTTTAAGAACGTGGGTTCCAAAAATGGAACCCACTTCTCTAGGCAGATCTGGAGGCGCGAGGTCGAGGACGGCTAGGAGGATCGACGCACACAGAGGTCGAGGGAAGAGCACACAGTGGATGGCTGGATGGAAGGGGAAGGACATGTGGAGACGATGACAATTGGGATCATCGCAGCTAGGCACAGTGGGGGGTGTTATTGGGGATGTGCGCGGGCACACACGTCTGCTAACAGTTGCAGAAGGAGTCGGCCACGAAGTGGCAAGGCAACAAGGTGCATGATGCGGGGTACGCGGTGGCCCCAAGGGTGGCGGGCCTTGGGGCTTCGCTCCTTTGGTCGTGGAGGATACGCGAGGGATGGACGGCTGGTGGGCCCCCGTAGCGGCAGCGACTGGAGGGCTAGTTAGCGACCGATGGAGCGGCGAGGAGAGAGGATAGGGGGCAGTTGCGTGCACTTGCTGCTTCCCCTTCTTTTTATTTTTTGTTTTGTTTTTGTTGTGATTTTGTTGTGATCAATTTTTTTTATTTTCTTGGAATAGGAAATCAAGCTAAGAAAAATGAGAGGTGGTGGATGGTGATGATAATAAAGAGGTGGTGTTGATGATAACAATGGTGATTGTGGTGAATGATGGTAATTGTGTAAAATAACAACAAAAGAAAAATGCTAGATAAAAAAATGAGGAGAATGAGAAGGATAGACAATTTACCTATGGTTCGTCGGATTGTGGAGAAACTACACTGCAGTCCAGACTCCAGTTGTCACCTCGAAGTGGTGCTAGACGATAAAACACCACGAAGCTCGGCTGCTTCGTCGAGTAGTCGTTGCTCAACTCGTCTCCTTCAGCTGTCACCTGGAGGATAAAGGGGCTCGACCTCTCTTCTCTGAAAACAGCGTATGAAGATGAATGAAGGAGGAGAAGGGAATAAAAAGGAGGGGGAAGTTAGAAAAGAGGTGGAGAAAATGGCCTGGGCAGGGAGTTGGAGACTTGCAGTAGAGAACAAGTAAAAAGAGGAGAAAAATAAAATAAAAAATAAAGTAAAATAGTACGCTACTAAAAATAATGAAGAGAAAAGAAATAAAAGTAGAAGAAAAATATAAAAATGAAAGAAAAATAAATATAATTATTTAATTAAAATAAAATAAAATAATAGATGAATTAAAAAAGATGAAATAAATTACGAAAATAATAAAGAAACGGGGTGACACGTGGCGGCTCCATGAGCAGTCACGTGTCACACATAGAAAAATCAAAAATTAAATGTAAAAAATAAAAAGAAATAACAAAAGAAGTCAAATCAAAAAGTGGCTAACACGAAAGTTGCTCGTCCCGACGAGATCTACAACTTATGTACAGGACCTAAACTAAAAAAAATCACATGTACAAAAAATATTTTTGGGGGGTATCTTATAGGTATAAAATACCGCATTTTTATCTTTTGCAGATTTTCCATTTTTAGAAAGAGAAAAATCAAAATAAAATCAGATAAAATATGAATTAAATATTTTGAACTTAATCTTTTTTTATTTTTAATGATTAAAAAAAGATAAAATAAAGGGTAGTTTGGTCAATATGTACAATATACAATAGGGGCCCAAAACCCAAGTTTTACATACGAACTCTGATTTTTATGAAATTAGTCTTGTTTTGAAAGTCTTTGAATGTATATTACTATAAAAGTTAGTAGACCTAAATCGAACACTGTGTGAGAGAAATATGTGCATTTTACGATCCTTAGTCTCAAACTAGGGTTGGGGCTTTATCGGATAATTTTACAAGTTAGTATTTTTTGATATTTTTTCATATTAGTGTTAGTAATATATACACTATAAAATTGATTTTATTGAATTTAGAGTTAGTATAAAATAGGTGAAGTTAGGTAATATACAAGCGAATTTACCTCCTTTAATGCAAATATGCATATTAAATGCGAACATTAATTCTAAATGCATAAATGCGAATAACGCATATTAAAGGGAGATATGCAGCTAATTGATCGGGAACGAAGCTTTATTTTCGACTTTTAGAGTGATGAATCGTAGATTCATTAGAAACCACTGACAAAGCGTATGTAATATCACGCTAGTCCAAGGAAGTTACGAGTCTGAGTGATTGTCTTGGGCTGCTCCCAAGACATACCTGCTCCACAAATGGCATGCCCAAGAATTGAGACCTAAGATAACTAGAACTCACACTTTCTCTTTGTGCTCTCGAAGTATATCTAAAACTATCTTCAGATCATTTGGGTGATTCCATTCATTCCGAGAATATATAAGCTCATCGCCAATGAATATAACCATAAACTTGCCCAACTATGGACGGAAAATCCTGTTCATGTCCATATATGCTGCAGGAGCATTTGTGAGCCCAAACGGCATCACAACGAACGCGTAGTGCCCATATCGAGTCCTGAAAGCTGTCTTCAGAATATTCGATTCTCGAATCCTCAGCTGATGTTAGCCAGATCGAAGATCGATCTTCAAAAACACTGAAGATCCATGTAGTTGATTAAAGAAGTCATCAATGCGCGGCAAAGGATAACGTTTCTTCACCGTTCTCTGGTACAAATGTCGGTAATCAATGCACAATCACATCAATCCATCCTTCTTCCTGACAAAAAGAACTGGAGCACCCCAAGCTGAAGTGCTCGGCCTCACAAAACCTAAGTCAAGTAATTCATGTAACTACACCTTCAACTCTCTCAACTCAGTCGGTGCCATGCGATAGGGAGCCATCAAGATCGGATATGTTTTTGGCAGTAATGTGATCTCAAAATCAATATCTCTCAGGTGGCAAACCTAGCAAATCATCAGGAAACACATCAGGTTATCTGACACCACCCTTATGTCCTAAACCATCGACTCTCCATCAGATGTCTCTCGAGCAAATGCTAGAAATGTGTCACATCCCTGGTCCACAAGTCTCTGAGCTCTCAATATTGAGATGTACTCCATTTTGGAGTCATGCAATATACCCTCTAAAGTGAACTCGGGTAAGTCTAGGATCCTGAAGACAACCGTCTTCCTAAAGCAATCAATCAGGGCATGATGAGCTGACAACCAATCCATGCCCAAAATCAAATCAAACTCATCAAGCTATAGTAGTAGACAATCTATGATCATCTCGTGACCACCAATCAACATTGATAATCCGTAAACTATCAATCTAATGATGAACAGTTGGACACTTGGCCCATGGATGTGATATGGAGGATTTAGGGCCTCTGCAACTATACCTAGTGATTCAAATAATCTCGAAGCAATGATGGAATGTGTCGCTCCAGAGTCAAATAAAACATAGAAAGGTCGGTTCAAGACTGAGACCATACCTTTCACAATAGTAGCTGCTGATCGTGCATGCTCCTTATTGGAGTATTTGGTTGTGTGCCATATGAGTTGTAGGACGGTAAATGGATCACTCCAAGATCTATTTACCTCATTCACATGTTTAGTCCCACATCTGCCAGTGGTGGGACTCGGAGGCTCTGTGGAGGCTATATAAGGAGCATCAGATCTCATGTATCTATTGAGAAAAAGCAATGCTACATATTGCCCTTTGAGGCCTTCTCCCATGGTTTCATCCCGCTCCTTAGGGAGTAGAGTTCCATGTAAAAATCATTGTGTTCCATGATTATTCTTTCTAGTTTATGCGTTTATCATTCCGCTTCCGCATTTTCTATTTTCTAACATGGTATCAGAGCAAGTGTAATTCTCAAGGAATTTAAGTTCTTTAGTCTTAGTTGAGATGCGCTTTTTTTGTTCATGTTCTTGAAATATTTGTTGAAGATTATTGTGTATAAATTTATTCAAGTCTAAGATTTCTAGGGTTTCTGAAACCCTGGATCTATAGTTCATTGAAGCAAAGTTATTAGATCTATTCTTAGATGTTGGGTTGTGAAGCAGATCTCCCAGATTTGTCGCTCCAAGAGGATTCCCACAAATCATAGTTCTCGATGCATCTTCATAACGGACTATCCCAGTTCCAGTTTGTCGGTGGCACTCCTCGCAGTCCTCCCCTGGTATGCGTATCCAGGCTTCCAAGCGAAGTCCTGATCTCCAAGCTCTTCTCGCGTAGGCAGACCTCTAAGGGTGGGTGGCAACCTCACCCTCGCTAAGAGATGCATCTTCAGCCACAGGCGGTGCGGTACGAGATGCACTTGCGCCTCCTCCTGTCAGTTGCCATCCCTGGCCGTCACGACCCCATCGTTCCATTGGAAGCGCAACCATCTCGCTCCAGGCGCCGCACCACATCTCCAGTCAGCCCAACTCACAGGAGATCATTCCATCGTAGGAGCAAGCGGTGCCCCTCTCCATCGCAGGCGGCGAACCTTAGGCGACGGTGCATGCATAGCGTCTCCTTCTCCCTGATATTCTCTTGCACCGCTGCGTAAGAACCCACGCGAAGCCCCTCTCTCACGGCGTGCGATCACCCATCACTCGCAGTGCTCGGTCACAAGCCCTGGCAGGACCTCTCACGCTCACTCATCGCCTCTAGGTGCAGCCCATCCTCCTTCAGCGTGCAGATGTGGTGGGTTCCCATCGAGGGAACCCTAGCGGCGGCACCCTACCGTGCGATGTGCTTCAAACCCCATCGGGGGGCAGTAGTTCGATTGAAAAAAGGTTCCCTAAGGGAACTCTAAAATAAGGACCCATTGTTAAAAAAATGCAGGAGAGTTCTGGCCCAATTGGGGTCGAAAATTAAAAAAAATGATGACCTGCAGTTTCTAAAAGGGGAGAGCCGCGTGTATGGGCTTATATGGGCCAGACATGTTAAATAAAAGGAGGTGTGTACAATAAAAGTTGTACGTAGTTTGAGAAAGTCGAAAAAAATATGGTTGAAATGACTTAAAAAAAATTTAAAGCCGGAAAAAAACGGCTTATTTTGAAAAAAAACAATAAAAGAATTTGGAAATAGCTGAAAAAAAGTTTGCAAGAAAAGCCGAGAAAAATATAACCAGTTTATTTCGTTTTGTTTTCCCCGTTTTTATTGGATTCTCCCAACATAGTCGATGTCATGTATTCTGACTAGTATGGGAGAAAGGGGGAGTATATGTAGAGTCTTGTGCAGTGTCGCTCCTCGCACAACCAACATAGGGTCGACCACTTTGTACTTTTGTAGTAAAGATGCATCACCTGAAGAAAGTACGTCGTCGTTGACGATTGTGCGAGAACGAGAGAGTGAGATAGATTGGTTTTAGGATTAGGAAGGGGCTCTTGGTAAGTGAGGTTCGAATCGAGTTGAGTAATCCATTTCCCTCCCGAAGGAGGTATTTATAGGGTGCATTCCCTTGCGTCTTCCACCCCTTCAGCACACAATGATGGTTGGGTCTGCCTTGAGACCCGACCTCGCCGCAATCGCCACCGCCATGCGATCACAAAGAGGACATTCATCATCTCCCACTTGACCATAGTCGTCAAATCTTTTACATTCCCACTATTCGTGTTGTATATTCTCGAAGATAACTTATGTGATTATCATTATTCATGAATACCTCTAAAAGGACAATGCATTCCTAAGTCTCACTAAACCAACATGTTTAATGTTTGTATATATTGTTATTCAATTGATTATTAGTTAAGATATCACTCGTAGGTATACAGGTTTCCATAATTCCTTATTTTGCCACTATGTCTTGTATATATTGATATAAAATCTCAACGTGCTTTCCTTTAGACCTATTAGCTACATTGTTACATTTCAATTGGTCCTTTGATTAAAATTCAAAGCTTAAGTTTTGAAGGAATAGTCAAGGTTGCATAAGTCGATGGTTGGTACTTGATCAACGAGGTTATTGACTAAATACTAATCGTGTGACGCCCTCAGAATCCGAATACTCAGCAATAGCCGTATTATTAAACATCATGATTATCATTCAGAATGTGAAGTAGGAAGAAACAACTGAAATAAAAAATGCTCCAACAACACATCTTATCCACAGTTCCCAACAATTTATACATAACAATTTTAAAAAGAGTCCTCAACTTTGAATTATTTACATGGCAGAAAATTTAGAAAATGCGGAAGCTACAATGGTAAACTACAAGTGACAACATTAATCAACCGCTCACCACCACGGTGCACCCACAACTTGTCGGAATTAACGTAAGGGTACGTTATGAACAAAGCCCAGTATAGTTTAAAACAACTAAACAAAATAATGTAAAGACTGTGAAGTGCTCCAAGAAGTGACAAAGGTAAGCTTCCCACGATGACCAAATGCTCACACTAGGTGCAACCCAACTCATATCAAACCACAACACTCACAGACAGAAACTTTGTACATTATTCTCGAGTACAGAGAGATACTCTCCAAAACAAACTCAAGCTCTGTGACCCTTGGTAAGGGTCTACATTAGTACAAGATCCTAAAAGATTTGGTTATCAATTTTAGTCCGCAACCATCTTTCATTAAGCCACATGATGTGGTAAATGGATCCTGGAGGGATCCACTTACCCATCTACTATAGTGACGCATATAACACATACTCCAACACTCCCCCTCAAGCTGGAGCATGCAATGCTCAGTTTGGACAAACAGAAAGAAATCTTAACTCACGCTACATGACACTACAGACAATATCAACTCAACGCGTACAACGTTCGGCTACTGTCGAGGACATTGCTTCTCATATCGTGCAAGTGAGGAGGACAAATGGGTTGAAGTGTGACTCAAGCCGAATCTACTCGTCGAAGAGCATGTGCTCTGTACTACGCCTGTCAAAGTCACTGTAATTGAAAATGAGTCTCTACACAGAGAACTCTGGCCAGCCACAACATGTGGACATCGGCCCTATCTCTGAAAGGGATGAATAAAGAACATCGTCAATTATCCATACATAGATCTCTGAATATAAGTCTCTCTCTGGAGTTCACGGTCGCTTGAGAATGGAGTCTAAAAAAGTCTCTTCGTCAGAGAACTGGGTCTATCCCATACCAGCTTAGAGAATGGGATCTCTGCTCTAAAGTCCCTATGAAACCACATGAAAACCACAACCCACATTGCATAGGGAATGGGATCTCTACTCTGGAGTCTTTATGGATTACATGGAAACCCTGGCCGAAACAGAAAAGATGGGGACCACACAAATAATGGCACACATGTGTACATCAAACTGTAGACTAGGAAAACACCTGATCGACGAGTCTGAACATCTATAGAGCCTTGAAAATCTGACATTTGAATCTGGAATAGGCCTGTGAATCTACATAATACTCCCCTTTTCTCTCATACTTGTCGAAAAAAATGGCATCGTTGGGAGAAAACAATAAAATGGGGGGGGGGGGGGAACAAACACTAAATAAGCCGATAATAATATTTCGACTTTTCTTCTCGCAAAAAAAATCTTCCTTTTTTCTTTTTTTTGGAAATTTTCCACTCCATTTTAATAATTATCGCATGTTTTCAATAAGCCGTTCATTTCTTCTATTTTTTCACCTTTTTGCGTTCTCTCTCTCTTCGCAAAATTTCCTTACGTACAACTTTTCTCCTGTATGCACATTTTCACAAAAGAATTTCTCCTTTTTTTGAAACATCGGCCCAGCAACCCCTTTTTTCTTGCTGGCATTTTAAAAAAAGAGCTCAGCAAGGCTCATTGGGCCCTTACAATGAACATTTTTTAATAAAAAAGCACGCTACTTGTTTAGGGCTCCCTCGTAGGAACCCTTTTCACCAAACACAAAGAATCCACCCCTGCTGGGGTTTTCTCATGCCTCCGCCTGGAGGCGCGAAGGAGGATGCCTCTGCATGGAGGTATCGTGACCGGCAACTGATGCCTTAAGGTACCTAGAGGGCTTTGAAGCATGTGGAGGGTCCTACGCATTGGAGTTTTGCCGCCTCTTTGAAGTAGGCTGGAGATATAGAGGAAGGTGGTGGCGGGGGGAGTGTAGGGATTCTTCGCACATGGAGGATGAGGGATCGTGGCTCCGCCGACGATTGGGGTCTTGTGTCGTCGACGACTTGGGATCATGGTTCCGCCTTTTTTGTGTTTTTTTTGGCTGTCATTGCTTGGACTCGAGAGGAGAAGGGCGAGCATATGCGCTTTGGAGGGGAGAGGCGCATCTCCAAGAGTTGGTGCCTCCATATGCGGTTGTCTCCATATGTACTCCAACCGGTGGCGATATAGATCCACCACCGCCTGGACCACATAACATGTGCGGAGGAACCGCCAATGGGGATCCAAATAACAGGACTTGGTTGGCGGCCTAAATATGGAGATCGACATATTTGAACGAGAAAAAATGATACATGCGTTGGATCTAGGGTTTTAGGAGATGCTCATCAGATCGGCTTCAAACTTGATGATACGCCAAACTTGAATATAACAATATATCTTCATGATAATCCTTAAGAACATAATTAGGGTTTCAATAGAAACTCGAAAATTGAATCGCAACTCTCAAAAATAAACAACAAACATAAAATCCTCAAGAATCGACACTCTTTGATACCATGTTAGAAAATATAATACGGAAGCATATCAGAAATAAAAGATAAAGAAATATGGAACATCAAGATTTTAAAGTGGAACCCTACTCCCCAAGGAGCGGGATGAAACCACAGGAAAACGCCTCAAAGGGCTTGTGTGTCTATTCACTTTCTCACTGGATACAGGGGATGAGGGGCTTATTATAAAGCCCTTATTGAGTCTCCACATCCCACAACTGGTAGATGTGGGACTAAACTACAGGATGTGGTAAATGGATCCTGACGTATATAACAAATACTCCAGCATTTATGTTTATAAAATATTCTATGGAAAAAGAAAAAATCAAATCACCTTTGAATACATAAAGAATGATGTAAGGATATCCAACACAAACAATGGAAGTTGATCGAAATTAGCATACACCATATACCTTCATGAAACATGGGAGAGTGAAAAGTGCAAAGAAAGAAGAAATATCTCACTTCCTCTAGAGTTAATAAACATTTCCCCATGGCTCTTCTTGTCTCATATTCCAGCTCTTTTAGAGCAATTTTTTTCCGTGTACTCCTTCAAGATCTTCTGTTTTTCAGGTGTGAATATATTAAGATAACTGCATAATAAATGTTGGAGTATTTGGTCGTGCGCCATATGCGATGTGGGAGGGTAAATAGATCTATCTAGGATCCATTTACCCCATCCATATTTAGTCCCACATCTACAGTGGAACTTGGAGGCTCTATGGAGGCTATATAAGGAGCGCAGACCTCTTGTATCCATTAAGAAAAAGGAATGCAATATCCGCCCCTTTGAGGGACTCTCCCGTGGTTTCATCCCGCTCCTTAGGAAGTAGAGTTCCACGTAAAAATTCTTGTGTTCCTTATTTTTATTTTACTATTATATGCTCTGTTTAATATTCCGCTTCCGCATTCTCTATTTTCTAACATGGTATCAGAACAGGTTTGATTCTCAAGGATTTGTATTTGAAGATTTATTTTTCGATATTCGATTATTGTTCGTACTTGAAGAATAGTTTTATGGAAATCATGTTCATAGTTTGTACAAGTTCTTGGGTTTTCACAAAACCCTAATCCATATCAAAGATTAGTTTTGTTCCTGAAGATCTTTTCTTCCCAGTGGAGCCCCATCTCATTCAAGCGCAAGAAATATGTTCTTGTTCTTGCACAAGGGCACATCGCACCACCTAGGTGCTCCTCTGCACCTCCACGATTCCTCGCAGGCAGCATCTTTAGATTCCAATAGAGGCGGCACGTGAAAGCAATCCTGGGCGGTTGCATCTCGTTGTTCCAGCCATGGAAGGTCGTATCGATAGTGATATCGCTTCGATATCGTATCGATACCGATACTTCGATGATATATCGACGAAATATCGCCCATATCGACGAGCTTTTGTGAAGAAAATGTCTGGAAATCGGGATATATCGCCATATCGGTACCCATATTGGTCCCATGTCGATATCGATATATCGGCGATGTATCGCCAATATTGTTAGCAATGTGAGCCCCGGGCGAACCATTTCTACAATAAATGTTATTGTAATGAATAAATTATCAATGAAAATTATTGATTATTTTTCACTCCCCTTTCTGAGATTAAATGAATGAATGCACTATAGGGTCCCTCTGTACAATAAGGGTTATGTACCATGGCCAACTTGATGATCATACAGTTGTTGATTCATTGGATGGATCATAGAGGCTGATGCTTGGATGAATATCTAAGGAGTTAGATAGAGGACTCATCAAGCATCATCAAATGATCATTAAGTGATGATCTCCAGTCTGAGTAGGAGATGGCAATCCTATCTCATATGACTGATATCTGACTGACCTCTTGATGCAGGTCCTCTGCATGGGAATAGTGATTCAGAGGTGTCAGGTTAGTCAAGTCAATGGGTTGACTTGACGAGATCGAGATAACCAAAGACCTACGTTGAATACTGTCACAACATAGGCATGCATCCTCTGACTAGAGACAGATGTATTGCTATATGTCTAAGTATGTACATTTGGCAGACCAATATGTTGATGACCTAATCAAGGTCTATATACCGGCGAGCTGGTGTGCATGTAAGGACATATGAGTAATGCAATCTCTCAAAGGGATCATACAGGTTCACTTGTGAACCGGGAGACATGAGCTCACTCATGAGGTATTGGGACTGAACAAATTCCATGCATGGTCGTCGTGCTTTGGAAGCATGACATGAATTTGAAGGTAAGATATATGCTTTGTGAAAGCATATGATCTATACCAAATCCCTATGACCAAGATTGAGAAACTTAATGATCTAACCCTGAAGATGACAGTGTAAAAGTGATCTTTATCTTCAGGATGATCATGAGTCTTCCAGTATGTAGGATGTGCAGGTATTAGGAATACCTGAAGGGTGATTTGATCATATACGATTGTATAACCATGACGCTTCCATTCCGAGGGAGTGATGAAACAGGATTGGATTTTAGTGACTCCTCTCATTAGAGAAGTGACCTGATCTTAGTCCATGAACTGGACATTGATCTGAATGAGATTCAGATGCAATGAGAAGATTAAGTCTACGGTCTTGATTTGATCAAGCATCAGTGGGAGGTCCATAGGATCTGGAGTTGAGATATGATCTCAACATCCAAGTCACTATACGTGGAACAATACAATCGCCCTGTCCTTATCTCCAAGTATCTGAGGAGAAATAGCATTGTTCTTAAATGGTTTAAGAACAATTCCATAAGATCTAAGCAAAGAGAATTTGATAATTAAAAGTGTTTTAATTATCATGATGTATGAGAAATTATCCAATATGATTAAATGTGATTTAATTAGTTTGGATAAGAATAATGTGGATAGAGATATCCAATTATTCATGATATATTATAAATGTGATTTATAATGTATTAGAGAGAGTTAATTATAATTTATATGTGTTGATTAATTATGATGTGTATTGGATACACATTGTGTGATTAATTAACAATATGAATTACATGTTGTTTTGGGTTGTGAATATGATTCACAATTATTCCATGGCTAGATTGCAATTTTCTCAAAGATAATTATGAATTATTTTTGAGAAATAAAACCCAAATTATTTTGTTGCAAATAAATAAGAGAGATTACATGGAGATTTGCAATCTCATGGAGATTGAAATCTCCATGCAATCCATGGTGGACGGCACACCACTCCTAATTGGAGTGGGTGTGCGCCCACATGGAAGGCACATGGAGATGAAATCTCCATGTGTCTTCTCTCCTTATTTGTTGGGTTAATTTAGGAGCAAATTATATTTGATTTTATCAAATATATTTTGACCTAAATTTGTTGCTTTTGACAACAACAATCTCAGCCATTGGATGAACATAAATCAATCTCATCCATTGATTTTATGTGTCCCATGGATTGAGATCCATGGATCCCAAAACCCTATAAATAGAGAGGCATTCTTGGCTCTCTCTTTACACATGCTATTGTAGCAAAACTCTCTCTCTCTCTTTCTCATATACACGACAGCCCTCTCTCCTTCTCTTCTTGGTGGCCGTCCACCTTGGTGGAGAGAAACGTCGTCGCCTGCGCCATCGTGCTGCCGCTTCGACTCTCTGCGGTTCTTTGTCTTCTTGGAGTGCTTCACTCACGAAGGAGACGTTTGATCTCGTGCGACGAGATCAAGAGCAACCGCGCTTGGATCATCTTGGATTGCGAGGACACCGCGACTCATCTCCGCGCTCGCAAGCCGTTACTCCGACGATCGGACTTGAGACAGGAGGTCTCTTTTCGTAGAGACTCGATCAACCACGCTTCAAGAGGTATTGCATTATACTTGATGTGGTTATAGATGAAACGATTTGAGAATGGTTCTCGGATCATGTGGTTTCATCGGTTTAAAAAATTTTAAAATTCCGCTGCTCCGAACAACTAGTACGACTAGTCGTTCTTCGTCGTATTCGATACGACGATCACGCTTCCGTGATGCGCTTGAGGATTTCTCCATATCCTTCAAATATATCCCAATACTTCCTTCCATGGTTCTAGCCACCTTCCTAGTGGTGATAGAAGGACACACGTGAGATGGCAGTGCCTCCCAGCCCAGGCATAACCCTCCATCTTTCCCAAGCGAGATCGCAGGTCCAGGAGACCCATCGCAAGCCCTAGCGCAAGCGGAGACCGCAGGTCCAGAAGCTCTCAAGCCCTCGCGCAGGCGGTGCGAGTGGACACCACACCTCCCTCCAAGGAATCCCCGACTCCCAGCAACCCCCGCCATCCATGTCCAGACCGTCGCAAGATTGCGACAATCTATGCATCTCCGGTCTCCCAGATCGCAGCGTGCTCCTCCAGGCGCGCGATTCTCATGAATCGCTCTAGCTCCAGCGACACCATCAGAAATGACAGCAAGCGATGCCGCCTCTCGCCCTTTCAGATCAAGCGATAACTCCTCTCCCCCCAAACAGCGAGACCTCCTACGCAACCCCAAGGCAGCACCCGCCTCCGCCTCCCAATGTCATTCCCAGCAGGCGACGCCACCTTCGAGCAACATCCCCGGCAGCAGATCCTAGCGGCGGAGTCATCCCTCTCCAGTGCGCCGATCGGCGATGCGGGCCGCAAACTCCTGGTAGCGGCGGCATGGATGCGAAGGGTTCCCGGTTGGGAACCCTAGGCGTGAATGACAAGAGAGGGAGCCGAGGGGCCTATTTTAAAAAGAAAAATATACATATGTTGTAACTGTAAGCCCAAGTGGGTCGGGCATGCTTAAAAAAGGGGGGAGATGTGTAAAAAAGGGAGAGAAGGAGTTTGTTCAAAAAAATATGCGTACAAATAAAAACACGTACATAAATTTAAACAAATATCGTAGCTTACCCCTCCATCCTTAGAGGAGCCATATGATGCAGAAGCTCCACGTACGGTTTGGGCTTTGGGGGGTTAGAATCTTTTGGCGGTGTGCTATGTTTACTATTCTTTCGTATTCTCTTCTCTTTACCACGCGATATGTAAGCGAAGCGTGAGCGGTCGTGGAGAAAGAAAGGTCACAGACTTTATGAAGGGAATGAGAAAGGACTCAATGACAAGATGAGATGCCCTGGGCACCCCCTCTATGTCTTCCAAGCAGAAAGAAGGGTCGAAGGTTTTTGGTCATCGAGTGGTGCATGTTTGGGGGGGTGTACCACCTGAAATCGGGCTTGAAACTCACGCCTTACCAACGAGCCACTGTTGAGGGTTGTTGGTCACAACCATTGCCAAAATGTGAACATGAAGATTCATATTGAACATGCAGGAGTCTTAATATTGATGTTGGGTGTTCTTCTGTCGAGTGACCCGGTGGCTTATGTGCTACCTGTGGCCCATGACCCAGAGAGCTGCCTTCGCTTTTGGCCTTCCTTTGTGGATCTAAGGATTTCACCCCTACACACGAAATTTCACTCTCCTCTAGGACTTCCCACAAATAGCCACTTTCACGTATATTCGAGCTCGTAGGATAGACTGACTCACTAGTTAGAGCGTAGAGCTGACTTGTGAGAAGGTTGATCTCTCTTGTGAAATATGAGAAATCAGATAATATCTCCTTTTTGACGGACATCAATCCTTAGATAATGAGTCGAGGCTACTAGGTCAAAGCCATAAAAAAAGATGGAATGGCTTATTATTTTTTTAAAAAAACTGTGACGGCTAAAAAAAAGGAAATAGCCGATTTGAGAAGTCGGGAAAAAAAAGAACCCTGCTAATTGGTGTTTTCTTTCCACATTTTATTGTCTTCTCCCAACATAGTCAATGTATGTATTCCGACTAGTATGGGAGAAAGGAGGAGTATTGTGTAGAGTCACAAGTCAACTTACATATTCAGATTCTCTAGATGTCATACATCAGACCAGTTAGATTTCCAGACTCTACAGCAGTTGTTCAGACTCGATGACAGATTCCGAGTCAGTTTCAGATACGCACATGGATGCGGTCTTCTTTTCAGATTAGCATATGTATGCCATCTTTTTGTAGTGGTCCCCATCAATCTTCTGTTTCGGGCATAGTTTTCATGTGAGCCATAGGGACTCCAGAGTAGAGGACCATTCCCTATGCCATGTTGGCAAGGTTTTTCATGTGGTATCATAGAGACTCCAGAGTAGAGTACCATACTCTGTACTAGATGGGAGAGACCCAGTTCTCCGACGAGGAGACTTTTCAGACTCCATTCTCCAACGACCGTGGACTCCGACGAGGATTGCACTTCCACGGCCTTTTCAGGCCCTTTTCAGAGATGGAGTAGTTGTCCTCATTATTGTGGCGGGCCAGAATACCCCGATGAGGAGACTCATTTCCAGTTGCAGTGACTCTGATAGTCGCAGTTCATAGCACATGCTCTCCAACAAGGAGATTCAACAGATTTACACTCCATCATGTTCGTCCTCCTCACCTGCATAGCATGAGACACAACGTCCTCGACAACAACCGACAATTGTGCGCACTGAGTTGATATTGTCTGCAGTGTCATGTAACATGAGTTGAGTTTCTTTATGTTTGTCCAAGCTGAGCATTGCATGCTCCAGCTTGAGGGGGAGTGTTGGAGTGATTGGTTGTGCGCCATATGAGTTGGATGGTAAATGGATCTCTCCAGGATCCATTTACCGCATCCATATGTTTAGTCCCACATCTACCAGTGGTGGGGCTTGGAGGATCTGTGGAGGCTATATAAGGAGTCCCAGACCTCCTATATCCATTGAGAAAAAGGAATGCAATATCCGTCCCTTTGAGGGATTCTATTATGGCTTCTTCTCGCTCCTTAGGGAGTAGGGTTCCATGTAAAAATTCTTGTGTTTCTAATTTTTATCTTTCTATTATATGCTATGTTTATCATTCCGCTTTCGCATTCTCTATTTTCTAACAATGCATAATATTAGTCACCAGAAACATAGAAGTCGAAATAGAAATGTATACTATAATTATATATCCAACATTGAAAAAATACCCAACAAATGCAATATTTCCAGTGACAACAGGATGAGTGGATACTAGGTTTTCCTTCTCTTTACTATATTTAGAATCACAAAGTGTAAACTAGGATGGCAGGTCACCTTTAAATTACACTAAAGATTATAGGATAGCATGTCACCTTTAAATCACATTGAAGACTATCTACTGGCATGGATGTTTATCTTACAGAAGAAACTAGAGGAGATTACTATGCAGATGTATAAACAATCAACTTTTTCTTACACAAACCTAAATCAAGAATAAAGGGTGATAAATAAATTATAGGAAAATGAACCTTCAAAATTTTACTACTATTCGATACGTCCTTCAATAACGAAGTTGTTATAGCATGAGATACCATACAACTCAACAACAATCCCACATTAAGTGGGGTTGTGGCTGCAAGGAGTTGTTGCTTCACAAAAGATCTAATTTGGGCCATACTCATGTTTATAGGAGTAGAGTTGTTGAGCCCGAATGGACATTGCACTGACCTTCTAAGTTCATTTTCCTTTTCTCATTTTCTAACGCATTCCTTGACTTCTTTTGAACAACTGACTGTGTTCTTACTTTTTTTCATATTTCATACCAAACTGTAGAGATATTTCTATGTTCCTATGTACCTTTTTATTATTGTATTTCTTTATTTTCCTCTTATGTAATTTACACATAGGTCTCCCCTCTATTAGGGTTCCAATGATTAAACAACTCTTCGATTTTTCCCAGGATGGTATTGTAGAGAGAATTATGTAGTCGGTTTACCGTTTGTGTTTTTTATTTTTCTATGTTTTGTCTTATGTAATTTACCCATGGGTTTTCTCTATATAAGAGACCCTAGGTTTCCCTGGAATAAACAACTCTTATTTTTCCAACATGGTATCAGAGCCAAAACCCTAGGCTCTTTTTTTCCACCCGCTCCCCTTCTTCTCCTCTCTCTTCTCGCCGCCGTGCTGCCCTTCCTCGGCCCCCCCTCCCGTGCCGCTCCGCCCCCCGCGCCGTACCGCCTCCCGTGCCGCCCTGCCTTCCCGGATCACCGCCCCCATCCCGTCGGCTCCACCCTAGCCAACGTCGGTCCCCTCCTCCGGCCTCTGTCATAGCCAACTCCTCCGCCATATCCATGGATTTGGGTGCGTAAAGTCTACATACGAACTCAAATCCTATGCAGTTTGTGTAGACACCTGTTCTTTTGTCTACAAACCCTAGTTCTTTATCTCCGACTATATGTCAGAATCCAAGGTCAATATGCCCTCCATAGGCGTGTTCAAAGGACCCGCGCTAATAGTGAAGATGGATGGGACGAACTATGAGCTCTGGGCTATGCAGTTCATGAGCCTCATGAAGTCGAACGGTAAGAAGCATATTCTTACCGAAGAAGAGCCGGCAGAGAAGACTGGGATTTATGCCTCCTGGGAGGCAGATGACTCTTATGCCAAGGTCTAGTTGTCAGGCACGTTGTCGATGGAGATTGCCAACGATGTCCTCCATCAGCCCACCGCTAAGGCGATGTGGGATATTCCAGCGGCGACATATTCATAAGTGCGGAATGAGACCAAGATGTTACAACTTCAGCACGACATATTCACCATGAAGCAGAATGGGCGACCACTTCATTCCTTGTATACCTCCCTAAGGGGGATGTTTGAGAAACTCTACAACACTATACCTCTCACGGCCACACCCGAGCAGCATAAGACATTTCGGAATGCTACCATGGTAGGAGTCCTGCTTACGGCTCTTGATTCCGAATATGATGCGGCCAGATCATAGATACTTGCAGATGCTACCATTCCACCTATGGAGGAGGTCTACAGGAGGCTTAGCTGCATCTCGGTCACATCCAGTAAGTCTACACCACTCCCTTCGACGATGGCTGCTTCCAGAGGGAGAGGTGGTTCATCTTCTTCATTCTATGGCCGTGGAACTCAAGGCTGCGGTGGTCCACCCTGCAGTTTTTGTCACCATACAGGTCACTTTTAGGATACATGCTATTCTAAGCATGGAATTCCAGCATCGACGCGATTAGCAGAACATGTTGCATCTCCATCACCATCTACTACGGATCAGAGGTTTGAGGAGCTTGTTGCTCAATTACGAGATATAATACCTCCTATTTCTACAGATTCTTCTGGAGGTTCTTCGGATATAGCTGTGTCTGCTTCTGTCAGTACTTCTGCAACGACTAGCACCTCAGGTAGTGCATGTGCTTTTACCACATGTAATAATTCAGATATCTCAGATTGGATCATGGACTCTGGTGCCACGTACCATCTCTGTAAAGACAGAGACAGACTTATGTCATATAGAGAGATTCCACCAGGGAGGTCGGTGGTCATTGCTAATGGGACTCATTCCTCCATTGTTGGACAGGGGAGGTTATGTTATCTTCTTCCATGCGTCTGAAGAATGTCTTACATGCCCCTGGTTTCTCGATGAAGTTACTCTCTATTAGTCAAATTGCCAAAGATTTGCACTGTCGCGCTATATTTGACCCATCTTCTCTTATATTTCAGGACATTCTAACAGATAGAGTGATTGGTTGTGGTTCTGAGCAAGATGGTCTTTATCGTCTGAACCGGAGTTCATATGCTGGAGTCTCCTCTCATGCAGCTGGATCTGTCTCTCCTTATACATGGCATCTACGCTTTGGTCACCTTCCTCTTCAGAAGATGTGTCATCTTTTGCCTCTATCTCCAAGTTCTTCCTTTCGGTGTGAAGCTTGTCAGTTAGGGAAGCACCACAGAGCTAGCTTCCCTAGTCGTCAGAGTCGGAGCAGTAGCTCCCCTTTTAAGTTACTTCATGTTGATATTTGGGGTCCCAGTCGTGTCCCTGATCACCAGGGGCATAGGTTTTATCTTATTGTGGTTGATGATTTCTCCCGTTTGTCGTGGGTTTTCCTGTTAAAGAATAAATCTGAAGCTGGTGATGTTATCAAAAACCTTATCAATGAAGTGCAAAATGTTCTTTCGTCCCACGTGAAATATGTTCATACTGATGATGCTTTGGAATTTTGCACTCGCTCTCTCTCACAATACTTTTTGTCGAGAGGTATTATTCATCAAACCACATGTGCTTACATCTCTCAACAGAATGGAGTCGCTGAGAGAAAACATCGTCATCTTCTTGACGTTACTCGAACTCTACTCATCCAGAGTTGTGCTCCTATTTCTTTTTCGAGAGATGTCGTTCTTACAGCATGCTACCTAGTCAATTGTATGTCGTCCACGGTACTTGGTGAGAAAATTCCTCTTTATGTTGTTTTCCCGGATAAGGAATTGTTCTCGCTCACCCCTCTTGTTTTGGGTGTTGTTTCCTTTGTTCATCAGTTATCTTCAGGTCTTGACAAGCTCTTGCTTAGAGCTATCAAATGTGTCTTTGTGGGTTACTCTCGAACTCAGAAGGAATATCATTGCTATGATTCTGTTAACAGGAAATACTTTGATAGTGCTGATGTTACATTCTGAGTCTGTTATGTACTTTTCTCTTGCTGGTGACAGATTAGCCTCACACACATTTAATGATGAGGTCTACGTCCCTCCTCCTACGGTGAGTCCACCATTGTCCATTGCAGTACCTGAGGTCGTGTCAACACAAACACTACATCTACCTCCACTACCACCACCACCACCAAAACCACTTATCTCGCCATTACCAAAATTTTATACTCGTCGATCAGGTCCTGCTCATGCTACACGCCAATCATCCAACACACCCTAGGTATGTCCAGATGTTAATACTAATGATGAGTCGGATAGTGTGCCAGTGCAGGGTTCATCATTACAGGATGAGATTGAACCGGGAGTTCTGTGGTTGATAATATGGACGTTCCTATAGCTTTGAGAAAGCAGAAACACACTTGTGCTTCGTATCCTCTCGCTTCCCAAGTCTCCTTTCATTGCCTCACAGGGGACTTTCAGAGATTTGCAATGACTTTATCTTCTGTGGAGATCCCACGGAATTATCAGGATGCATTGAAAATTGATTGCTGGCGGATTGCAATGGAGGAGGAAATGGTTGACTACAGTCACGGGGCACATGGAGCTTGGTTCCCGCTCCTTCAGGAGCATTTGTTGTTAGCTGCAAATAGGTTTTCACTGTCGAGTATCATGCGGATGGTATCCTTGATCGGTACAAGGCAAGGCTAGTGGCATGGGGTTTAACTCAGACTTATGGCGTGGACTATATGGATACCTTCTCTCCAGTTGCCCGTCATTCCACTCTTCATATTCTTCTGTTAGTAGCCGTGGTACGTGATTGACCCTTGTTCCAACTTGATGTTAAGAATGCATTTTTGTATGGAGATCTGCAGGAAGAAGTCTAAATGCAGCAACCTCCGGAGTTTGCTGCTGAGGGGTAGAATCATATGGTGTGCAGACTTCATAAGGCAATATATGGCCTTAAACAGAGCCCAAGTGCATGGTTTCAGAAGCTTTCCCATCTAATTGAGCAACAAGGATTCAAGAGATCCAATGCAGATCACTCGTTGTTCAGTCAGAAGACTACTCGAGGTACAGTTGTCATCATGGTGTATGTTGATGATATTTTGGTTACAGGAGATGATGCTCAGGGATTAGAGACGACAAAAGCATTTTTGGGCCATCAATTTTTACGAAGGACCTTGGTACACTACGATACTTTCTAGGGCTGGAGTTCGCCGGAATGCACAGGGTCTTGTAATGACCCAAAGGAAATATATTACATATATGCTTATCGAGACGGGCATGGTTGGATGTAGGCCTTCTACTACTCCTATGGACCCCAACATGAAATTGTATGATAATGTTACAGAAGAAGTTGATAAGAGAAGGTATAGAGAAATGGTGGGGAAGCTTCTTTACATCACTATAACTCGACCTGATATTGCCTTTGCAGTTAGTCGGGTAAGCCAGTTTATGGAACAGCTGAGACAGGTACATATGTATGCTATATATATGATACTCAGGTATCGAAAGTCGTCTCCAGGCACAGGGCTGTTGTTTAGAAAGGAAACCGGTTTATCTGTTTCGGCATGTACGAATGCTGACTATGCAAGATGCCCTAAGGATCAAAAGTCTACCTCAGGCTTTGCTGTGTTTGTAGGTAGCTCTCTAGTTTCTTGGAAAAGCAAGAAACAAACATTTGTGGCTAGATCCAGTGTTGAATCTGAATATAGGGCCATGGCACAAGCAAGTACGGAGATGATGTGGGTTCGAGCTGTAGTAGAAGACTTGCATGTAGATGTACCTCTACCCATGCAGCTACAGTGTGATAAAGCAGCATTGTTCATTGCTAATAATCCTGCCTTTCATGAAAGAACCAAGCATATTAAGTAGACTGTCACTACACCAGAGACATGATCCAGAAGGGCCTGATTTCTACTTCACATGTTAGTTCTGGAGAGCAGACTGTCGACATCTTCACCAAACCGTTGCTCAGAGGACCATTCCAGAAGTGTACTTCCAAGCTGAGCATGATCGATATCTATGCTCCATCTTGAGGGAGAGTGTAGAGAGAATTATGTAGTTGGTGTACCGTTTGTGTTTTTTATTTTTCTATGTTCTGGCTTATGTAATTTACCCATGGGTTTTCTCTATATAAGAGACCCTATGGTTCCCTGGAATAAACAACAACTCTTATTTTTCCAACAGGTATCTAGCAACAGTCCTATACTGAAGCTATGTATCCTAACCCTAACCCTAAACCCCACCCATCGCCCCCCTTCTCTCTCTCCTCTCTCTATAGTTGCCGACCTTCCCCTCCTCTCTTCGTCGTCGTCGACCCTCCCCCGCTACTGCCTCTCCAGGCCGCAGCCGCCTCTCCAACCACTGTGATAGCCGAGGCCACCTCTCCAGCCGTTGTTGAGCGACACGGTCTTCACCGCCGCCGACAGCTCCTTTTTTTGGTTGATGGATTGGGGTGCATAAGTCTACATATGCATTCAAATCTACGTATGTCTGTGTAGACATACATTCATTGGTCTACAAAACTCTAGTTATCTACATCTGGCAATATGACTAAAAACAAAGTCGATGCACCCGCCACAGGCGCTTTTAGAGGTCCAACGCCTATTGTAAAAATGGACGGGGACAAACAATGAGCTTTGGGCTATGCAATTCATGAGCGTAAAGTCTAATGGTGAAAAATGCATTCCTACATTGTCAAAATGGACGGGACAAACAATGAGTTGTGGGCTATGCAATTCATAAGCCTTATAAAGTCTAATGGTGAAAAACACATTCTTACCGAGGAGTCTCTAGAGATATTTACATATTTTTATATTCTATATGTAACTTTTCTTTATTTTTAGTTCTTTGTTTCCATCTTATATAATTTACCCATAGGTCGCTCCTCTATATAAGAGAGCCTAGGGTTCTCAGAAATAATAACGCACTCATTTCTTCCAACATAGTAACAGAGCAGCAGTCCTATACCGGCGCACGTATACCCTAACCCTAATCCCTACCCGCCAGCCCCCTCTTCCATCCTTTCCTCTCGGCGCCGCCGCCACTTGTCTCACTCTCAGCACCGCCGCCAGCCACCTCCTTCCATTGTCTCGGCGCCGCCGCCACCTCCCCGGGTGTGCCGCCTCTCCAACCCGCTATACCGCAGTTGCGGGTCTCTCTGGCACACCACCGATGCCGCCCACTCTCGGTGCCGCCTCTCCGTCCCGTTACTCCGTAGTTGCGGGTCTTTCCTGTGCCGTCGGCCCTCGCATCCGCCACCTCTTCTTCGTACATCTAAGTTGATGGATTTGATTGCATAAGTCTACATATGCAATAAAATCCCCATATGTCATTGTGGGCATCTCTCTATTTGTCTACATACCCTGTGATCTTCATCCGGCATCATGTCAAACAACAAAGGCGACGTACCCACCACAGGTGTCTTCAAAGGTCCATCACCGATTGTCAAGATGGATGGGGCGAACTACGAACTATGGGTGATGCACTCATGAGCCTTATGTAGTCTAACGATAAGAAACATATTCTTACTGATGAAGAGACGGTGGAGAAAACAGGGATTCATGCCTCGTGGGAGGCAGACGACGCGTACGCCAAAGTTTGGTTGTCTGGGACATTGACGATAGAGATCGCCAATGACGTGCTGCATCAACCCACAACAAAGGCGATGTGGGATATACTTGCGGTGACATATTCGTAGGCACGAAATGAGGCCAAGATTCTTTAATTGCATCATGATATTTTTATAGTCAAGCAGAATGGACGACCTCTCCACAAACTGTATACATCCCTACTAGGGATGTTCGAGAAGCTCCACAGCTTCATGCCTTTGACGGCCACGCCTGAGCAACAGAAGACGTACAAGAAATCTACCATGGTTGATGTATTCCTTGTTGCACAGATCCAGAGTATGATGCTGCTCGCTCTCAGATCCTCACAGATGCTACTATTCCTCCTATGGAGGAAGCTTTCCGATGACTTAGTCGGATCACTATCCTGAGCTCTACTACTAATGAGACGCCCTCGACAATGGTCGCCTCCAGGGGAAGAGGTAGTTCATCTACTTTTCGTGGACGTGGACCCCGTGGTCGATGGGAAGGGGCGGATCCGTCAGCCCTGCACTTATTGTCCCCAACCTGATCACTCTGAGGATACAAGCTATTCTAAGCATGGTTTGCTAGCATCAACACGAGTAGCAGAGCAAGTTGAGTCTCCTTCACCTTCTTCCTTGGATCAGAAATTCAATGATCTTGTAGCCAGACTGAGGAACATCATGTCTCCTGACACTGCTCCAGGAGGCCATTCAGATGTGGAAGCTTCTGCTTCTGCCAGTACATCCGCTACAGCCAGTACCTCAGGTAGTCCTTATGCTCTTACCTCGTGTGATGGGTCTACGATTATAGAATGGATTATGGACTCAAGAGCGACACATCACCTATGTAGAGACAAAGAGCAGCTTATTGCATATAGACAGGTTCCTCCAGGGCGGACTGTGGTGATAGCCGATGAGACACATTCCCCGATCACAGGAAAAGGGGAAATTAGTTTGTCGTCGTCCATGTGACTGCAGAATGTGTTATATGCTCCTGACTTCTCTATGAATTTATTATCCATTAGTCAGATTACGAAGGATTTGAACTGTCGAGCTATTTTTGACCCACCGTCTCTTGTCTTTCAGGACATTCTTACGGGCAGAGTGATTGTTTGTGGCCGTGAGCAGGGTGGTCTTTATCGTTTGGTCCGTACTCCCTATGCATGCGCATCTCTTAATTCCACTGGACCAGTATCTCCATATACCTGGCATCTTCGCTTTAGCCACCTCCCTCTTCAGAAGATGTGTCGTATTTTGCCGCAGATTTCTCCATGATCGTCCTTCTAGTGTGAAGCGCGTCAGTTGGGAAAGCATCAATGGTCTGCTTTTCCTAGTCGTCAGAGTCGGAGCAGTAGCTCCGTTTTGGAGTTAGTTCATATAGATATCTAGGGTCCAAGTCGTGTCCCTGATCACCAGGGACACCAGAGACACATGTTTTATCTTGTTGCAGTAGATGATTTTTCTCGTTTGTCGTGGGTGATTCTACTGAAGAATAAATCTGAAGTGGGAGATGTGAGTCAAATGTTTATCAATGAAGTGCAGAATGTTTTCTCTTCCTATGTTAAAATTGTTAGGACTGACAATGCTTTAGAATTTGTACTCGTGCACTTTCATTGTTCTTTTCTTCCCGTGGTATAATTCATCAAACATCGTGTGCCTACACTTCACAACAGATTGGTGTTGCAGAGAGGAAACATCGTCATCAACTTGATATCACTCAGACCCTACTTTTTTAGAGTCATTTTCCACATTCGTTTTAGGGTGATGCCGTTCTTACGGCCTGCTATTTGGTAAATCACATGCTCGTCTGTCTTAGGTGAGAAAATTCCCTTCTCTTTAGCATTTCATGAGAATGAGTTGTTCTCTCTTACTCCTCATGTCTTTGGCTCTGTCGCGTTTGTCCCCAATTGACTCCAGGTCTTGACAAGCTCTCTCCTAGGGCTGCCAAATGTGTGTTTGTGGGGTACTCCAGGACGTAGATGGGATATCGAATGATCCATTACACAGAAAATACTTTATCAGTGTCGATGTCACATTCCTTGAATCCGTGATGTTTTTCTCTCCTACAGGTGACAGGTTGATTTCTTCATAATCTGATACTTCTGTTTAAATGACACCTCCTCCTACGAGTCAGTTGTCTCCTCTGCCTGTCATACCACCACATCCACCACTTCCACCACCTCCTCCTACACAGCCGTCAGTGACCGTTGTTCCACCATTACCAAAATTCTATACCCGTAGATCAAATTCTTCTCATGGCCATCGTCCATCATCCAGCACGCCCAAGGTTTGTTCGGATAACATGGTTTCTAAAGATGGGTCTTGAGATGTTTCTGTATAGGGATCGGTGCAGGATGAGGTTCCCGAGGACCTGGACTTACCCAATGCCATTAGGAAGCAAAAACGTACATAGGCATCCTACCCGCTTGCTTCCCAGGTCTCTTTCCATCGCCTGACGATAGATTTTCAGAGACTTGCAGTTTCTCTATCTGCCGTGGAAATTCCACGGACTTACCAGGAAGCCTTGAAAGATAGTCGTTGGCGTCTTGCTATGGAGGAAGAGATGGCTGCCTTGCAATCACGTGGTACCTGGAGTTTGGTGGTTGCTCCTCCTGACGCATCTATTGTCAATTGCAAATGGGTGTTCACTGTTAAATATCATGCAGATGGGAGCCTTGATCGTTACAAGGCAAGATTGGTGGCTCGTGGTTATACGCAGACCTATGGTGTCGATTATATGGACACATTCTTTCGTGTTGCTCGACACTCCACATTACGTGTTCTTCTTTCTGTTGTTGTGGTATGTGACTGGCCTTCATTTCAACTGGATGTTAAAAATGTATTCTTGTATGGAGATCTACAGGAGGAGGTCTACATGCAGCAGCCTCCGAGGTTTGCTACTGAGGGGGAGTGTCAACAGGTTTGTAGACTCCATAAGGCAATATATGGCCTTAAACAAAGTCCAAGGGCATGGTTTCAAAAGCTATCAGATTTGATCGAACGACCGGGGTTCAAGAGATTAAATGCAAATCATTCTCTATTTGTGCAGAGAACACCTAGAGGTACAGTTGTTATCATGGTCTAAGTTGATGACATAGTTGTTACAGGAGATGATGAGCAGGGAATCAAGATGGCAAAAGATTTTCTCAGCAATCAGTTTGTGACTAAGGATTTGGGTACCCTAAGATATTTCTTAGGGTTGGAATTTTCTAGGAATGTGCAGGGTCTTGTGACGACCCAAAGAAAGTATGTTATAGATATACTTGTTGAAACGGGCATGATTGGGTGTCGACCTTCCACTACTCCTATGAATCCTAGCATGAAGTTATATGATGATGATACATATGAAGTTGATAAAAGGAGATACAGAGAGATGGTGGGAAAGCTCATCTACGTTACTATTACCAAGCCGGATATCTCTTTTGATGTGAGTCGAGTGAGTCAGTTCATGGAGTGGCCTCGACAAGTACATAGGCATGCTATATACATGATATTGAGATATCTTAAATCTTCTCCAGGCGCAGGATTACTTTTCAAGAAAGGAGATACTCTCTCTATGTCTGCATGTGCTGATGCAGACTATGCAGGGTGTCCTAAGGATAGAAAATCCACTTCGGGATTTGTAGTGTTTGTCGGCAGCTCTCTTGTTTCGTGGAGAAGCAAGAAACAAACAGTTGTGGCGAGATCAAGTGTTGATTCTGAATATAGGGCTATGGCGTAAACAACTACAGAGATGATGTGGGTTCGAGCAGTATTAGCAGATTTGCATATAGATGTTTCTCTACCCATGCAGTTATAATGTGATAATCAGGCTGCCCTACTCATTGCAAACAATCCTTTGTTCCATGAGAGGATAAAACATATTGAGGTAGATTGCCATTACACGAGAGATATGATTCAAAAGGGATTAATTTCTACCTCTCATGTCAGTTCAAGAGAGCAAATAGCAGACATATTTACCAAGGCATTGCTCAGAGGATCATTCTAAAAGTGTTCGTCCAAGCTGAGCATGATTGACATCTATGCTCCATCTTAAGGGGGAATGTAGAGATATTTACATATTTCTATATTATATAGGTATCTTTTCTTTATTTTTATTTCTTTGTTTCCATCTTATGTAATTTACCTGTAGGTCTCTCCTCTATATAAGAGAGCCTAGGGTTCTCAGAAATAATAACACACTCATTTCTTCCAACAGAGTCAGTGGAGAAAACTGGGGTTAACACCTCGTGGGAGGTAGATGATTCATATGCCAAAGGTTGTCTCTCTGGTAAATTGACGATAGAGATCGCCAATGATGTGTTACATCGGCCCACTGCAAAGGCGATGTGGGACATCCTCGCAGCAACATATTCTCAAGCGAGGAATGAGATGAAGATCCTCCAACTCCAGCATGACATATTTACTATCAAGCAGACGAACGACCTCTTCATTCATTGTATACATCCTTGCGTGGGATGTTTAAGAAGCTCCATTGCTTCATGCCGCTAACGGCAACTCCAAAGCAGCAGAAGACATATAGGAATGCTACCAAGGTGGGTGTATTCCTAACAACCCTTGACCCTAAATATGATGGTGCTTGCTCGCAGATTCTAGCAGATGCCACTATTCCTCCCATGGAGGAAGTTTTTCGCAGGCTTAGCAACATTATTGTTCCGTCCACAGTTACTAACCAGACTTCTTCAACGATGGTAGCCTCCTGAGGAAGTGGAAGCTCTTCTTCTTTTCGTGGACACAGACCTCATGGTAGAGGAGTTCGCATTCGTCAACCCTGCGCGTATTGTCACTGTCCAGGATATACCAAGGATACATGTTATTCCAAAAATGGTTTCTAGCTTCATCCTGTGTAGCGGAGTAGATTGAGTCTTTAGCTGCTCCTACTTCAGGTCAGAAGTTTGATGAATTCGTAGACAGACTGCGAGATATCATGCCTCATGCTTCTTCATCATCTCCAGAAGGCCATTCAGATGTAGCAGCCTCCGCATATGCCAATACGTTTACTATGGCTAGTGCCTCATGTAGTACTTTTGCTTTTACATCCCGACACAGATCTAAGATTACTGAGTGGATTATGGATTACTTTTACTTTTGCTTCACTCACTCACTTAGACCAAGATCAGATTGCTTCTCTGCTGAGAGGACTCACTAAAATCCAGACCTGTTTCATCACTCCCTCGGAATCGAAGCGTCATGGTTATATAATCGTTTATGATCACATCACCCTCAGGTATTCCCAATACTTTTACATCCTGCATACTGGAAGACCTATGGTCAACCTGAAGATCAAGATCAATTTTACATTGTCTTCTTCAGGGTTTGATCACTAAGTTTCTCAATCTTGGTCATGGGGAATCAGTATCGATCATATGCTTTCCCAAAGCATATATCATACCTTCAAATTCATGTCATACTTCTGAAGCACGACGACCATGCATGGAATTTGATCGATCCCAATACCTCATGAGTGAGCTCATGACTTCCGGTTCATAAGTGAACATGTATGATCCCTTTGAGAGATCGTATTGCTCATATGCCCTTATATGCACACCAGCTCGTTTGGTGTATAGACCTTGGTTAGGCCATCAACCTATCGGTCTGCCAAATATACATATTCAGACATATAGCAATACATCTGTCTCCGGTCAGAGGATGTGTGCCTATGCTGTGATAGCATTCAACATAGGACTTAGGTTATCTCGATCTCGTTAAGGCAACCCATTGACCTAACTAATCTGACACCTCCGAATCACTATTCCTATGCAGAGGACTTGCATCAAGAGGTCGGTCAGATATCAGCCTATGTAAGAAAGGATTGCCATCTCCTACTCAGGCTGGAGATCATCTCTTAATAATCATTTGACGATGCTTGATGAGTCCTCTATCTAACCCTTTAGATATTCATCCAAACACCAGCCTCTATGATTCATTTAATGAATCAACAGCTATATGATCATCAAGATGGCCATGGTACATAACCCTAATTGTACAGAGGGACCTATTATGCAAATTATTTATTCTTTATTTAAGATCAGGGAATGATATGTACAATAACATTTATTGCATAATGTCTCGTCGTGGGCTCGCATGTCCAACAATCTCCTACTAGCCCAAAGAGCCATTAATGGGCTAATCACATAAACCCACACTCATGTGACAATAATAGGCTATTTATAAAATAGCTAGGTAAGCTGATAAGTCACTTTGTTACCACGAGACTATGGCAAGTCCTTTTACGGCACTTGCATATCCCCAGTAAAGTTCTCGCATCTAATGTGAATGTTGCATCTAATGCAACCAATACTCAATCTAGTCAAAGCAGTTATAGTGTCCTTGACACTATTGCTCAATAATTATTAGAACCAGTATTTCTATAATCCTTATTAGAATACCCTTATGCTCACTGTATGCTATAAGTTGATCCATGTCTCCACACAAGTGATGTGTGGCATCAGAGTCCATAATCCATTCTATAACATCAGACCCACTACTGCTAGTGAGTGCATAAGTACTACCTGAGGTATTGAAGGAGGCTAAAGCAGCCACATCAGAGTGACTCTTTGAGGCCGATGAAGACATAACGGGAGGGGTAGGAGGTATAATGTCCCTCAATCGTACAACAAGATCATCAAATCGTTAATCCAAAGAGGAAGAAGCCGGGGGCTCAGTTTGATCAGTCACTCGAGCATAGGTAGGAAATCCATGCTTAGAGTAGCATGTATCCTTAGTATGTCCAGAAGATGGCAAAAAGTACAGGGCTGACAAACACGACCTCCTCTGCCACGAGATCCGCGTCCACGAAACTGAGAAGAGCCTCCTCGATCTCGGGAGGCCACCATCGTTGAAGAAGTCTGGCTGGCAGTAATAGATGGAATAGAGATCCAACTGAGCCTACGGAAGGCTTCCTCCATGGGAGGAATAGTAGAGTCTACCAAAATCTGAGAACGGGTCGCCTCATACTCAGACCAAGGGCTGCCAGGAATACACAACCATGGTGGCATTCCTATAAGTCTTTTGTTGCTCAGGAGTAGATGTGAGAGGCAAGAAGCTATAGAGCTTCTCAAACATCCCACGCAAGGATGTATATAGTGAGTGAAGAGAGCGTCCATTCTGCTTGATAATAAAGATATCATGTTGGAGTTGTAGAATCTTTGTCTCATTTGTTGCGTGTGAATAATTAGCAGCGAGAATATCCCACATCGTCGTGGTTGTGGGTTGATAGAGTATATCATTGGCGATCTCTATTGCCAATGTTGCTGAAAGCCATACCTTGGCATATGCATCATCCGCCGCCCATGAGGCATTAACCCCAATCTTCTCAGCCGGCTCTTCCTCGGTAAGAATATGTTTCTTACCTATAGACTTGATCATGCTCACGAACTGCATAGCCAACAGTCCATAGTTTGACCCATTCATCTTTACTATAGGCGCAGCGCCTCTGAAGAAGCATGTGGAGAGGATATCTACCTTTCTTTCTGACATGATGACTGAAGATTAGGATTAAAGACTAGACAAACATAGAGAGATTTGGATGCAAATGTAAACTTATGCAACCAACCTCATCAAGAGCGAAGGCTCGGCGGCAATGTTCCCTTTTAAAAAGGAAGGTGCGATGGCAACCCTTGGAGAGAGAGTAGTGCAAGGGTCGAAGGGAGATGTTATACAACCAGTCGGTCGAAGAAATGAGATGTGAGGCCTAGGCAGGCGACGGTGCACAGAGCCCGAGTGGCGGAGGTGTGTGGCCTGCGGGGGCCTGGCGACTGGCAGAGGGGCCCACAAATGCCTGGCAACGAGTGGAGGAGCCACGGGGGCCTAGCGACGGGCGAAGGGGCTCGTAGGGGCCTGGCAACGGGCGACAGACGGAGGTGTCGCGAGGGATGGGTGGAGAGGTGCGGAGGGCCGCGGGGGCTGGGCGGCAGTAGCCCTAGGCGACACGCGTGAGAGAGAGGCTTGAGGTGGGGTTTAGGGTTAGAGTTCGGTACAGTGGCTCCGATCTAGGGGCCGTCGCTCTAATACCATGTTGGGAAAATAGAACGAGTTGTTTATTCCTTGAGTCCTAGGCTCTCTTATATAGGGGAGAAGCCTATGGGAAAATTACATAAAGTGGACATAAGAAAGGTAAAATTATAGAAATGATACATAGATATGAAATATATCTCTACATTTACATTGGAAGATATAGCGATTAAATTATCTGTTGCAATAGATACATTTTGTAGTAGCGGAGGGGCTGAGGTAAAGAGGGAAAAGGGGTTCAGACCTCTTGAACTCACGAAAAATCACGAAAGGAGAAGATTAACGAAATCAATCGACGGAAATTTTACAATAGCCCCCCACTTAATGAAATCAGACAATGAAAATTATATAATAGCCCCCCTCATATTTATATATTCGACCATGGTATTTTATCAAATTCCCAATAAGTAAGAGATCTCAGCTCTGGTCTCAACATTCAACTGTAGTATCCATGGTCGTGATGAGGCATTTACCATAAACTAAGTGCCTAAGTTTTTATTAGTATTTCATAGGAGAACTTGTCGATTTAGAGAGCTCAACCTTGAGGATCATCCGCAAACTTGGTGTTTGAAATTTGCAAATGGATTTTGAATAAAGGACTCTTCTCTACATATATACAGCTATAAGTGCCAACGAGAATGTATTGATAATACTAAAATTCAGAATTTTAAAAAAATGTGGCACTGTCATTGCGACCAGATTTCACATTCTTAAATATATTACTTTTATTATACTCGTAAAGTTTTAGGAGCGGTATTGCAAAAGTCGTTATTCGATACTCAGTAAGGTCATCGAGTCAAGAATAAGCAATATTCGTGTGGCTTTTAAAAATTATTCCGTTATAGACTTTTTAATTATTTTAAAAATATAAATTATATGTAAGAAACCTATACATTTATGTAGATATGGTCATTCCAACTGCAATTATACTTTAATATTTTATTATAGGGGATATTAAGTTCCATTTTATGCGATAAAACGACGATATTCAAGCATTATCACACCATATCCAATATCAAAGCCATCTTAAACCCATGAAATTCAAGCATAAATGCATAATAAGCATGAAAATGAAACATAACAAGTGTAAGAAATAAGATAAGCTAATTAGAATATGAGATTAAATAAGCAAAAAATATTTAATCTAACGATAAGTTTACAATACATAATCAAATGAGTGTGCAATAAACATTAATCAACTATAAACTAATAGATGATGAAAAATGATTTTAATTTAATATAAGAATGGGCTTAGCCTTTTTCTACAGTTGCAAGCCAAATCAACTACACCTACCACCATGCTAACCATGGAACTAGAATATGTGATAGACTCTACATATCCTTGTAAAAAGATGTAGATGTGCCCTCTACCTTCCTTGCGCAAGTTCGACTAAGAGAAATAGGAGACTGGATGAATCTGCAATCATCTACTCTAATTTCGGCTCGTTGGTAAATACGACCAATTACGGGTCAATCAGAACCGATCTAGAATCTCCGGGAGGAGTGGCTCGATTAAATTTCTCCTATATAAGTCCAGGGGCGAACACAAGGGACACAACCCATTAGGTTATCTAATTATGACCTAAATTAGGTGATAAGCTACTCTAAGGGGCTATTTAAGTCAAGGGTGCAAGAACCCAACAAAATGCATGTAAGCTTTTTATGGGTTTTTAATGCATTTAGGATATAGGTAACAAAATGACTACAAAATGTAAGGACACGAAACAATATAAATACACAAAGAATGCTCCTGATTTAATGACTTGGCAATTTAAATCCTCCATGCAATAGCTCCTCAAATCAAGCTCACTTAACCACTAAATTGATCTAATAATTCAATGCACCATTTAATTGAATCAAATTCATTTCAAATCCCATCAAGCACCCTATCTCACAATGCAAACTCAAGAAATTAATATTCAACATAGATCATGCAAGGTTCGTGATTTAATAATAATAAAATGAGGCAAATCAGAGGCTTAATGACACCATAAATTAACTCGACATGTGAATTAGGGCTCTAATTAAAAAAAGGCAACTAGACTTCTCTAAATTTTAATTCAATCGCAATAAGTCACACCAGAGATCTAGATACATAACAATGAAAGAACATGAAATGGTCATCAAACAAGATCTATTTTATTAAATTTGGAGTTAAAGTTCACAAGATATTAAGCAGCAAAGTCAGGGGCATAATTGAAAATAAAAACATGATACTTGCATCACAAAAAGGTTCAAAAGAGGTCGGAAATGAAAATATAAAAGTTGTTGGGGCAAAGCATGCAAAATAGCCTTGTACGAAGGTATAAAATGCAAATACAATGAAATGATGAGCATATCTTGAAATTTATCCAGGTGGTGTGCGCTGGGCACGTGCAGGACCTATCTGCAAATCTGCAAATGTATGGCCCAACTTCTACAAAATTTTCCCGATCATGTGAGGTGAAGCACGTGGATGCTAGGCTCGAAGCGCGGAGGAGGGTCGGGCAATGTGACGGGTGCTGGTGCCTCGACTCTGGCTCGGCTTGCTCCAAGGCTATGGTTCAAAACGTTGCTTCAGGAGAGGATTTCGTCTGTTAGATCAGATCGGGTCGATCCTAAGTCAATGGTACATGCAGCGTGTGTTCTTCCCTCTCATCCTTGTGCGACAGTAGAGAAACAGAGCTCGATGATATGCAGTTGCTTCTTCTTGCTCTGACATGAGGTCTGAAAGTTGAAGGAGCTTCCTGCAACCCTCGCGAAGATGTTGGAAGTGAGTTCGAGGGTGGGAGGAGGTTTGGAATCTCCTATTGTTGTAGCATCGTCGAAAAAGAAGAACTTGACCAGAGCTCCATGAAAATCCCGATCATTGAAGATCTTGCTCCCTCCTGTAGTGGTTAGCAAATAGCTGAAGCTTCCTAGAATCTATTGGGATGTGAATGAGGGTGAAGGCTTAGTCGAGGTATAGAAGAGGGGCTCAGATGGGTTCACCACCCTTTACGAGGCTTGTGACAGATTGAGGTGGACGAGGTGATGGAGAAGTGGAGAAAAGGAAAGGAGTGGTGTCGAAGTTGACGGTGTGACGGCGATGCTAAGTGGCCAATCAAGAGGACTACAATAGAGTGCACGATTATAGAAATTAGGAGAAACCAGAGTAAATGAAGAAAGGGATAAGAAGCTTAGCTGGAAAGAAGAAGGCGGTCACGGAGGAGGAACCGAATAGATGATGCAATCCTGAGGAGTGGAGCGGGAAGTGCTCCAGTCGTTGCTTTACACGGAGGCTGGCCGTGGAGCTCGAGCAGCTCGCTGATGGGTTGCGACAAGGTGAAACCACCTTGGATCACGTCGGTAAATTGCTTCGTCTTCGCACTCTAATTCAAGCTCTCCTTGTCACGAAAATTGTCTAAGGTACTCGTAGCTCTCGCGCATGAAGGTGGACCTCGTATACGGACAACAGAGGCAAGGTATTTAAAGACGAAGAGGTCATCTCCAGATGGTTTCCTTCGAGACTTCAACTGTCTAGGGTTGACGGACAATTAGCGAGACATGGTGGCCAAGTGGCACGCGCGAGAGAAGGAAGTTAGATATACGGCAGAGAGATGGAATGAAGTGGTGAGATTGACAATGGAGACTGGGGAATATGGGACTATGGGAGAAAGAGAGTAGGTTGCAAATGAGCGTCGTGTGAGGAGTGCAAACGGGAGGTTGAAGATGGACATCAATCATCTAATGGGGTCCATCAAACGGTTGTGGTTCGAGCGAGAGCAGAGGGCTAGGATGGGATCTGTCAGGCACAGATCAACGGTAAAGAGAGCATGCGGCTGACAAAGAGACGTTCCACGTGGGAAGTCGTGAAGGCGCCACGCGACCCAATAAAAAAAGAAATTTAAGAAAAATAATGTAAAATGCAAAAGAAATAATTACAAGCCTTAAATTAAAAGGTGTTTAACATGAAAGTTGTAGATCTCTTCGAGATCTACAACTTTCATGTACAAAATGAAAATAAGGCGTATGTATACAAGATATAATTTTTGCAAGTATTTTAAAGTAATTAAAAAATACTAATTTTAATTTCTTTTATGTTTTTTCGTATTTTGATTTATAAATAAATACAAAATAAATATATACAATGATAAACTATTCTTATGTATCTATTTAATTTTTAATTTTTCTTCCCCATTTTCTTGATGACTTTCCGGTCGCTCTGACCTGCATCACTTTACGTCTTTCCTTTCCCTTCTTGTTATATGCATGCACTCTCTTTCCTCCTGAGCTAAGGCATTTCCCGGGCCTCACTTTCAAGCTCAAATCAAAAGAGAAAATCACAAATTCATTAAGTAGTCTCCTCTTCTCCCTAGCCTAAGAGTGAGAGGCTTTCTTCTAGAAAAACTCAAAATAAAGACACCAAAATAGGGTTATTTAATTACACGAACTAGAGTTTGTTATTTACAAGGTGCCAAGTGTTAATGTTAGTGAATTAATTATGAAATTTATTGAAAGGTCTAAGTAAGAGGGACAATAAATAGAATATACTGTTGTGTAGAGTCACAGGCCAGTTTGTCAGATTTTCCCGATTCTCCAGACTTCATATTACAATCCAGCCAGATATTCTAGACTCTACAGTTCAGATTATTTCAGACTCGACAAGATTGGTCAGAGTCCAAGATCGAGGCACTCCATGATGAGTGACCCATTTTCGAGTTCTCCAGAGAGAGACTCACATGTATGCGGTCATTTTGAAGCGGCTTTAAAAAATAGGGTTCCACGTAAAATCATGGTGTTCCATGTTTATGTTTCTTTTCTTATGCTCTTTGAGTAGTGAAACTTATGTTTTGTGTTCCGAAAAGAATTATGCACCGGAAAACGTGCTACCAAGATAAAACACTTGAAACGACGTCAGTAATTCTTTGAAAAGACTTGATTGCCTATCTACTATACGGTACTTGAAATTCATACGTTAAAGCTCTGGAAACACTTCAAATTGCAAACTTGTTATGTAATTCTGGTGGATGAGTCTAAACCCATTTATAAGCATAGAATACCCAGTGATGGATGTCATATTCTTCACATATATTAGCCAAATGCTGAAATAACTTGCATTGATGAATGCTTTAATAACTTGTAAGATAATTACGAATATCGTATCAAAATCTTGAAAGAGACTATAGGATAATATCGATATTCAAACTTTTGCTAATTTGCAACGAAAAATGCCGAAATCACTTCAAAATTCTAAAAAGAAGCAAATTGAAACATAGTTATCACTATTAAGATTTTTGTATCAAACACCACTGTGGTTAATTTATCGGGCTCATGAATGCTGAAACAAGGCTGAGTCGTACGCTCAGACGCTGCCATAGACCAAAGACATCATATTCACAGAATGCGGACCCAAAGTCCTCTTGATACCATATCTATTCGTTTGCCACATCTAATGGCTGTTTCAGTGTCATATATAAAGACATCACTATATCTAACGGCTAGTTCATGACGTATAAAATAGCTACTGCGGTGCTTGTTTTGATTCGGATTCTTTTCTACCCACTGATAATCCGTATTAGCTTTAACTCATGCTCATAATAGCTAATTCATAAATTGAAACAAATTCGACATAGCATGCATATTCCTGTATCAAAAAATTATTAACAACTACAAAACCGATACATATTGCATAGTAACTGTCCAAAACATATTTTTTATATAAGAGCTCAAATTTGAGTAGTGAAACTTATGTTTTGTGTTCCGAAAAGAATTATGTGCTTGACAACGTGCTACCAAGATAAAACACTTGAACGGACGTCTGAAATTCTTTGTAAAGATCTGATTGCATATCTACTATATGGTACTTGAAATTCATACGTAAAAGCTCTGGAAAACACAATTGCATACTTGTTATGTAATTCTTGTCAAAACCAGGCATAAAGGATAAAGATTGTCGCTTAAAGTAGAACTTGAGAGTAACCGTCCGATACATATATAAAGACATCACCATATCTAGTGGCGAGTTCATGACTTGTATAAATTAGCTACAGTGGTGCTTGCTTTTGATTCTGATTCTTTTCTAGCCACTGGTAATCCGTATTAGCTTTAACTCATGCTCATCATAGCTAATTCATAAATTGAAACAAATTTGACATATCATGCATATTCCTGTAACAAGAAATTATTAACAGCTTGAAAACCCATACATATCGCATAGTAACTGTCCAAAACATACTTTTTATATAAAAGCTCAAATTTGAGTAGTGAAACTTATGTTTTGTGTTTCGAAAAGAATTATGTGCCGGAAAACGTGCTACCAAGATAAAACACTTGAAACGACGTCAGAAATTCTTTGAAAAGACCTGATTGCATATCTACTATACGGTACTTGAAATTCATACGTTAAAGCTCTGGAAAATACTTCAAATTGTAAACTTGTTATGTAATACTGGTGGATGAGTCTAAACCCATTTATAAGCATAGAAGACCCAGTGAATGGATCTCAAATTCTTCACATATATTAGCCAAATGCAGAAATAACTTGCATTGATTAATGCTTTAATAACTTGTAAGATAATTACGAATATCGTGTCAAAATCTTGAAAGAGACTGTAGGATAATATCAATATTCAAACTTTTGCTAATTTGCAATGAAGTGCCGAAAACACTTCAAATTTCTAAAAAGAAGTAAATTGAAACATAGTTATCACTATTAAGATTTTTGTATCAAACACCACTGTGGTTAATTTATCGGGCTCATGAATGCTGAAACAAGGCTGAGTCGTACGCTCAGACGCTGCCATAGACCAAAGACATCCTGTTCACAGAACACGGGACCCAAAGTCCTCTTGATACCATTTCTATTGGTTTGCCACATCTAGTGGTTGTTTCAGTGTCAAATATAAAGACAACACTATATCCAGTGGCTAGTTCATGACGTATAAAATAGCTACCGTGGTGCTTGCTTTTGATTCTGATTCTTTTCTAGCCACTGGTAATCCGTATTAGCTTTAACTCATGCTCATAATAGCTAATTCATAAATTGAAACAAATTCAACATAGCATGCATATTCCTGTATCAAGAAATTATTAACAGCTTGAAAACCGATACATATTGCATAGTAACTGTCCAAAACATACTTTTTATATAAAAGATCTAATTTGAGTAGTGAAACTTATGTTTTGTGTTCCGAAAAGAATTATGCGACGGAAAACGTGCTACCAAGATAAAACACTTGAAACGACGTCAGTAATTCTTTGAAAAGACCTGATTGCCTATCTACTATACGGTACTTGAAATTCATACGTTAAAGCTCTAGAAAACACTTCAAATTGCAAATTTCTATGTAATACTGGTGGATGAGTCTAAACCCATTTATAAGCATAGAAGACCCAGTGATGGATGTCAAATTCTTCACATATATTAGCCAAATGCTGAAATAACTTGCCTTGATGAATTCATTAATAACTTGTAAGATAATTACGAATATCGTTTCAAAATCTTGAAAGAGACTATAGGATAATATCGATATTCAAGCTTTTGCTAATTTGCAATTAAAAATGCCGAAATCACTTCAAATTTCTAAAAAGAAGTAAATTGAAACATAATTATCACTATTAAGATTTTTGTATCAAACACCACTGTGGTTAATTTATCGGGCTCATGAATGCTGAAACAAGGTTGAGTCTTACGCTCAGACGCTGCCATAGACCAAAGACATCATGTTCACAGAATGCGGACCCAAAGTCCTCTTGATACCATATCTATTGGGTTGCCACATCTAATGGCTATTTCAATGTCATATATAAAGACATCACTATATCTAACGGCTAGTTCATGACGTATAATTTGATTCGGATTCTTTTCTAGCCACTGATAATCCGTAATAGCTTTAACTAATGCTCATAATAGCTAATTCATAAATTGAAACAAATTCGACATAGCATGCATATTCCTGTATCAAGAAATTATTAACAGCTTGAAAACCGATACATATTGCATAGTAACTGTCCAAAACATATTTTTTATATAAGAGCTCAAATTTGAGTAGTGAAACTTATGTTTTGTGTTCCGAAAAGAATTATGTGCTTGACAACGTGCTACCAAGATAAAACACTTGAAACGACGTCTGAAATTCTTTGTAAAGATCTGATTGCATATCTACTATATGGTACTTGAAATTCATACGTAAAAGCTCTGCAAAACACAATTGCATACTTTTTATGTAATTCTTGTCAAAACCAGGCATAAAGGATAAAGAATGTCGCTTAAAGAAGAACTTGAGAGTAACCGTCCGATACATATATAAAGACATCACCATATCTAATGGCGAGTTCATAACTTGTGTAAAATAGCTACCGTGGTGCTTGCTTTTGATTCTGATTCTTTTCGAACCACTGGTAATCCGTATTAGCTTTAACTCATACTCATAATGGGTTTATACCATCTGTGTATACTTAGTATCCAAGGATTCAAAAAAAATTGGCTTAACTAATTGGATCCCGAATCGGTCTTGGTCATGACTAGGGTGCTTTCTATTCTAGATCATAATCTTTCAAATTCTCTCTATTCAAAAGACATGATATTCATTAACAATCCAATTTACCAAAGAGCGGATTAATTTATGCTTGTCATTTTTTGTATATTGATTACATCTCATATTACCTCTGAGGAGTTGTGTTGCCCTATTTTACTATCTATGGAGATGATTTAACTCTATATTGTTAGATGGTCTGATGTAATTATATTTTGATCCCTCACGCTAGATAATGATAAACTAATGCTCATCACTAACAACTAGTTAAGCAATGGTTCAGTTGACTCATAAGTTACGTTCGACCAACTAATGATTGGTCTAATCATTAACTTCATTATACACCTTCTGGTTTTTGAAATTTAACAACAAGAGCAGCCATCTGCGAAATTCTATCACCATGAATTTACAGGTTACAGAAAGTATATATATTCTTAATGCTTGAAAATGCTACATGGAAATAAAGTAGTCGTATATAGTACACAGTCTCAATTACGATAGATCAACTGTGTATCTGGTAACAATGTGATCTCGAACTCGATTTCTCTCTCAGGAGGTAATCCTGGTTACTCATCAGGAAACACATCTGGATATTCAGATACTACTCGGATAGCCTGTATCATTGACTCATGTTCAGATACTTCCCGAATGAATGCAAGGTATGAATCGCAACCCTGATCAACAAGTCGCTGAGCTCACAACATCGAAATGTACTCCATGGTGGAGTCATGTATAGTACCCTCAAAGGTGAACTCAGGTAAATCTGGAATCTTGAAGACAACCGTCTTCCTAAAACAATCAACAAGTGCATGATGAGTTGATAACCAATCCATACCCAAAATCATGTCGAACTTATCAAGCTGTAGAAGTAGACAATCTACGATTATCTCGTGTCCGCTAATCAGTATGGGCAAGCACCTGACTATCAGAGAAATAACAAACAACTGGCCACCTGGCCCTCGGATGTGATATGGAGAAGAGAGAGTCTCTGCGACTCTACCTAAAGAAGCAAGTAGCCTCGAAGCAAGAAAAGATTGTGTCACAGTATAATCAAATAGAACATGGAAAGATCGACAAGAGTAGTCAGTATATGTGCTAGTTGGTTAGTCATCTCCTGGTCTGGTCGGGATGACATGGCTCTGTATGAGAACCAATTTTAATCATAAAAATTTATTGTTCACATATAATATGATATATGATTTTTCTCTTCTTGGGATATAATATGAAAATTAATAAAATTGGTGACATCTGTGGTAAATGAACCTGAATGTCATATTTCCCTTCTCGGACTCACGACAAGTCGGAAGAGTGCCGCTATCCGAGAACTTAATGCGATCGAAATTGAAATACTACGAGTGTACGTATCGGGTTACCACTGCTCTGATACCAAACTGTGAACCCCCGAGGATCCGGGTACCCGTTTACGCTACTTTCACGGCATTTCATTCACACAGGATCGCACAATTTACAGAAAAATAGGGAAATTTTTCGTGCGGATAATTTTCCACATGACATTCATATCCACAATCATAACCACAAATTAACAGAGACAAATGGCACCAAAATCTCATTTCATTAATTTCCATATAATTTTATAACATGTACAGTGACTGACAGTACATAGAGTAGTCCCAAAATTTTTAAGCAGAAGAGAAGGAAACGTACTACATTATCAACCTAACAAAAACTGAGCCAAAATAAACCATACCGACATGCAGTTGCAATGAATACAACTTAAAAATGAATATAACTAAAACAAAATCTGGAGTCTGTCTTTTAAAAAAAAACAATACTGCACGATAGTACAGATTATGCAATAGAATTAATTCTTGGAGTTTATATATTTTGTAAGTGATATCAACATCAAATTTTCAAATAATAGAGACAAAATCTGTAAGCTTGAGTTTACATTTAAAGAGAATAAACACAACAAAAAAATGGCACCAAAAGAGGGTAAAGTTGCATATGCATGGCAACAAATGATGGGGAAGGAAGTACCTTGATCTCTAAGTTCGAAAATCAAAATTTGGGCTCCAATTAGTAACATGCAGGAGCAAAATCCCAAAAGAAACTTCAGTAGTAAAGGCTGCAGTAGCTTGAATTTCTGGAGGCAACCTTTGAACTGGTGATTTCACCATAAGAGCATGACAACATCAGGACTAAAAGGGGCTGAAGCTTTGCTCCTTCGTTGGAGTTGAAGGGAATAGAATAGGAAAGAAGGGAAATAAGGAAGAAAGGGACTCACGGCTGTGGGAAAGAAGTTATCTGGAATTAGTAGCAGCAATGGTTGCTACTGCATGCAGTGGCAGCTCCTTCAGGAACTGCTGGAGAAGAAAGAACAACAGCAGTGGCTGCTCTTGCCAGTCGTGATTCCTGCATCGAGAGGCTCCAGTAGGCTGGAAAGGAAGCTGCTGCAAGGGGTCTTCGTTTTTTTTTGGAAGAAAGGGGGTAAATTGGAGAAACGTAGAGAGGACCTTAGGATGCTATTTATAAGGGGGTGAGGTCTTATTAGACTAACAAGTGGAGGTGGAATCTTTCCACGTTTTGGAAGAAAATAGTGCCAACTGTTCTGAAGAAGGAGGTGGAATCTTTCCACGTTTTGGAAGAAAACAGAGCCAACTGTTCTGTCTTCAGAGATTTTTTTTGCAGAACCGAGTCTGCTACAGTTATACTGTAGCAGAAAATGAAAATATTATTATTTATTATTATTATTATTGTTTTACAAAAGTTGATCGTATTCACACCTCGGCACTCGGATTTCAACGCACAATATCTCGATTTGACCGTCTTTGAACGACGGTCAATATGAGTATAATATTGATATACTTTTGATTGGGTTTGGATGCCCGAACTTTTCGAGATGCAAATTTTGGTTTGCATTTAAATTTTGTGAATTTAAAATATCTAATGACCTTCGATTGACGAACGGTCAATTCTGTTGGTTTACTTTCGTCGAATCGGATCTCATGACGGTCTCGGTTTGTTTTGTGGTTTTCGAATTTGCGTCGCGGCTTTTCGTGGCACGTATTACGATGCGACCGATTTTTGATCAATTTTGCCCGATCGACTTTTGATTTACGATCAATTGATCGATTTAGGTTGTTTGACATTGACAAACAACTTTATTGGATTAATCGGACGCTAATCAAGTCGGTTTCGGGTTTAGCGGATTTCAGATGTTACATACCAACAGCAGGTAGTCCTTCCAGGACCATTTCCTATCTAGAGTACATGCACGTAACTAGTACTCAAATGCCTGAATAATGCGCCCGCTCTGTCCGTCGATCTGTGGATGGTATGCAGAACTCATTTTCAGCTTTACCTGAAGTACTGACATGAACTGGTAGTAATAGTATGATGTAAACCTCAAGTCTCTATTAAATATTACTTTACGTAGTATATCATGAAGTCTGATAATGTTATTGTTCTACACATATAATCTAGCTAATCTAGATGGAGTGTAATTTCATGTTGATATGTATGAAGTGGGATGACTTACAATCCATGAACAATGACCTAATAGCATCGTGTCCATCTTGTGTCCTTAGTAGTCTAGTAACAAGATTCATAGAAATAATCTCCCATTTTTACTAGGGAATGGGAGGATCTGGGTGGTCTCTTGTACTCAGCCTTGGCCATCTGACAAGTCAAGCATCTACTAACGAGATGTATCGCATCTCGCCTCATCTCGTCCCATTAGTTAGTTGACGTTGATCACATTACATCTTGGTGCTACTAGGATGAATACATAATCGAGAACTGTGTACCTCATCAAGGATGTCTCTACATAAATGTTCATCGTTGGGCATAGCTACCCAGCAACCTTCCACAAAATGAACTTGGTTATTACAAAATCATTACCTTCGTCTTTGATGACACGCATGTATCTGTTTCGAATTCAAGGATCTACATTTTGTCCTTCTACTATACGATCCCAAAGGCTACTAAATTGCAGAGGCACGACAGTAGATACGGACACACTCTCATAAGGATGCCAATTAGTCAAAGCTGCGAGCACATCCCATATGTATAGCTAGTTTGTCGTATATGCATGAGCTTTCTTGCTAAGCACATTTGCCCCACGTTTCCTTGATTGGAATGTTAAGAGACTGTGTAATCAAAATCCTTCAGTAGCTCAAGCCACTTATGTTCATGTTCAGCTCCTTATGATTAATACTTCAAACTTTTACGATCTGTGAAAATTTTGAAATTCACCTCATAGAGATAGTGGTGCCCGATCTTCAAAGCGAAGATAACTATCACCGATTCCGATTCAAGGATGGGTTAATTCCGCTCATGTAACCTGAACTAACATTATGCATAAACAATCACGTAATCTTGTTGCATCAGAACCGCTCTTAAACATTCATTTGAAGCATCTGTATATACTGCATAATTTCGAGGGTCTAAAGAAAGTGCAAGAATAGGCACAATTGTTAATCTTTCCTTCAATGTCCTTAAAGTTCTGCTCGCGTTAATTTGTCACAGTGAAAGGAACTCTCATCTGTGTCAAAATGACTCGTGAAAAGCCACTAACGAAGCATCTGTAACAACTATCTAGTTCATGGAAGCTTCGAATTCGAATAACTATCTTGGGATGTTCCCAAGACATAACTTCCCTCAATGTTCATAGGGTCAACTGGCATACCTGCTCCAGAAATGACATGCCCAAGGAATGAGACCTGGGATAATTAGAACTCACATTACTTGACTTGGTTTACAACTTGTATTCTTGAAGTATATCTATGTTTGTCTTTAGATCATTGATGTGATCCCTATTTATTTCGGGAATATATCAGCAACACATCATCAATGCATACAATCACAAACTCGTCCAAGTATGAATGGAAGTCATGTTCATCACATCCATAAAAATTGTAGGGCATTTATGAGACCAAATAACATTACGACAAACTCATAATGTCCATATCGAATCTTGAATGTTATCTTCGGAATATCTGATTCTTTAATCCTCACTTGATGGTAGCCTGATCGAGGCTCGACCTTTGAAACATCAAAGATCCTTATAGCTGGTTAAGAAAACCATCGGTGCGTGGTAGAGGATAATGGTTCTTCACCATTTTATTTTTCAGTAAATGCATAATTTCATCGATCCATCCTTCTTTTTGACAATAAGGACGGGAGCATCCCAAGGTGTAGTGCTCAGTCTTATGAAACCTACGCTAAGTAACTCTTGCGATTGCATCTTCAGTTTTCTCAAGTCGGCTAGTGCCAAGCGACATAGAGCCATCGAGATTGGTTGTGTATATGGTAGTAATGTAATCTCGAACTCAATCTCTTTCTCAGGTGGTAAACCTGACAAATCATTAAAGAACACACTAGGGTAATATGACACTATCGTAATGTCCTGAGCCATCGGCTCTCCATCAGATGTCTTTCGGATAATTACTAGAAATGTGTCGCATTCTCGATCTATGAGTCTTTGAGCTCTTAACACTAAAATGTACTCCATTTTGGAGTCATGTAATGTATCCTTAATGGTAAACTCGGATAAGTCTGTAATCATAAAGACAACCGAATTCCTAAAGCAATTAACTAGGTATAATGAGTTAATCCACTCCCATAATCAGGTCACACTTGTCAAGTTGCAGTAGCAGACAGTCTGTGATCATCTCATGCCCACCAATCAACATTGGTAACCCTCTTACTATCAGTCTATGATGAACAACTAGTCACCTGGCCCATAAAAATGACAAGGATGATTTAGGGAATATGCAATTCTACCTACCTAAGCTAGAAACTCGAAGTTCGTCTATCGCTTCAGAATCAATTAAAACATAGAAAGGCCAGTTCAGGACGCCATGGTTCTATGTAAGAACTGATATCATTAATAGTAAATGTTCATAGATATTTCTAACTATGCTTTTTCTCTTCTTGGGATACATATGGAAAATTAGTTGCAATTAATGACATCTGTGGTCATTGATTTTGAATGTCATATTTTCCCTTCAGACTCGTGAAAAGTCAAAGGACTATCGCTATCAGATAATTAATGCGATCGGAACTATAATACTACGAATGTATGTAGCGGGGTACCACTCCTTTGATACCAAACTGTGGGGCCCGCTTCCGTGAATCTGGGATACCCGTTTACATATCCCATAGTATTATGTTCGCTAAAGATTGCATTAGAGTGCTGAAAATCAGGAGAAATTTTTTTCGCATGTATGAATGACATTCACAAATTAACTAATAAGCCACAGAACTACAGTATGTCACAATTATATTGCATAATTTTCCATAGCAGTTAACATGTAACAACAGAAATTGCCTTATATACATGTATCCAATTTATCAGAAGAGAAATAAAAGCATAAAATATTTTGAACAAACTATAACATGCGTACCTGGTAATAGTAACTGTTGAAGTTGATGTTTAATTCTCCCAAGACAACGGTGCAGATATTTTGCCTGCAATCCATGGAATAGGGAGAAAAGAACATCAACAAATGTTGAGCACATCTAATTTTTTAAAAATAACAGGAAATTTAGTGGTTCCAAAAGAAAGCAAGTAAATTGGGCTTGACAATTAAAATTTAAAGCTACTTGCAATGAAACAGGCTTTCAAGTTGTTTGGTATGTAAAACCCCATTCTACTCATCCTACACTAATTACTCATATTAATCATTTGTATACAAATATCATATGGTCCATATTTAAGTCATTGCCTTTCTATTATTATAATATATGTTTGATGGTCTTGAGAATGTGAATGATGACTCTCTGATATGATCATTATCTCTATTAAATGCTTATAATGATGTCTACGGATCTTGTGGATTGATCATAGTAAGAGTATATGATGGCTCTGGGGTTTTGATTCTTTTCTTGTTGATTTTATCAAGCTTAGTGGATAGTTTGTGGTCTTGGTTTGGGTAAGACCTCACACTATGACTCTAAGGTAGTAAGGAAGCCTTAGGGTTGGGGTGCCTCCGTAGGCATGCGGTGGAGTAAAATGCATCCTAACTAAGTTCCTGATGAATCCACATTTCATCATCTTTATTCTATCATTTTGGCACCAAAAACCCTAGCAAATGCCTGTAAATAGCATTAAATAGAGCATATTAGCATCCATGCATGTGCATTCAGATAATGTCTAAAATACTATAATTAAGGCCAAAATTATAGAATAAATATAGAAAAGAAAAAGAATAAAATATTGTAAATATTTTATGACCCAAAACCCCCGAGACCTAGGCATCTTGATGAATAGGTCGACAAGGAATAAAGTAGGGGGAGATAAGGTCAGAAATACAGATAATACACCTATACATTTTATTCATTCTTTATTCATTTTGGGACCTATTTTTGGTTCCACTTTTTATACATCAAATAAAGAAACTTTGTACATGAAAGTTGTAGATAATTTAATAAAGAAAAATACAAAATTGATTTCACTGAAAAATAATGTACAGATAAAAAGTTACGGTCTGAATAAAAATCCAGAAGCCCAACTTCCCAGACCCGTATCTCACAAATAAAAACTCCAAATGCAGCAAACTCACCTTTAATTGTATATAGAATAAAATAATCTATCCAATGGCGGTGGTTTCGCATTTGGCGGAGCTACGGTTTGAAAGTTGACTTTTGGACCCCTATTGTATACTTGTACAGATTAAAATATTCAATTTATTATTTATTTATTATTTTTATAATTTTATATTTTTATAATGTTGTAAATATTACTTATAATGATTATGAATATTAAAATCAGAATAAAAACATCATTAAAACTCAAAATAAAATACTTGTATACACAGGTAAAATACCTACACATATACCTATACAATATATTACTTTATTTTATTAATTATACAAGGAACATCAATAAAATAAAATAATAATATAATTATGTGTATAAAAGTGTGTTATAATTATATAAATTAATAAACATAATTAATCAAATTAAAATACACAAAATAAAAATAAAATACTTAAATATATAGATATATATACTATAAAGGGCATAAATGCAAACTTGTAAAAATACGTCTCATAAAAATAAATAAAAATCACAGAAAAATTCTTCATAAAATAATAAACATTTTTTATTTTATAACCTAAAATCAATAAATTCATTTACTATTTTTTTTTGATTTTTCAAATAATTTCTACTCTGAATTTCCTGATTGGTCCACGTGGACCAACCAGGCGCGGTCTAGAGTTGACCCCGGTCAACTCCCCCGACCAAAGCCTGCCACCTCTGACGCCCGCAATTTTGCCCCATTTTCAAGAAATTCTCGCGCTCGATCCGCTGGTCCTCACGCCTTGATTCCTTCTCGGAAGTTCATCCCCGATCTCCACTCTCCCACGCCATGTCTTCGGATCCAGCCATATCCTCATGATGCGCGCGTGGAGCTCGCTTGAAGAAGACGCCATCGCCTCCTACTTAAACCACCCGCCTTCTTCGAGCCCAAGTTTGAACCCTCCTTAGCCTTTAATCCTCCTCCCTGTAGCGCTCTTTGTGTAGCCGGAGGTGACAGCTCCGCATCCACACCTTCAGGCGAGTCGAGGAGGCTCTGTAGCGGCTCCGCCACCTCCGCCGACCACCGGCATCGAGGTTCTTCTTCCTCAGGTCGTCAACCTTCGAGGTATCCATTCGTTCCTCCCCTTTTTTATGTCATTTAACTCCCCGTAGCTTCAGCATCAAAAACCCCAAAAAAATCTTAGCTTCTCGTCATTCGATCCATCTTCCATATCTCATCGCCGGAGCGCACCTCCGGCTGTTGCGCATCCACCTTCCACCGATCACCTCCGACCGTCCCTACGCCACCGCGGGGTCCAGGCAACTTGCCCTGGACCCTCTCACCTTGTTTTGTAGGTCAAAGCGCAGTCAACGTACCTCGAAGGCATTTTGCAGCTCACGCCGGAGATACCTGGAGCTCCGAGCTCCGCCGCCCTCGCGCCAGCACATCGAAGCATCTCCGACGAACCTGAGCCTCCCAGCACATAGCCGGACCTCCCAGGAGTCTTCTGGTCGATTTTGAGCCCATGCTGCAGCCGGAGACCCGAGATCTTGAGCTGGGAAGTTCGCCTCGCCGGCGAGCATCCCTGTTCTTCCTCGTTGCCTCCTCACCGTTCGATCAGGAGCCCGCTCCAGACCGCTTGTCAGCCGTCAGATCTTGGCACGCGTCGTCCTTCGATCTCTTCGCCAGATCTGATCTCCACCGCTGATCGCCGAACCGTCATCGTGCGTTGTGCGCGCGCCACGTGGATGAGTGAGCGGCCCTCCGCCGTTCGATCGCGCACGAGGAGATAAGGCGTGGGTATTTTGCACTTTCCCCTCGCCAAATTTTGTATTTCATTTCAGTCCATAAACTTTAAGCGGTAGTTTAAATATTTCTGTAATAATTGCAATTAGAACCCCGTAGTTTTCTTATTTGCACCTAGGTCCAATCCACGTCACCTCACGTGTCCGTGCGCGTGAGGGGGCTGGGTATTTTGCAGGGACCCCCCTGGGTTTTATTTATTTCGCTTAAGTCCATGAATGTTTGCTTTAAGTTGTAATATTTTGGAGAAACTGCATTGAACCCCTTGGAACTTTGTAATATTGCAAAAATACCCCTTCCAGGCGCGTGCGAGTCACGCACCCTGGTGGGTAAATTGCTCAGATACCCTTGCGGGTTTTGTTATTCATCTTTAATCCTTAAAATGCAAGTTTCAGTGTAACCTTTTGTGGAAAAATTGCGTGTATGCCCCTGGATGTTTGATATATTGCATATATGCCCCTGCTAGGACTGTTTAATGTTTGGATGTTTGTTCTAATTATTTGATCTATCATTTTAACTCCAAAATTTCTCAAATTTTGAACTTAAGCTCCTGGACATGTGTACTTTCACGCCACATATTTAGTTTTTGATTTTATCTTATTTTCATATTTATTAAAAATCAAAAACTTGCTATTTGTGCACTGTCTAGCTTAGAAAATACCAAAAAAATATTAAAACACCTCCAAAAATTCCAAAAAAATCACCTAGTGTCTATTTTATACTATTTTAGTGTCAGTTTAAAAATCATTAAAAAGTTCAAAATAAAAACACTAAAAATTTAAAAACACTCAAAAACTTCAAAAAAATATATAAAATAGTAGAAACCTCCAAAAAATCAAAAACTCAGTTTCTGTTTGTTCCTTATTTTGTCCTTTTTATTTGAAAAATAGTGTGAAAATTTTGAGCTACTGGTTGCTATTTTTAAATCTCATTTTATCCACAGCCAGCCTTATTTGCACTGTTTTGCTTTATTTCAGTATTTAAAAATACCAAAAACACCTTGAAAATTTTCCAAAAATCACAAAAACAGTAAAAAAATCCTAAAAAGACTAAAAACAATTTGTTTCTGAATTTTTGGTAATTTTTACTTAGTTTTATAAATATTTTAGCTTGCCTTCTATTATATTGTCTTTACTTTCCAATATTGAAAAAGAAAAAGAAAAATATAAAATATAAAATTATAAAAATCAGAAAATTAAAAATCAAAATACAAAACTAAAAAATTTAAATAAAAAAAAATTAAAAATTAAAAAAAACCCACAAAAATTGTAGTTGCTTGCTTGCTTAGTGTAGACACTTTACACACACACACTTGTGCTTACATTTGCTTGAATTACCCTGCTTGCTCCCTGTGTTCGAACTCTCTGCATACTTGTCACTATACACCATTTGTGCAGAGTTAAAAATAAATTTTAACTCCACATTAGCTCTAATTTGTTGATCTTTAGTGTGGGTTAATTGTTGATTAAATACACTTTATTGTGGGTCGCCGCATCGACATCGGTTGCCTCCGCCTTGTGTGAGACATACTCTTTAGACCTACGATAATCTGTGTTTATCAAATGGCGCCGTTGCCGGGGAACAACAGCGAGTAGTTTACATTTTGATTAACTGTGTGTTTGTTTACCATAGCATCATTTTCCATCTCTTACATTTTTGATATATCTTGTTGAGCTATCTGACCATCTCTTTTCTTGTCTTCTTGCGAGGGACCGCGGAGCGAGGCGGATTGCTTAGGTGATCCGGAGCATCCTTGGGAAGCGGAGCCGGCCTTCTTGGGCCAAGCCGGCAGGAGAGAGCAGGAGGATTGAGAGAGAGTGATTAGATTAGTTGCACTTTATTTCCGTGAGAGAGTGACTTTGATAATTTGTAATAATACAGGTACATTCGGACTTGGACACTACCGGGCCTAACTTCCAAGTGTTTGTTCACTTGGGGGCTCACCGCGGTTTTTGTGTTTTTCGCGGTTTTCTCGCCTTCATTTCTATTTGTTTCACGAGGATTTAGCCCCTAGACATAGGAATTTTTGTTGACTGTGACGAACTAAGAAGCTAAGGCCCAATCCCTAATATCTTGCCTGCACCTATAGAACGTAATTGGACTTGGCTAAAATTCACTTGAAAAAGCTATTTGACTTGGACTAGAGGCCACGTGCCGCGAGCCCACCCTGTTAAGCGCTACTCCTGAACTCGATGTGTCGAGAAGAGGAGGGGTGAGCCAAGACCGGACTCCGGACTCTTTTCTTTGTCATAGCTACTTGTTCTTCACGTTAATAGAAGTTGCTCATCTTAGGACGATTTCCTCGTGCATGCATATAGGTAGTTTAAATTATTGTCTTTCAATTATGCGCGGATCACTTTGCATGTAGAGTGCTGGCGACAAGGTACGCATTTCTATCCCTGCATGCATCATAGATTTTGACCGCGCATCAGCTTTTCTGCTTTCCTCCCCCTGTTTTACTGAATTTTAATAACAAGGAAATTGGAAAATTCGTTAGACGATGTTTGCTCAGAAAAAACACCTAAAAAAGTGAAAACAATAAAAATTGGGACTGCTAATGCAAACTCAACCTTAAAACTCATCCCACCAAAAATTTTGTTTTGGGAGAGTAATCCCCTCCTTGTTTGATTTATCTGCTGCGAGAGAGTGCCTCGACACTAGGATAGAGCCACATCTGAAATTTTGGTTGACTACTGGTCGTGGTTAGTCGTTCTCCAGTGAGGATCTCTCCGGTAACCGGTAAAGCGGACCGCGATATCCTTAACAGATTGAATTAGCGGGAGCAACCGGGTTACGGTCCGCAATTCATACTGGCTGGGAAAGATCTGACGTGGATTGGGACAGTCGGCTAGGAAAGTAGGATACCTAACAGCTCGCTCTAACACTCTGATAGATTGACTGATCACCTAATAAAAATTGACAAGATAACAGACCGAACTCTCACGGTCATCAGCTCAAGTGTTGAGTAGGTGAAGCTGGGGTTTTGATTTATCATCCTGTTTGCATTCCAGATCTCATCCGCCTTTCTATAAATCAAGATGATGGGACGGAGATCTCTTAGGCCGACCTTGTCGGCACCGCTATCCCGCACTCCTCCTTATTCATCTAGGAATACCTCGGAGAGTCCGCTCTCCGAGCCTGAGTTTACATCCACCCTGTTCCCCCTCGAACACCCTTCTCATTCTTCTTCCATCAGTCCAAGAGTGTATGAATACAGTGCTTCACAGTGTTCCGCTCATTCGACAGCACCTGAGATGGCCTCTTTTGCTTTTTCAGAAAATCCAGCCATGGCAGACAGAGGCGAGCATGAAGATGATCAGGAGCACCCTCCGTTCCTATTTGATCAAGCAGCCATCAACAATTCCTTGTTAGCATCCCTGGAGACTATGCAAAGACAGATCCGTGACCAGGGCACATTCATGGGTGACCTTATGAGGGAAATTGCTCAGATGAGAGAAAACCGAGAAGGTGGAGGAGGAGGAGGACCAGACGCAGGAGGAGGCGATCCAGACGGCGAGAGGCCGCCACAGACTATCATGAGGGAATTGCACAACCCAGCTGCATCCCTCACTCACCGATGGATTCGACTCCCGCCCATCCACGGAGATTTCGAGCTTCGGCCCCACACCATTCAGCTTTTACCCAAATTTCATGGGTTGCCGACCGAAGAGCCGCACCTCCACCTCCAAGAATTCGAGATGATTTGCAGCACCATCCATGATCGGTTGACGACCGAGGACACAATCAAGATGATCGCCTTTCCATTCTCTTTGGTTGACAGAGCCGCCTATTGGCTCAAACATCTTGGGCGTTTCGTCGACACATGGGCAGATCTCCGGACCGTATTCCTGAAGAAGTACTATCCTCTCGGCCGGACCAACGCAGCTAGAGCAATGATCAGCAACTTCGTCATGATCCCAAACGAACAATTCCACGAAGCCTGGGATCGATTCAGAGAGCTCATTGACCGGTGTCCACATCACGACATCTCCAAGCCCAACCTGGTGCCGAGTTTCTTCTGTGGGCTGACACCGGAGCTGCAGGGGCTTGTCAACGCCTCTTGTGGTGGATCCTATTTTTCTAAGGGTGAAGATGATGTCTGGGCCATCTACGAGGGTATGGCAGAAAATTCTACAGTGATGACTCAGGCCCGTGTCTACACCCAACAAAAGCCACCGCAAGGAGGCGGAACATTTCAGAGGATCGCTCGCATCGATGCCGGTCCCAACACAGTGTCGGTAGCCGCAGCCCAAGCCGAATCAACCGCAGCCGACATGGGCATCATTAGTGAGAAGCTGGACCGCATGGAGATCCTCGAGAAAAAACAGAATCAAGGCATGGCCTAGATGGACCAAATTGCAAAAGTTATGAGTGACCTAAAAACCCAAATGCTATGCATTCAGGAGGCCCAATCCTCATGCCCAACAGCCTCCTAGGTCACAGGTTGCCTCTAGCAGCAGCAACCCCAACCAGGGCTCTATCTCGTACCGTCAGGTGAATCACATCCAGGCAGAGCCGGTTCCGTTGTTGCAGTACCACCCAGAACAACCGCCATCTTCCGACACGCAGATGGTGGTCTATCAGCCGGAGCAGCCACTGGCAGTTCTTCCTCCACCCTCCTTTGAGCAGGAGCCATTGATGGAAGTCAATGGGATTTGGTATGACCGATACCCTCAGCCCGCAATTCGTAGGGATCACCCCGGATTCCGTTGGGGGAATGGTGGATCCTCGTCCCAGCAGCATCCTCCTGCCCATGGACAGCAGAGCAGCCAGCAGACACAGCAGCAACAGCCCCAATATGCCCATTATCAGCAATACCAGAATGGTCCTCGACCCTCCTATCAGGGACAACAGTGGAGGCAGCGACAGCAGCCTCAACAGTCTTATCACCAGCCTTCCCCCCAGTATCAGCCACAACAGCAACAGCCCCATTTACAGCAGGGACAGACATCCGGTTCTCAGGGTCCAGCCTTTGAGAACCCAGCACTCGATGATCTTGCCCGCTTGCTATCTGAACAGCGAGCATCTTTCAGGCAAGAAATGAATGAATTCCGGCAGGAGATGCGGGAGATCATGAAAGGCGAGGCCGCCATACCCGCTCAGATTGAACCTACCCTAACAATCTGAAAAGGAAGTCTGAGCAGGTAGAGTTTACAGAGGATACCTCTCCTAGTGATCATATGAGTGACATATCTTATTCCTATCATGATGCTGATTTTGTTACTACTAGGAGCGGTAGGATGCCAGCCGGCGGCGCCTCTTCTGAGCGACACCCAGAGGCAGGATCCAGGAGCGCCAGAGGAGCAGAGGAGCGGTGCTGAGGTGCCGCTCATGATGATGTTGACGGTGGTGCTGATGCCACCCATGATGAAGTCCAGAACGACGGTGCTGATACCGTCGTGATACCAGATGAAGACGGTGGTGCTGATGCCACCATTTTTGATGCAGAACCAGAAAGCGGTGCTGAAGCCGCAGAGACAGGTGCCGTGGTGGTACTGAGGCCACCACCTCTACTTTTGTTGAGCCTCCCACTGTGATGTTGCCACATTTGTATCTATGGACTGTGGTAACAAAAAGAACAACAATATGAATAAAGGAAAGGTTCCTGTTCAAATTGCAGATCCATATGTGTTGCATAATGATATTTGTGTGGATTCTCCACCTTCACAGGCACAGGGACCGTTTCCTAGTCCTCCATCTGAGGAGGCCCCTACCATCCCTTTCCCTGAGGCACTCCGCCGGGCGAAGGGGAATAAAAAAGAAAATCCTAAAAAGAACCAGGAGGTAGAGTTCGGCAATCAGATGATTGACAGATTTCACATTCAGCTAACTCTACGAGAAGCGTTTGAGCATATCCCTTTCTTCAAAAAGAATTTGAAAGAGACAACCACTGTCCGAAGAAAGCGGAGGCACAGAGACCAAATCCATATGCTCACTCATGATACTTGCTGCACCATTCAGAACAAGCTGCCAGCCAAGCGACCAGACGCAGGAGCTCCCTATGTCAGATGCGAGATTCAAGAGCAGCAATTTGATCGTACTCTATTAGACAACGGCTCCTCAATTAACCTCCTTCCGGCAGCCTTACTCAAGCAGTTCGAGTTTGGCCCTCTTCTTCGAAGCAGAACGGTCCTTCAGTTTGCTGATAGGTCGATTAAGAGGCCGAAGGGGTTATTGAAAGACGTGGTCGTTACCATTCAGGGTCTGAAATTCCCCGTGGACTTCGTTGTGTTGGACATGGAGATCCCTGAGTCGGTAACTGATGCCCCCATCATATTAGGACGCCCATTCTTGGCCACAGCCAAGGCGGTGACCGACCATGATTGTGGGAAGGTATGCTTTCGCGTAGAGGGCGAGACCATACAAATAGAGACGATCGAGGAAACCAGAGCCAGAGAGTTAAATTCTCCGAGCAATCTAGTGAAGCCGCGCAGATGACAGAGGAAGAGCTAGACGTCCACCAGGTTCGTGATTTCGAGATGACTGACGATGAATCTAACTGGAAAGACCCTGTGGCACCGACTCTCGCCTTGCCTACCGATTCATTGTATCGCAAGCTCATGGCAATCGAGAGCCGGGAGAGCACATTCCTGGATACGGATACACCTGAGGCTGACAGTGTGGTGACGAGTAGTGCCGATGATTTCAATTCTTGTTCTTCTGCTTCTGATCCCTCGTATTCAGATATTGAATGGGCCTATTTCGATGATCCGTTGTCTTGTCTGATTCATTCTGAGCCAACAACCGTGACAGAGTGCGAGCCCGTACAGTTTATTGATAATTCAGTCAGCCGCCTTTCGTCAGAATTCATGCAGAGCGAGAGTTCTCTCATGCAGACCTGGTAGCATTCACCCAGACATATCAGAAGCCAGATCTGCCACCTCCCAGTTGTCCTGAACGGAAACCTCTACCGCAATCAATGAAGTATAGATTCCTTGCAGGTGAGCCTGAAATGCACCCAGTCATTATCTCAACAGATTTGACTGGAGAACAAGAATCTCGTCTGATGGAGGTTCTTGAAAGAAACCGCAAGGCAATCGGTTGGAATATAGCTGATCTCAAGGGGCTGAGCCCGAAGCTGTGCCTCCCACCACATCTATCTTGAGGATGACGCTAAGCCATCGCGTGAGTTCCAGCGACGGCTGAACCCGAATCTTCGAGAGGTCGTCATGAAAGAAATTTCGAAGTGGTGGAGCGCTGATTTCATCTATCCCATCTCCGACTCTAAATGGGTAAGTCGTTACATGTGGTACCCAAGAAGACGGGTGTCACTACAGTGGTCAATGAGTCTGGAGAGGAGATCGCTACCAGAGTACCAACTTCTGGAGGGTCTGTGTGGACTACAGACGATTGAATGAGGCCACCAAGAAGGATCACTTCCCACTGCCCTTTCTTGATCAGATTATCGAACGGCTAGCCGGGAAGAGCCATTATTGTTTTCTTGATGGGTACTCTGGATATAATCAAGTGGCCATTGCGCCCGAAGACCAGGAGAAAACGACATTCACCTGTCCGTTTGGGACATATGCTTTCAGACGGATGCCCTTTGGTCTATGTAACGCTCCGGCGACATTCCAAAGGTGCATGTTGTCCATCTTCTCGGACATGGTGGGTGACTGTTTAGAGGTCTTCATGGATGACTTCTCGGTCTATGGCGATGGGTTTGATGCTTGTCTTGACTGCCTAGATCGTGTGCTGAAGCGCTGCATAGAGGTCAATCTTGTCTTATCCTGGGAGAAGAGTCATTTCATGATGACTCAAGGGACGGTCCTTGGGCACATCGTCTCCAACAGGGGCATGGAGGTCGATCCTGCCAAGGTGGATATCATCAGAAAACTCAATCTGCCGTCCAATCTTCGTCAGTTACGGTCTTTTCTGGGGCATGTCGGTTTCTACCGACGGTTCATTCAGGACTTCAGTCGAATTGCCCGACCGCTCACTGACTTGCTGACCAAAGACACCGAGTTTATTGTTAATGATAAGTGTCTTGAAGCATTTGAAACTCTCAAGAGTATGGTTGTTTCAGCTCCTGTCCTTCAGCCACCCGATTGGTCTCTTCCATTCGAGATCATGACGGATGCTTCAGATTTTGCCGTTGGGGGCTGTGCTTGGGACAAAGGAGGGATGGATTACCGTTTGCCATTCACTACGCCAGCCGGACCTTAGAACGCTCAAAGGAATTACACTGTGACTGAGAAAGAAATGCTGGCCGTAGTCTTTGCTTTGGATAAGTACAGATCTTATATTCTCAGATCTAGAGTGACCATTTACACCGACCATTCCGCCATCAGGTACTTAATGGCCAAGAAGGATGCCAAAGCACGTCTGACCAGATGGATCCTTCTACTCCAGGAATTTGATATTGAGATTAAGGATAAGCCTGGAGTCAAGAATGTGGTGGCGGATCATCTCTCCAGATTGGAGAATCTTGAGGAATCTGAGCCCAGCGCACCTATCACTGAGACGTTTCCAGATGAGGCGATCTTGGCTGTCACCTCACTCCCGTGGTATGCCGACTTTGTAAACTATCTTGTTGCCAAGACAGTCCCTCAGGGTTGGCCCAGGCAGAAACTTGAGACCTTCCTAGCTAAGGCCAAGTTTTACCATTGGGAGGATCCCGTCCTTTATCATGAAGGAGGGGATAGTATCTGGAGGAGGTGCATTCCTCAAGAAGAGCAGCATAGCGTCCTCACATACTGCCACAAGCCTTAGGCAGGAGGACATCATTCTGGAAAAAGAACAGCACAAAAGGTGCTTCAATCCGGCCTATGGTGGCCTACTCTCTTCAAGGATTCTGATGAGTTCGTGAAGAGATGTACTGACTGTCAGAAAATGGGAACCTGCGGACAGAGAGACATGATGCCCATGCAACCCATTCACTTCTGTGAGGTTTTTGATGCATGGGGGATTGATTTCATGGGCCCATTTCCTAAGAGTCAGGGATTCGAGCATATTTTGCTCGCTGTGGATTATGTCAGTCGATGGGTTGAGGCCATTCCCGCCCGAGCCGCAGATGCGAAAACCGTGTGCAAATTCTTGAGGAAAAATATCATTTCACGGTTCGGGGTACCTAGAGTTTTTGATTTCTGACGGGGGTCTCATTTCATCAATGACAAGGTTAGGGCCCTTGCTGACGAGTTCGGCATTGACCATCGGGTTGCCACTCCGTATCACCCTCAGACTAATGGTCTTGCTGAAGTATCGAATCGGGAGATAAAGACTATCTTGCAGAAAGTTGTCCGCACAGACCGAAAGGATTGGTCACAGCTTTTGGACTCGGTCTTGTGGGCCTATCGGACCTCTTTCAAAAATTCCATTAGGGACATCTCCCTTTCGTCTCGTCTATGGCAAGCCGTGCCATTTGCCAGTGGAAATCAAGCACAAATCTTTTTGGGCAGTCACTGAGTTACTTTTGGATCCCGAGAGTATAGGAGACCAGAGAAGAGCAGAATTGGCAGCCCTGGGAGGAATTGAGAGCTACAGCTTTTTCCAACAGCCTACAGTACAAAGAAAAAGTGAAGACATGGCACGATTCGCATATCAGCCATAAACAGTTTGAGCCAGATCAGAGAGTATGGTTGTTTGATTCCAGCTGAAATTATTCCCAGGGAAATTGCAGAGCAAGTGGAAAGGTCGTATGTGGTTAGGAAGGTACATGACAATGGCAGCATCGACATATCCGAACCGTTATCTTCCTCTACCTTCCGCGTCAATGGTCAACGCCTGAAACTATATCTTGATCATGATCCGCCGACCATTGACGTTGCCCCCATTCTTCTGGTATGAGATGTGTCCTTTGACTCTCATCATCTACATCTCATACATGGTGATCAATTCTACTTTCCGCTGTATAAATCCATCTGTTTATATCACTCTGTTGTCTGTTGATGTATTTTCTTATTTTCTTCTTTTCTTCTTTTTCCTTTTCTACTTTCTGTATCTATCAAAAAGGTGCCACCTTGTAGACAGTCTTCCATACTTAGGACATACTTTGTCCTAAGTATAGGGGGGTGTGTACCCTGAGTTTCTATATTCTTTGATCCTCTCCATTGTCTCCTCTTCTTGTCTATACTTAGGGATATCTTACCCTAAGTATAGGGGGAGACAATCTGAGTACGATCTGTTCATTCCCACCCTTGACCCTCCCTGCATTGTGTACAGTCTGCTATACTTAGGATTATTTGATCCTAAGTATAGGGGGGACGGTCAACTTCTCATTCATTTATTCCTTTATTCTTTCGACTTACCTATACTTAGTACGAGTTATGTCTTCTCTTTTCTCTCCGATCTATGAGGACATAGCTCAAGGTAAGTATAGGGGGGTCGTATATACTGTGTATATACTTTAGCCATAACTCGCACTTTCGTATTTTCATGGCTAATAATTCTTTAAAATTCATTAACAATTCTTAATAAAAAGAGGTGAGTATTCCTCAAATTCTTTTTTTATATACTGATTAATAAATCAGGTGAAAATATTTTGTTACATGTTTTCAACCTTTGTAAAAATGTGTGGTTTGTAAAATTTATTTTCTTTGTGTGAAATAAAATGTTTGAAAAATGCTTTGCAAAATGGTTTGAAAAATGGTTGCAAAAATATTTGAAAAACCTATATATATTGTTTTGAAGACCGATTGCAAAATGATTTTCAAATAAGTGTACATGTTTGTAAAAATGTTTGTAAAAATTATTTTGGACTATAGTTTTCAAAACTTTGTGACAAATAAGTTTGAGGAATATTTACATCACACTAAAATCCACTATATATGTATAAAATTGATCACTTACCCTTGTAAAATCTTAAAATCCATTTCTTGTATATATGAGAAGCACTCCCAGGTACATATTTTCACCTAGTTTTTAGCCAAAATCTTTTGTTTTCAAAAATCCCAAAAACATTTGCAAAAATTAAAATACAAAAACAATTGAAAAATCTTTGTGAAAAATACAAAAAAAAATGCATCTGCATACGCATGCATCATCTTTTCAAAAATCCATAAAAAGTTCAAAATCTTGAAAATTGCATCACAAAAATATTTTCTGCATTGCATTCACATAGCATGAGCATTTTTCGGATTGAGTTTGATAGTTGACAAGTCTAAGTAAAATCTGGAGATTGGAGCTTGATTGGACCTTAAAATCTACCTAATAACAGGAACCTTATAGGAACTGGGTTTGAGGTACTTCAGGTCTAGTTGACTTAATTCTTTGAGGATCACGGGACTTGGTTCAATGGATTCTTGACTGCCTAAGTAGAGTAATTCGGAGCGCACGCACGACTCTTGTTGATAATGACTAACTTGGACACCTGCACCTTTCACATAGCTCTCCACGGATGAGGTGGTGAGGAGGCAGCTTCCTTTAGCTTGGGGTAGCTATGAGGGTAGTACTTCTAGGCGGAACCTCTCTTCTTCTTATAGTGAAGGAAGTGCACCTCAACTTGGTCTAGTGGTGATGAAGGCTAAAGACAGAAGCCGTGGGTTGCAATAAAGTTTCAAAAGAGGGATAGTCTACTGGCTCAAGAGGAAATTTCTTATATATATGCTGCACCATGTAGATATGCTGTACAGAAGTCCTTGAAAAAAAAATGCAAAAATGCAAAAGAACTCCAAAAAAGTGGTGGGTCGGATTGAAAATTTAATAACCCCACCGGAGTGTATATAGTCCAATAAAGCAAAAGCTTAGGGTATCCATGTCACATCTCATGAAGCTTGCAGCGGGAGACTTAGCTACACTGGCTAAGCTTCCAAAACTCAATACTTCTACCCCTCTCTTGAGCCGGTTGCACTTGAACTTAGAAGGGAATACCCCGCTTCTCGAGGAAAGAGTTGCTAGACCGAGGCATTAGAGTTACCAGGTTGGGGGAGGTTGTTTCCTTGTTACTTCTGAGGTGGGGAGCTACATATCACTTACACTGTACGAGTCAGATTCATAGTCGTAAGAGTTTGCGTATGAGTTGAAGTATTTCTGACCTGGCTATGAGGAGACTTGGACAGAGTTTTGGGATTCTCGAGGACTGTTGGATTTCAAACTTGGTTCTCATTATGGTTCCGACCGCACTAAACTTCCAAAGGTCCGCCTTAAGCTCCAAACTTTGATTTTGCGAAGACAAAGTTCGATAATTAAACTTAATCTAATTTTCTTCTCTTTCTTTTCTTTCTTTTTCTCTTTGCACTTATTGCATAAGTGTTGCTAGGGACCAGCAAAAGGTAAAGTATAGGGGGATGATGAATCCACATTTCATCATCTTTATTCTATCATTTTGGCACCAAAAACCCTAGCAAATGCCTGTAAATAGCATTAAATAGAGCATATTAGCATCCATGCATGTGCATTTAGATAATGTCTAAAATACTATAATTAAGGCCAAAATTATAGAATAAATATAGAAAAGAAAAAGAATAAAATATTGTAAATATTTTATGACCCAAAACCCCCGAGACCTAGGCATCTTGATGAATAGGTCGACAAGGAATAAAGTAGGGGGAGATAAGGTCAGAAATACAGATAATACACCTATACATTTTATTCATTCTTTATTCATTTTGGGACCTATTTTTGGTTCCACTTTTTATACATCAAATAAAGAAACTTTGTACATGAAAGTTGTAGATAATTTAATAAAGAAAAATACAAAATTGATTTCACTGAAAAATAATGTACAGATCAAAAGTTACGGTCTGAATAAAAATCCAGAAGCCCAACTTCCCAGACCCATATCTCACAAATAAAAACTCCAAATGCAGCAAACTCACCTTTAATTGTATATAGAATAAAATAATCTATCCAATGGCGGTGGTTTCGCATTTGGCGGAGCTACGGTTTGAAAGTTGACTTTTGGACCCCTATTGTATACTTGTACAGATTAAAATATTCAATTTATTATTTATTTATTATTTTTATAATTTTATATTTTTATAATGTTGTAAATATTACTTATAATGATTGTGAATATTAAAATCAGAATAAAAACATCATTAAAACTCAAAATAAAATACTTGTATACACAGGTAAAATACCTACACATATACCTATACAATATATTACTTTATTTTATTAATTATACAAGGAACATCAATAAAATAAAATAATAATATAATTATGTGTATAAAAGTGTGTTATAATTATATAAATTAATAAACATAATTAATCAAATTAAAATACACAAAATAAAAATAAAATACTTAAATATATAGATATATATACTATAAAGGGCATAAATGCAAACTTGTAAAATACGTCTCATAAAAATAAATAAAAATCACAGAAACATTCTTCATAAAATAATAAACATTTTTTATTTTATAACCTAAAATCAATAAATTCATTTACTATTTTTATTTTGATTTTTCAAATAATTTCTACTCTGAATTTCCTGATTGGTCCACGTGGACCAACCAGGCGCGGTCTAGAGTTGACCCCGGTCAACTCCCCCGACCAAAGCCTGCCACCTCTGACGCCCGCGATTTTGCCCCATTTTCAAGAAATTCTCGCGCTCGATCCGCTGGTCCTCACGCCTTGATTCCTTCTCGGAAGTTCATCCCCGATCTCCACTCTCCCACGCCATGTCTTCGGATCCAGCCATATCCTCATGATGCGCGCGTGGAGCTCGCTTGAAGAAGACGCCATCGCCTCCTACTTAAACCACCCGCCGTCTTCGAGCCCAAGTTTGAACCCTCCTTAGCCTTTAATCCTCCTCCCTGTAGCGCTCTTTGTGTAGCCGGAGGTGACAGCTCCGCATCCACACCTTCAGGCGAGTCGAGGAGGCTCTGTAGCGGCTCCGCCACCTCCGCCGACCACCGGCGTCGAGGTTCTTCTTCCTCAGGTCGTCCACCTTCGAGGTATCCATTCTTTCCTCCCCTTTTTTATGTCATTTAACTCCCCGTAGCTTCAGCATCCAAAAACCCCAAAAACATCTTAGCTTCTCGTCATTCGATCCATCTTCCATATCTCATCGCCGGAGCGCACCTCCGGCTGTCGCGCATCCACCTTCCACCGATCACCTCCGACCGTCCCTACGCCACCGCGGGGTCCAGGCAACTTGCCCTGGACCCTCTCACCTTGTTTTGCAGGTCAAAGCGCAGTCAACGTACCTGGAAGGCATTTTGCAGCTCTCGCCGGAGATACCTGGAGCTCCGAGCTCCGCCGCCCTCGCGCCAGCACATCGAAGCATCTCCGACGAACCTGAGCCTCCCAGCACATAGCCGGACCTCCCAGGAGTCTTCTGGTCGATTTTGAGCCCACGCTGCAGCCGGAGACCCGAGATCTTGAGCTGGGAAGTTCGCCTCGCCGGCGAGCATCCCTGTTCTTCCTCGTTGCCTCCTCACCGTTCGATCAGGAGCCCGCTCCAGACCGCTTGTCAGCCGTCAGATCTTGGCACGCGTCGTCCGTCGATCTCTTCGCCAGATCTGATCTCCACCGCTGATCGCCGAACCGTCATTGTGCGTTGTGCGCGCGCCACGTGGATGAGTGAGCGGCCCTCCGCCGTTCGATCGCGCACGAGGAGATAAGGCGTGGGTATTTTGCACTTTCCCCTCACCAAATTTTGTATTTCATTTCAGTCCATAAACTTTAAGCGGTAGTTTAAATATTTCTGTAATAATTGCAATTAGAACCCCCGTAGTTTTCTTATTTGCACCTAGGTCCAATCCACGTCACCTCACGTGTCCGTGCGCGTGAGGGGGCTGGGTATTTTGCAGGGACCCCCCTGGGTTTTATTTATTTCGCTTAAGTCCATGAATGTTTGCTTTAAGTTGTAATATTTTGGAGAAACTGCATTGAACCCCTTGGAACTTTGTAATATTGCAAAAATACCCCTTCCAGGCGCGTGCGAGTCACGCACCCTGGTGGGTAAATTGCTCAGATACCCTTGCGGGTTTTGTTATTCATCTTTAATCCTTAAAATGCAAGTTTTAGTGTAACCTTTTGTGGAAAAATTGCGTGTATGCCCCTGGATGTTTGATATATTGCATATATGCCCCTGCTAGGACTGTTTAATGTTTGGATGTTTGTTCTAATTATTTGATCTATCATTTTAACTCCAAAATTTCTCAAATTTTGAACTTAAGCTCCAGGACATGTGTACTTTCACGCCACATATTTAGTTTTTGATTTTATCTTATCTTCATATTTATTAAAAATCAAAAACTTGCTATTTGTGCACTGTCTAGCTTAGAAAATACCAAAAAAATATTAAAACACCTCCAAAAATTCCAAAAAAATTACCTAGTGTCTATTTTATCCTATTTTAGTGTCAGTCTAAAAATCATTAAAAAGTTCAAAAGAAAAACACTAAAAATTTAAAAACACTCAAAAACTTCAAAAAAATATATAAAATAGTAGAAAACTCCAAAAAATCAAAAACTCAGTTTCTGTTTGTTCCTTATTTTGTCCTTTTTATTTGAAAAATAGTGTGAAAATTTTGAGCTACTGGTTGCTATTTTTAAATCTCATTTTATCCACAGCCAGCCTTATTTGCACTGTTTTGCTTTATTTCAGTATTTAAAAATACCAAAAACACCTTGAAAATTTTCCAAAAATCACAAAAACAGTAAAAAAACCCTAAAAAGACTAAAAACAATTTGTTTCTGAATTTTTGGTAATTTTTACTTAGTTTTATAAATATTTTAGCTTGCCTTCTATTATATTGTCTTTACTTTCCAATATTGAAAAAGAAAAAGAAAAATATAAAATATAAAATTATAAAAATCAGAAAATTAAAAATCAAAATACAAAACTAAAAAATTTAAATAAAAAAAAATTAAAAATTAAAAAAAACCCACAAAAATTGTAGTTGCTTGCTTGCTTAGTGTAGACACTTTACACACACACACTTGTGCTTACATTTGCTTGAATTACCCTGCTTGCTCCCTGTGTTCGAACTCTCTGCATACTTGTCACTATACACCATTTGTGCAGAGTTAAAAATAAATTTTAACTCCACATTAGCTCTAATTTGTTGATCTTTAGTGTGGGTTAATTGTTGATTAAATACACTTTATTGTGGGTCGCCGCATCGACATCGGTTGCCTCCGCCTTGTGTGAGACATACTCTTTAGACCTACGATAATCTGTGTTTATCAGTTCCCAACACATCCACTAGCTATTTTAAACAATTGTGATAGTAGCTTGTAGTCTGATAAGAATGATTTTCATAAACTGGTCTTTTCTCTTCACCAGGAATTATTGGCGGGACAACAACTAGTTCAATGGAAACTATGCTCAACTACAACCAACTCGACTGGATCAAGCTCCCATGTAACCAACTCAACTGAAATTCAACTTTAACCAAACTCATTTGTGACTTAATCCAATCTCAATGTAACTTTTCCAAATTCAACTGTAATTGATTCAGATGTAGCCATAGAGGATTCAGATGTATACATGGATGATTCGGATGTAGCATCGCCCAGTCTGCTCGCGAAAAATAAACAAAACTCAAGCGGTGAGGTAGCCTACAAAAGGCTCTTCCGTCTCGCTCTCTAATTGGAAGGCGGTCCAATAGAGGGATAGGTCTACTCCAAAACTACGCCACTGAGACAGGTGAGAGAGACTCTCCGGAAAAGTCACTCTAAAAGAAAAATCGGCCCGACCGGTACGGGCTAACGAGCTCGAAAAAAAACCAAGGGTCCTCCAGCCTAGGTACCCTAAAGAACAAGGGTCAGCGGAACTGGTCTTTAAAAGAGAAACCTGTGGATCCCAGAGAGGTGTAAAAACTGCGAGCGCTCGCGACAAAACCGAGAAAAAGACTGGGATCCTAGACCCGCGCACTAAGAGGCCGCTGCCCTAACTGGGCTTCCTATCTCCTGCCCAGTTGAGGGTCACCACACCCTTGCACAATCAGGTGTAAAGTTCACCATGACCGGCACTTTTAATTATCAATCATTGTTAATTTGCCATCATTGACTTGATTCCTCATCCTCTCTCGATCTCTGATGTGGTTGAAATTCAAAATGCTGAACAATGATATTCAATGATATTGACTGGAAGAATAAGATTGTAGCTGATTCAAAGTATGTCTAATATGTAATGTGAAATCAACTATTGGGCCTAAGTGTAGTAAGATTCTTCGCATATGAAATCAATTTCACATGGATCTAAGAAGGGTTTGCTAGAACCATTATAATATCAATTGGTCTTGGCTTAGCATATTTTAAACGCTAACTCGAATTATGTCAAATGCTTAGGTGGACTTAACATATTCATAAACTTCTGATTCTAAGAAGATCAGCCAAATGGATTTCAAAACACAGTTCAATGAGGATCGCAACTGATGAAATCTTCAATTAATCTGGTGTTTGTACTCTATGCACCTCTAGCAATAAGATGTATATTTCTTAATAATGAATCGAAGCTAGATAACTATAATTTGTTGTAACGTGACTCACACATTTGAAAAAAATGATCACATGACCTATAATAAACTTTATGCATTAACAACTAATCAGATATCCTATAACTTAAGTCTTGTACCCATCTGGTGTAAGTGTAAGATTTTAACAATAAAGCACATATCTTGTTTTCAGAGTCTGTTATGGAAATAAAATCTCAACTATATATGTTTCTATTTATATTGGAAAGAATCTATCGGAACAACGACAAGTGGCTTTGTATTCTATTTTATATTTCTCGCCGTGTGTATTCGGGGAATGTGTAGTAGCAACTGCTACAAAAGCAACTCCGTGTTCGCACTTCCAACAACCAACTAAATGCATTTGGCCACCCAGAACATTCCCCTTTCTTGGGGTCCAATTTGACCATTTGGTTAATTAACCAACCACCAACAACTGAGATATGGAATGAACAATGTTTTTTTTTCTTCCAGGGATTGAAGGGGGTTACCATAACCTAATATCTAAAAAAATTATATTCCATAAGTAGTTTTTTTTAGATTAGTAACATATAGCTACTGTTGTCAATACTGTTATAGCTTTCTAATATACCTCTTAGTATCCTATTATGTGTTTAATAAATAAAAAATTTCAGAATCAATATTCTTTATCCCTTGACCATTGTTTTACATAATGTTTCCAGTGTATTCCAGCAATTCATGTAATGCAAAATTCTTTGAAATTCTGAATTTTATAGATCCCTCAAACTTATAGCAATATGTAAATAAAATAGTATTATGCTACACATTTCTCATGTTTCGAACATTTATAAAAGTATGTTGAGAACAAAAGCTAAGGGATCATGTCAGGGGGAGAGGTCCTCTTTTTCGTAGAAGCCCAGATGCAAAGCAGACATATATCTTATGTGACAATATGTAAACAGAACTCTTGTAAACATCTCATGTTTATAACCATTTAATGAACAAACTGAAGGATATTGAGAATCCTTAAGCGCATCACGGAAGCGTGTCGATTGCATCGTATGCAATCGAAGCAACTAGTCGTACTAGATGCTAGATGCAGCGGAAATTAAAATTTTTAACTAAAAGATGAAACCACATGATCACGAGAACACTTCTCGGATCGTTTCATCAAACCACAAAGTACAAGGAATACCTCTTGAAGCGTGGTTGTGATCGCGAGATCCCAAAGTAGAGATCCTCCTATCTTAAGTCCGACCTACGGAGAATGCGCTTGCGGGCACGATGATGAGTCGCGTCCTTCCCGCAATCCTTGACGAAGATCCAAGCGTCGAAGGCGGAGCAAGATCCTCTCCTCTTTAATATGCAAAGTGGACGGCCACTTGGATATTAAGAGAGAGACCACACGAGATTTAGAGAGAGAGAGAGAAGTAGTCTTCTACAACTCTAGATGATGTACCATGGAGAGGCTACCCTAGCCCTCCTTATATACTAGTTTAGGATCCAATGGATCTCAATCCATGGGACACATGGATCCAAGGGATATGCTTGGTCCATGATAAATCAATGGCTAGGATTGTTGTTCAACAACAACAATTTAAAAATAATTAATCAAGAGATAACATGATAAATGAAGTGGAGTTAACCACCCTCCTAAAAAGGGGGGGGCGTCACCCATGAACTATTCATGGGTGACGCCACCCATGGAGGTGGTTTTTTTTTCTCTATTTTATTTATCACATTATTCCTTAATTAATCATAATAAATATTCACCAAATTAATTCCAAATTAATTTGTGAATATTTCACTCTTGCCATTGAATATTGTGTGAATCATATTCACAACCCAAACTAGTTAGTAAATTGCATTTCCAATTAATTAACAAATGTGAATCCAATCCACATTATTAATTAACAAATGCTATTTACATAAATTCTCTCTCTTATATATATATATATTATAAATCATATTTATAACACACATATATCATGGATAGTGTTATCCACATTCTCTCAATCCTTGATAATTAAATCTCATTTAATTATCTTAGATAATCATTTTCACAATATGAATCATATTCATATTTAAGCTTGATGATCAAATCACATTTAATCATCAAGTCCTTGCTTGTATATTTCATCAAAAGAATTATTCTTGAACCCTTTCAAAAATAATGTGCTTTCTCCGCAGATACTTGGAGATAAGGACAGGGCGATTGTATTATTCCATGTATAGTGACTTGGATGTTGAGATATTATCTCAAATCCAGATCGAACGAACCTCCCACAGATGCTTGATTAAATCAAGACCGCAAATCCAATCTTCTCATTGAATCTGAATCCCATTCAGACCAATGTCCAACACTTGGACTAAGATCGGATTGCTTCTCTACTGAAAGGAGTCACTAAAATCCAGACCTGTTTCATCACTCCCTCGGAATGGAAGCGTCATGGATATACAATCGTTTATGATCACATCACCCTTCAGGTATTCCCAATACCTGTACATCCTGCATACTGGAAGACCCATGATCAACTCGAAGATCAAGATCATTTTATACTGTCTTCTTCAGGGCTTAATCATTAAGTTTCTCAATCTTTGTCATTGGGATTTGGTATCGATCATATGCTTTCCCAAAGCATATATCATACCTTCAAATTCATGTCATGCTTCCAAAGCACGACGACCATGCATGGAATTTGATCGGTCCCAATACCTCATGAGTGAGCTCATGTCTTCCGGTTCACAAGTGAACCTGTATGATCCCTTTGAGAGATCATATTGCTCATATACCTTTATATGCACACCAGCTCGTCGGTGTATAGACCTTGGTTAGGTCATCAACCTATTGGTCTGCCAAATGTACATACTCAGATATATAGCAATATATCTGTCTCCGGTCAGAGGATGCGTGCCTATGCTGTGACAGCATTCAACATAGGACTTAAGTTATCTCGATCTCGTTAGGTCAACCCATTGACCTAACTAATCTGACACCTCCGAATCACTATTCCCATGCAGAGGACCTGCATCAAGAGGTCGGTCAGATATCAGCCTATGTGAGAAAGGATTGCCATCTCCTACTCAGGCTGAAGATCTCCACTTGACAATCATTTGACGGTGTTTGATGAGTCCTCCATCTAACTCCTTAGATATTCATCCAAACACCAGCCTCTATGATTCATTTAATGAAACAACAGCTATATGATCATCAAGCTGGCCATGGTACATAACCCTAATTGTACAGAGGGACCTTATAGTGCATTCATTCATATAATTTCAGAAAGGGAGTGAAACATCAATAACTTTTATTGATAAACTTAAATATTACAATAACATTTATTGTAAGAATGGTTCGCCCAGGGCTCACAAGTCTAACAATCTCCCACTAGCCCTCAGAACCATTCAGGTACAATCCGTAAACCCATACTCATTACATGCTGGTCAAAAACCTTCTGTGTCAGAGGTTTGGTAAGAGGATCAGCAATGTTGTCGGCAGAGGCCACCTTGGTGATGATGATATCACCACGCTTTTGAATCTCCCGAATGATGTGGTATTTCCTTTCCACGTGCTTGCTCTTCTGATGGCACCTGGGTTCTTTTGCTTGGGCAATGGCTCCAGTGTTATCGCAGAGTAACGGGACGGGAGTATCAGAGGAAACTACGCCAAGTTCCAAGATGAACTTGCGCAACCACACCGCCTCCTTTGCAGCATCCGATGCGGCAATGTATTCGGCTTCTGTTGTTGAATCCGCCGTAGTTTCCTGCTTCTTGCTTCTCCAGCTCACAGCACCACCGTTCAACAGAAATACAAACCCTGATGTCGACTTTCGATCATCAATATCTGACTGGAATTCTGAATCTGTATATCCCAAGACTTGGAGATCACCATCCCCATAGACCAAGATGTAATCTTGCGTCCGTCTTAGATATTTGAATATGTTCTTTACTGCATTCCAGTGTTTTTCTCCATAGCAGGATTGGTAACGACTTACCACTCCCACTGCATGGCAGATGTCTGGCCTAGTACACATCATGGCATACATCAAGCTTCCTACGGCTGATGCATAAGGGCATCCAGCCATGGCATTCTTTTCCTCAACACTTTGAGGAGCCATCCCTTTGGACAGATGGATACCATGTCCTAAGGGGAGGAATCCTTTCTTCGAACTATCCATACGGAATTGTTCAAGAATCTTCTTGATGTATCCATGTTGTGATAATCCCAATATTCTCTTTTCTCGGTTTCTGAACAACTTCAGGCCTAAGATGTAAGAGGCTTCTCCAAGATCTTTCATCTCGAAGGTATGGGATAGCCAAATCTTCACACTGGTCATCATTCCTGTATCATTCCCAATGATAAGAATATCATCTACATAAAGCACGATGAACACAATGGCGCTCCCACTAAGCTTCTTGTACACACAAGGTTCATCAGGGTTTTGCACAAAATCATAACTCTTTATGGTTTCGTCAAATCTGATGTTCCAACTACGAGAAGCTTGTTTGAGCCCATAGATGGATTTCTTCAGCTTGCATACTTTACCGTCCTCAGCTATGAAGCCCTGGGCTGCTCCATATAGATATCCTCCTCGAGGTATCCATTGAGGAAAGCCGTCTTGACGTCCATCTGCCAGATGTCGTAGTCAAGAGATGCAGCTATAGCTAGCAGTGTCCTGATGGACTTAAGCATGGCCACAGGAGAGAATGTCTCATCGTAGTCGATGCCTTCTCTCTGTGTGTAGCCCTTGGCTACGAGGCGTGCCTTGAAAGTCTCTACTTTCCCATCAGGTCCCCTCTTTCTCTTGAAGATCCATTTACACCCAATGGGTTTTACCCCTTTAGGTGGATCCTCTAGGGTCCATACACCATTCTTATGCATGGAGTCAATCTCTGACTTCATTGCTAGCATCCATCTATCCATGTCATGATCCGCAAGTGCTTCATCATATGAAGAAGGATCATTGTCAGTCTCTCCTGACACATGGAATCCATACCTTTCAGGTGGTGCAACCACCCTCGAACTCCTTCGAAGAGGTATGGGTGTTTCATCTTCATTTATCTCTTCAGTTTCTGGTTCAGGAATCTCAGAATCCTCAGGGGATTCAATGAGCTCCTCTACTTCATTCTTGTCTTGACCTTTAAGGAAATCATCCTCTAGAAATTTCACATCCCTAGAGACAAAAACCTTTTGGGTCTCAGGGTCATAAAGCTGGTATCCAATACCATCTTTAACATACCCAATGAAGTAGCACTCACGAGTGCGAGATTCTAGCTTACTTGCGTCCACGTTCTTCGCATGAACCAAGCATCCCCAAACCCTCAAGTGATTGACACTAGGTTTGGTTCCATACCAGAGCTCGTGAGGAGTCTTTGGTATAGACTTGCTAGGAATCTTGTTTAGGATATATATTGCAGTCTCTACTGCATATCCCCAGAAACTAAGAGGTAAATGTGCTTTACTCATAATTGATCGGACCATGTCCATGATGGTCCTGTTGCGTCTTTCAGCAACACCATTAAGTTGGGGAGTTCCAGGAGGAGTGAGATTGGAGACAATTCCACTCTCTTTAAGGTATTCCTTGAATTCATCTGAGAGGTACTCACCACCTCGGTCAGATCGAATCCGTTTAATCTTCCTGTCGGCTTGGTTCTCAACCAAAGCCTTAAACACTTTGAACTTTTCAAAGGTTTCAGATTTATGACGGAGCAGGAAGATAAACCCATATCGTGAATGGTCATCGATAAACGTCAAATAATATCGATATCCATTTCTAGTCGCGGTATTGAAGGGACCACATACATCAGTATGTATTAGGTCGAGAATACCCTCGCATCTCGTAACCTTGTTACGGAAAGGCATCCTGGTCATTTTTCCTCGAATACAATGTTCACTGGTAGGTAAAGTTTGAACCTGTAGAAAATCTAAAGGTCCATCCTTTATCAATCTATTGATCCTATCAACAGATAAATGACCGAGCCTTTGATGCCAAATCATATTCGAATGATTTCCATTCTCCCTGGATCTCTTGGGGTTTTTATTATCAGTGGTAGTGACATTTATGACACATTCATTAATGCACAATTCATAGAGTCCACCAGAAGTCAGAACACCTTCCGCAACAAATTTATCATATTGATTAATGACTAATTTATTACAGAACAGGAAGGAGTACCCATATCTAACAAGCTTAGACACAGATATCAAGTTCCTCCTGACCTCAGGTACATAAAGACACTCTTTAAGTACTAGGACTCGACCACTAGATAACGACAGTCTGCATGTCCCGATGGCGACTGCTGCAACACTTGCATCAGATCCCATTTGGATAACTATCTCCCCATGCTCCAGATTCCTAGTTTCCTGAAACAAATGCAATGAATTGCATACATGAACAGAAGCACCAGAATCTATAACCCAACTTCCTTCTCGTCCAACGAGAAAGCTAGTTTCAATGATGAAAGTAGATTTCATACCTGCTGGGGCTTTACCTTTGTCAGTGGACTTCAGGTAGTCTGGGCAGTTACGCCGCTAGTGCCCCGGCTTCTTGCAGTGGTGACAGACATCGGTCTTCTTCGATGTCATCAGTGTGGAAGCACTAGAAGATGAACCAACTCCTTGATTCTTCTTCTTTCTCTTCGAGGCTGGGCCCTTCTGAGAACCTTGCTTCCGCCCGCGCTTTCCTCTCACCTGTGCAACCATTGCACTAGCAGAGGGGTCGTCCTTCTTCATGACGTCTTCTGCAGACTTCAATGCAGCTAACAGCCCAGCGTTTGTGAAGTCACCTTTGTTCATGTGGTAAGACACAACAAAGTTGTTGAAAGACTTAGGGAGCGACAGGAGAATGAAATCAGCTTGCATTTCAGAATCCAAGTAGGCTCCCAGGGTTTCCAGCTCAGATAGGTACCCAAACATTTTGAGTACATGTTCTCTGACAGAGGTCCCTTCCTGCATCTTGCAGCGAATAAGCTCTTTCATCATATTGTAACGCTGTGTGCGGTTTATGTCACCGAACATTTCTCTCAGATTCAGCATAATCTCTTGGCAATTGTTCATTTCCACATGTTGCTTCTGAAGCACATTGGACAATGACCCAAGGATGTAACACCTTGCCAGATTATGGTCTTCATCATATTTTTCATTATATGATTTATCTTCATCAGTCACAGGGTTTGCTATCTTGTCCTTGCTAAGCACGTAGGAGATGCGCTCTGCAGAGAGAACAAGATCCAAATTTCGGATCCAATCCGAATAATTTGGTCCGGTCAACTGGTTGACCTCTAGAAGCCTGCTAAGTGGGTTCATGGACTTCATTTTCTGAAATTAAGAATGCACTATATTAGAATATATATAAATATATATTCATTTTAAGAATAATTTGATTAAGGTATTTTAAATCAAATTTGTCTTGCTAGGTCAACTTTGAAAGATTATTCCCTAATTTTTCTTTCAAAGTAAGAGATATACTTACCGCTATATCTCAAGCACGATCTGGGATCTCCTCTCTATCCTTATCACATCCCAATAATATGAGAACCTGTGACTCGAATAAGAGAAGCGGGAACACATTCCGCCTTGCAAGTCCAACTTGCATTTCCCAATTCGGTCTTTAACACCCGGGCCCACCACCCCTAAGATGATGTTGACCCGTTGTTAATTGAACCAACCGTCAACAGGCTTAATACTCGCTATACGCAATCCAATATCGCCCCAATAATATGAGGACCCGATATTGGGGTCACTACGTATACGTCCTTACTCTTTCGAGAAGCAAAGAACTCGATCCAATTAAATCATGCACATGATCTGTCACTTCGGACATGCGTCTCCCATACACAACAACTGGCGACGAAATCCTTTGCCTTGACGGGAGACCATGGATGTCACTTATGTGATCCTCCACCTCACATTCAAATTTTATAATTAATTATCGTGAATCATATTCACATAATTAATTCTTCCAAGGGAAATACACATCTATTCAAAATAGAGTGTTTATTGGATATAATTAATTTAATCACATTAAATTAATCATTAATCCAAACATCAACAAACATGTCTTTTACTTGAATAGTAGGTATAATCTCAAAATACGTATTATTCGAATTTTAATAATTAGAAAAATACATATTGTCTATCTCCAGTATTATACAATCCCTACCCGCTGTCATGGCCAGTACCGACGAGAGTGGGACGGACCACATACGTTGCAACCCGCGACCCCAATGCTCTCCGACTAGGCACCACATCCGCCTCGGGAAAGGATAATACCAGATAGACCATCATGTACTTTGAGATGTTCATCGGTTTTTCAACCGAAAAATTATACCATATAATATAAATCAAAACATTTTTTATTATAAGGAGATTTGCTAGACAAATCCCCAATCCTATTCAAGCAAAAGGGTTTTTCATGTAAAAGTTGTCCTACAACTATTGTAGGATAAACTATAGTTTTCATGAAAGCAATGTTTGTTGATGAAACAATGATCAAGATCTAATATCTCATCATTGTAGTTTAGGCAAGTGTCATTCAATGAAATAATTATTTCTTTAAATATTTCACAAATATTTATCACTAATTATTCCAGAAAATTAACAATTAATTTTCATCATGATAATTGAATGACATATCACAAGGTTCAAGATCAAAATTGTTAATTTCCAGCAGTGACCCCCAATCACTAAAATTAACTTATCTTGATCAATTTAAATCCAAAAAATGCAAACTCAGTTTCCAAAGATTGCCTATTTGATTTATTAAAGAACCCAAGTGATAATTCACGCATTTCAAGGCGGATTAAAACCGTAATCATCTCATTAATTACGTTCAAATCCGCAGTTCCCGCAACAGTGAATATAGTCATATTCAAAAAGCCATATCTTGAGCAAATAAAGTCCAAATTTAGTAAACTCAAGTCCTATGGTTTCCTTGTTTAATGGGGAACAAAATCCAATTGAAAATTTCGTGTTTAAACATTTTAAACAGTACGGAACAATTCAATTAGACAGAGGTGCGAAAATTGAAATGCAGTAAAAATTTCGCAACCCTTTCAAGAACCAAATCGTCTAAGGTGTATGAATCATATCCAAAACCTTATTCAACCTGGCTCTGATACCACTTGAAGGATATTGAGAATCCTTAAGCGCATCACGGAAGCGTGTCGATTGCATCGTATGCAATCGAAGCAACTAGTCGTACTAGATGCTAGATGCAGCGGAAATTAAAATTTTTAACTAAAAGATGAAACCATATGATCACGAGAAAACTTCTCGGATCGTTTCATCAAACCACAAAGTACAAGGAATACCTCTTGAAGCGTGGTTGTGATCGCGAGATCCCAAAGTAGAGATCCTCCTATCTTAAGTCCGACCTACGGAGAATGCGCTTGCGGGCACGATGATGAGTCGCGTCCTTCCAGCAATCCTTGACGAAGATCCAAACGTCGAAGGCGAAGCAAGATCCTCTCCTCTTTAATATGCAAAGTGGACGGCCACTTGGATATTAAGAGAGAGAGACCACACGAGATTTAGAGAGAGAGAGAGAGAAGTAGTCTTCTACAACTCTAGATGATGTACCATGGAGAGGCTACCCTAGCCCTCCTTATATACTAGTTTAGGATCCAATGGATCTCAATCCATGGGACACATGGATCCAAGGGATATGCTTGGTCCATGATAAATCAATGGCTAGGATTGTTGTTCAACAACAACAATTTAAAAATAATTAATCAAGAGATAACATGATAAATGAAGTGGAGTTAACCACCCTCCTAAAAAGGGGGGGGGCGTCACCCATGAACTATTCATGGGTGACGCCACCCATGGAGGTGGTTTTTTTTCTCTATTTTATTTATCACATTATTCCTTACTTAATCATAATAAATATTCACCAAATTAATTCCAAATTAATTTGTGAATATTTCACTCTTGCCATTGAATATTGTGTGAATCATATTCACAACCCAAACTAGTTAGTAAATTGCATTTCCAATTAATTAACAAATGTGAATCCAATCCACGTTATTAATTAACAAATGCTATTTACATAAATTCTCTCTTATATATATATATATATTATAAATCATATTTATAACACACATATATCATGGATAGTGTTATCCACATTCTCTCAATCCTTGATAATTAAATCTCATTTAATTATCTTAGATAATCATTTTCACAATATGAATCATATTCATATTTAAGCTTGATAATCAAATCACATTTAATCATCAAGTCCTTGCTTGGATATTTCATCAAAAGAATTATTCTTGAACCCTTTCAAAAATAATGTGCTTTCTCCGCAGATACTTGGAGATAAGGACAGGGCGATTGTATTATTCCATGTATAGTGACTTGGATGTTGAGATATTATCTCAAATCCAGATCGAACGAACCTCCCACAGATGCTTGATTAAATCAAGACCGCAAATCCAATCTTCTCATTGAATCTGAATCCCATTCAGACCAATGTCCAACACTTGGACTAAGATCGGATTGCTTCTCTACTGAAAGGAGTCACTAAAATCCAGACCTGTTTCATCACTCCCTCGGAATGGAAGCGTCATGGATATACAATCGTTTATGATCACATCACCCTTCAGGTATTCCCAATACCTGTACATCCTGCATACTGGAAGACCCATGATCAACCCGAAGATCAAGATCATTTTATACTGTCTTCTTCAGGGCTTAATCATTAAGTTTCTCAATATTGGTCATTGGGATTTGGTATCGATCATATGCTTTCCCAAAGCATATATCATACCTTCAAATTCATGTCATGCTTCCAAAGCACGACGACCATGCATGGAATTTGATCGGTCCCAATACCTCATGAGTGAGCTCATGTCTTCCGGTTCACAAGTGAACCTGTATGATCCCTTTGAGAGATCATATTGCTCATATACCTTTATATGCACACCAGCTCGCCGGTGTATAGACCTTGGTTAGGTCATCAACCTATTGGTCTGCCAAATGTACATACTCAGATATATAGCAATATATCTGTCTCCGGTCAGAGGATGCGTGCCTATGCTGTGACAGCATTCAACATAGGACTTAAGTTATCTCGATCTCGTTAGGTCAACCCATTGACCTAACTAATCTGACACCTCCGAATCACTATTCCCATGCAGAGGACCTGCATCAAGAGCTCGGTCAGATATCAGCCTATGTGAGAAAGGATTGCCATCTCCTACTCAGGCTGGAGATCTCCACTTGACAATCATTTGACGGTGTTTGATGAGTCCTCCATCTAACTCCTTAGATATTCATCCAAACACCAGCCTCTATGATTCATTTAATAAAACAACAGCTATATGTTCATCAAGCTGGCCATGGTACATAACCCTAATTGTACAGAGGGACCTTATAGTGCATTCATTCATATAATTTCAGAAAGGGAGTGAAACATCAATAACTTTTATTGATAAACTTAAATATTACAATAACATTTATTGTAAGAATGGTTCGCCCAGGGCTCACAAGTCTAACACAAACAAAAGCAGATGATTAAAATCAGCGTATAGTTATCAAGCAAGAACTAAGATCCAACCATGGAATCAAAAACTCAACCAATAATAGAGAAAAATATAGAAATATCCATGGAGGGCAGCAAGAGGGGATTTAGTTTGTGCATGCATGGCAGTAAAAAGGAAGGAAAAAGGATTACACAAAAACATGGATTGCAGCAAGAGATGAATAAAGATGTACCTATATTGATCTCAAATTTGGAGAAGATCAACATTTGCATGCAGCATTTTCTTCGTCAGTTGCTGAATGGTAGCTTTTAGCTTCAACTTAAGCAGCAAGAGGAAGTCTTAGTTAGTTGTTGGCTTCAACACCATTGATTGGAGTCAGTAAATGGCTAATTGAAGCAATTCTTAGAGAGCTGCTGGCAGCAAAGTGGTTCCAGTACCTTAGGAATATCAGTTGAAGCAGCTATGGCTGCATGCAACAATTATAGGCATGGCTTCAACAGAAGCAGCAGCTCCAGGAGCTGCTAGCAGCAGCAGCTTGGCTTGAACAGGAGCAGCTCCAGCATCTAAGAAGCTTAGCTGCTCCATCTGTTGCATCAATCGTGCCTTCATGCTGATGTGGGCAGCAACCTCTTCAAGGAAAAATGGTTGCTGGACAGCAGCCCATAGGCTGTAGTAGGAGGGCTCCAAGAGCTCTTACGATGGTGGATTAGAGAGAAAGGAAAGAAAAAATAAAGAATAAGGATAAATCTCATGGATAGCAGCAAGAGAGGGTGTAGGTGTACCTCTTTTGGTCTTGATCTTGCATGCAGCAAGGCATGAAACATCTCCAAGAGCAGCTGCAGGATTTTGCTTGGGAGAAACCCCAAGAAAAGCAGCAGCTTTGAGCTGCTGTTCAGCATCAGATCCCAGTTGCAGTGATCGGCTTTTGTATCAACCATGGAGAGCAACTTAGGCTAAAAATCTATTGGAGAAAGAGGCTGGAAAGGAGCTTCTTACGGCGGGAAGGTTGGAAGGAATTTAGAGCAAATAGGAGGGAGGGAACTTGGGGTTTATATAACCAAGGGATATAAGCCCTTGGTTGACAAGTGGATAAAAAAATATCCAAGTGGAAGGGACATATGGACAGTAGACTGTTTGTCTGCTTTTGCTGGAAAAATGTCATTTTCATTTTCATTCTTTTTATAAACAATAGCTCTCTTATATTTAGAAAACCAAAATCAACCGTATATGCATCTCGGGTGTCGGATTTTGGTGTACAATAGCTTGTTTTGACCGTCTCTGAATGACGATCAAAATGAGTATAATATTCATATACTTTGGATCAAAGATGAATCCCCGAAATTTCCGAGATATGATTTTGGTTTATAGCTAAATTTTGCGGTTTTAAAATATCAAACGATCTCCGATTGACGAACGGTCGATTTCGTTGGTCTTATTTTGTCGAATCGGATTTTTAGGTGGTCTCGGTTTATTTCGCTGTTTCCGAATTTGCGTCGCAGCTTTTTTGGGCACGCATTACGATGCGATCAATTTTTGGTCAATTTTGCCCGAACAACTTTTAATTCACGATCAATTGATTGATTTATATTATTTAACGTTGATTATTGACTTTATTGAATTATACAGACCCTAATCGGGTTGGGTTCGGGTTTGTGCAAATCCGGATGTTACATGCGGATCCAATGGCGTGCCCGTTTTGGGGCAACGTTTGGAAAGTGGTTTTCTTGGTTGATCCTTCGTTTTGTCTCCGTGGGGGGGAGCTTTGGGGCGCCAGCCCTCGAGCTCCTTACAGGCGGGAAGGGAACAGTGTCGTGGCGGTGGTGAGGAAGTTGTTGTGCCGGGGGTTGATTGCGAGGGGTCGTCTTTTGGCAGACATGATGGTGCTGCTTGCGCCATCCTTGACAGCTTTGCGGCTGCTGCAGGGACAACCTTCCAGGAGGATTTGCTCGTTGTGGGCGTGGGCGATGGGTGCTCGTCGGTTGTTCCTGATGGTGAAGAGGTGGCGGATAAAAGGTCAGGGAAAAGGTACCAGAGAAGACAACGTTCTAGGGCTGCTGCGACAGGGCCAGTGTCGATCTCTGAGCTGAAAGATAAGGTTGCAAAGGCGGTGGGAGTGGTGAGTTTGGGGTGAGGGGTCAGAAGTGGGTGTTAATGAAGATTCTTACTTGGAACTTAAGGGGTCTGGGCGACCCGAAAAAGAGGAGGGTGTTGGGGTCGAGGTTCGTGGAGTGGGGTTGTGATGTTGTCTTCTTGCAAGAAACAAAGTTGGATTCGATCACAAGCATGGAGTAGCAGTCCTTTGGTGCATGATCGGTCTCTGATTTCAGTTCAATTGGAGCGCTTGGCTCTACGGGCGGGATGCTTGTTGCTTGGAGGGGTTCGACTTTCGCACTACGAGCGAAAACGAGTGGAACCCATGTCCTCACGATTCTGTTAGAATGCCTTGGCTCAGGTGTGGTATTTGCGCTATCCTGCGTGTATGGTTTGTGTCAGGGGTCGGTGCGTCATCAGCTGTGGGTGGATTTGAGGGCCGCTAGGGAGTTCCCGAGCATCCCCTGGTTAGTGGGGGGAAATTAATGTTACCTTGCTATCTTCGGATAGGCCGAGATTGAGGGGCGGTCAGGACCCTGGCTCTGAGAACTTCGTGGAGGTGGTGGATTCGCTGAAGCTGGAGGTTTTGGATGTTGCAGATCCTGTGGGACTCCGGTGATCTCTCCCCTCCTCGTGGCTTCTTCCACTACGAGAAGGCTTGGCTGCTGAGAGATTCCTTCAGGGACCTAGTGATTTTGCACTGGAGTTCGGTGACTGTTGCTGGCTCGGTGGCGGTGAGATCTGTCCAGAAGCTGGATTTCTTGCGGGCGCGGCTTTGCACGTTTAAGAAAGATTTGAGGGAGGCCCGCCGCACGATCAGAGGGGCAACAGAGTGCGTGGTCAGCCTGTTGGACGCCTTGGAGGATGAGCGTCCACTGGCGGAGGACGAGTTCAGGCATAGAGCGGAGGCGCAGAAGAAGATGTTTGATGAGGACAGGAAGAGAGTCATCAAGTGGAAGCAAAGGTCCAGGCACAGGTAGCTCAGGGAGGGTGATGCGAACACGGCCTTCTTTCACAGAGTTGCTTATGGGAGACAGAGGGGAAATGCCATCAGGTCTGTGGTCATTGGTGGAGTGTGTGTGGAGGGTAACAGGGAGGTGGGGAGAGCAGTTGCGGACCATTTTCAGGAGGTTTCCGTAAGAGAGGCAGGCAGGCGTTGGAGGTGGACTGGTACGGGAGCCGCGCAGTTGTCGGACGCTCATGCGTCTAGCTTGACTCAGACGGTGACTTTGGAGGAGTTGAAGGCGACCGTGTGGAATCTTAATGGCGATGGCGCGCTGGGCCCGGATGGTTTCCCCGTTTCTTTAAACAGAGACTTATGTGGTTTGGTCGGTAGGGAGGTGCTCAATGTTGTGGTGGAATGTTGTTGTTGCAATGTAGGTTTTGAGCGAGTTAATAAGGCTCTAGTGGTGCTCCTTCCCAAGAGGGAGGGTGCTGAAAGGGTTGAGGAGTTCCGGCCTATTGCTATCTCCAACGTGATGTACTTGATTGTTGCTAAAGTCTTTACGACTAGATTGAATAGGGTGTTGGAGCACTTTGTTTCCCCTTTTCAGTCGGCCTTCATGCCGGGGAGGCAAATAGCGGATTGCTTGGTTATGGCGTCTGAGATTGTTGCTGATTGGAAGAGGAGCGGGAGGAAGGCCTTGCTCTAGAAAGTGGATTTTACAAAGGCTTATGACACCTTGCACTGGCATTTCCTCTGGGCGGCATTGCATAGGACAGGATTTTCGGAGATCTAGATAACATGGATGAAGAGATATGTGACCACGATATCTATGGTCGTCCTCGTGAATGGGCGCCTGGAGGGAGGGTTTTTCCAGCCGCAGAGAGGGGTGAGGCAGGGTTGCCCTATGGCTCCCTTGCTTTTTATCATTACCGCGGATGTTCTTGCTTGTATGGTTGACAGGGTACAACACACTGGGATCACGGGCGGATACTCGAGGGATGGGTTGAGGATCCCACTGCTTCAGTACATTGATGAGACTATTTTCTTTGTTGAAGGGGGCCTTGAAGAGGCTAGAGGCATGGAAGCAACACTTAGTGAGATGTTTGGGTTGCTACTGAATGCAAGTAAGTCTAAGGTTTTTCCGTTCTCTCTGAGTGAGGATGAGGCGAGTCTTTGTGGGTTGGCGATGGGAATTGAGTACGTCAGGCTTCCCATTCATTACCTGGGTATGCTGCTGGCCACGGGGAGGTCGAAGTTGGCGGATTGGTTGTCGCTGGTCGAAAAGGTGGAGAAGAGGCTCGTAGGGTGGAAGGCAGCGGTCCTTTCTAAGGCGGTTCTCCTGAAGGCAGTGCTCTCTATTATACCTGTGTACTACTCCTCCACGAGGCCCATGCCGGCCGGCATCAGGAGGAGATTGGAAGGGGCTAATGCGGCGGTTTTTGTGGGGCAAGAACTGTCAGGGATCCTCTGGTATCCACCTTGTCAGTTGGGAGGATATGACGCTCTTGAAGTGCGAGGGCGGACTTGGGATTAGTCGGTTGAGCACGATGAACGAGGCCCTCTTGCTGAAGTGGGTGGCTAGGATCTGGGGGAGCGGCGACGATCTTTGCACCACCCTTGTTCGTCGGATCTACGCGGTCTCTAGTGCGGCGCCGGTGGGCGGTTCGCTGGGGTTGAAGCCCTCGCCTTTTTAGAAGGGTGTTTTAGCGATCACCCCAACTTTCGGGCGTTGTTCAGGCCAATGCTGGGGAACAAAGCGAGCTTTGCTTTTTGGAAGGACGACTGGACAAATGAGGGAGCTTTTTCTGAGCGTTTCCTGCATTTGTTTGCTTTGACGGCAGACCAGGATGTGCGGGTTGCCTTTCGCTGGTCGGATGAGAACTGGATGCCGATGTTCCGCTCCAATTTCTATGATCAACGATTGAAGGAGTTTCTGCGGATGCTTGACGTGCTTAGGGAGGTGAAGGGCCCTTCTACGGAACGGGGTCACTGGGTTTGGCGTGAGATTTTTTTCTCCGTGAGAAAGGCTTATAGGGCGATTTGCAGGCCCCGACCCTCTCTTTCGGCAGAGCTAGTGAGGGACTGCGAGTTCTTCTGGGAATTAGGCCTTCCCGAAAGAATTGGCTTCTTCTTATGATTGTTCAGGAGGAAGAGGCTAATGATGCGTGACCGTTGTGCTAGGATGCTTCGGGTGGTCTCTGACAGATGCCTTCTGTGTTGTGTGGAAATTGAGACTGTGGAACATCTCTTTTTTTCATGCCAGGGTGTGGCGCCTATTTGGGATGACCCAGAGCTGGGATGGGTCAACATGGAGAACCTTGGGCTTTCTGTGGTGGCTAGGTTGCGGCCAAGCATCGTTCGAGGAGGGCGCTGCTTCGGCCGCTTGCAGTGATCTCGGCCATTTGGCTGGCTAGGAATGCGTTGTTGTTCTCTGGTCAAAGTTTTTACAAGGAAAATATTTGTACCCAAGTGTCGGGTTTGTTAAACTTGTGGCTCGCCTAGTGCGTCTCTTTGTAATTGCTTTTACACTCTTTTTATTAATACATATTTGGGGTGAACACCTATGAGTGTCTCCCCCTTGTTTGGATTCAAAAAAAAACTTAACTAGGTGTTTAAACTTTAATTAGATAAACTAATACGCTCGTATCCTTGTGTTCGTCATTTAGGGCATCAAAGACTTGTATAAATAGGGACGCCGGAGATACGGGCTTGTCGTCACAGGGCTCGAATCAAGTAAGGATTGGACCTGCTAGTTAAAAAAAAGATCCATGGACTTATCTGGGATAAACTAACTTTGATCTCTTCACCAGATTATTCAATTATTGAAGTTCTGCTAAAATGATAATAGGTCGTATTACAACGAGTAAAATTAAATTAGTTAATTAACGATTAAACAAGGGGAATATGGGAGACGGTTGTGGAGAGGGTTTGGGAGAAAGTGGAGACTGGGGGGTGGCGATGGTAAGGGAGGGGGGGGGGGTTTAACCTCTGCTTCAAGATCCTCAATGCCAACATCGCTACAACATTGAATTCGATGGAATGGTTCATGGTGCAGGAGGCACATCAAGCCTAGGAACCCATTCATAATCATGGCGGCGTGAGGTTGGAAGGGCTAGACTAGTGTCGACGAGGGCTATCGAGGGGAGATTGCAAGTTTTTGGGGGGCTTGGGTTCGTAGAAGTGGATGTGGAATGGGGAAAAAAGGGCAGGCTTTGGGAAAAAATTAATATTTAAGGGAAATTATTATAATTGTTGGATTAGACCGAAATCGACACAAGTGTAGGCCATGTAATGGCTAACAACTATTCAGGGTTCTACATATATCAAAATTATGGAGGATTCATCGCGTAATTATGAAATTATACAAGATTATGTGTCAAAATCCCCCTTTTTAAATGCTTTGGTCAAAAGTGCAATTCCATACACTCTATTTTATGTAAATTTCACATTTTGAATCTTTCATGATTAACGAAAAATTGCATGTTTATTTTATAATTTTCCTTATTTCTAATTCAGCCCTTTAAGGGCCATAATGTAGACGTAGCTATTGTTTTCGCAATTTACCCATTTAAAAAATAAAAGAAATAAAAATAGAAAATCTACACTCTTATTAAGGCAGGTTTCAAAACTGCAAAACATTTCTATTACAATAAGGCTCATAATTTTAGTGCCAATCACAATTGTGCCTCTATGAACTTTTGAAAATCACCAAAAATAGCAAAAACTTTCGAAAAAAAACCATAAAATTCATGTAGTCCCGAAAATGACTAGAATCTAATTTATGTAGGTTTCACTATATTTTGAGGTGCTGGATACAAAAAATAGATCTTTAATTGAGTCCAAAAAAGTCAAAAGTGTCCCTAATAATACAACAAAAAACCATATAATAGCATCGAGTGCATGCGGATCGATCATTTACTTACCTTATATCTCATTTTATAGAGAAAAAATACTCCCCAACACAAAGGGTAAATGTTATTGCCCCCGAGAAGTAAGGAAACTTTTTTGTTATTTACCGTAAATAAGCAAGCATCTCCAGAGGTCGTTTCCACTTGAGAATGAGTTGCCTCTCGGAGAGGCGACGCTTGTTGAAGGCGGATGTAAGTCGAGTACAGTGGAGGCAATTCTTGTGTAAGTTGGATGTATACCGCCTCTCCTAGAGGCAGCTCGTTCTAAGCAAGCTGCGTCTACCACAGATGGCTCAAAGCTAAATTGAAGCCACGAGCCTAGAAGATGGCACTAGTTCAATACATGACCAAAACTAGCAACAAGTCAGCGGTCTTATCCTGTGGGCTTGGTACCTAATCCTCTGATGGACCTATATTCAACACAAATTAACACTTTAGGTGCATTCACAAATCATTAACGATAGTCCACAGCCAATTGGAATCCACAAGTCATGTATTTAAATCCCAAGTCATCCATAAAGGTTAAAATATCTAAAATGCAAAAGTCATGTAATAATACAAGGTCATTGTTTCTTTGATTACATGTACGCAATGAACTACTACTATTGTCTTCCAATCCGTCGTTTGTACTGCAACTTCACTTGGGGTTCCAGTGGATCTTGCACATTTGTGACCTATTGAAGGCATAAGCTGGCTTGATTCATCTATATATTCGAATCTTTGGGCCACCCGACTGATGAGGTCAAAATGAATCGTGTTTCGCGGCTTTCTTTTTATTTGATGAAGAAAGTGGTCGATGTAGCAGAAGCCGCGAAACAAGTTTTGCTTCTTTAAAACCTATCAAACAAATTTTACGGTTTTCTGTCGGAAAACCGTTCACTAATTATTTAACCAGGCAAGTGTTCCTGGGTCGAACTCAAGGAGGCAGAATATATTCCCTAATTTTTCTTCTCGCGATTTTATTTTAATTCTTCTCTAAGTCAGAATGCCTTTTTTAGTGGTTTTTATTTTTGTAATTTTTATTTGATTTTATTCTTTTCAAATTTTTATTTAATTTTCAAAAAAGGATAATTTTCAAAAGATTTATTTATTATATAGTAGGTGGATAGAATATAGGTGATATTATATAGGATAGGTGATCGAGGTTCGAGCCGCGTACTCGAACTACACAAGAAAACGAAACAAAACGAGGCGGTTTTCGAGAAAATCAAAACACGTTAAAAACTCGTCGAAAAGCCGCGAAAACTTTGTACTAGATAGCTGGGGTAGTTGTGTAACTACCCTCCAAGAATCGTCGAAATCCGAAGTCAAGAAAGTGAGATACAGCCCCTACAGCCCAGGGGCATAAGCGTAAGAAAAACTAATTAAAATGTTCTCAAATAGGTCCACAAGGACTGTTCTGCAAGAAAACTAACAAATTCTTACATATAGGTCCCTACGGAGGGACCTATTTGTAATTATTTAAAACTTGGGAGGCGGGTGTAAATTCTGGAAATCTGGCTGGGTTTAAGATGTAAATTTCACACCGGTTCAGATTGCACGGCCGAGATTAGAATTTGAAGGCGTGATCGGACGGTTCTCGCGATGCCACGTGTCGAAAGACTGTAGCCTGAGCGTTCTTGAGCAGTTGGAACTCCTGGCGGCGACGTCTTCTTCTCCGACTTCTTGCGGCTGATCTCCGACGTCTCCGGCTCTCCGGCGGGGCCAGAGGGGTGGCTCCTCCACCCCTCGAGCTCGCCCGCGGTGGGAATGGCGGTGGCGGCGCTCCGAGCGGCGGCGGTGGCTCGAAGAAGATGAGGTCTCGGTACTGGTACCTGGATAACTGTTCTGGAGGTACAACTTCGAGGATGAAGATCGGCGACGTAGTAGACCCAAAAACCGAAGCAATCTCCTCACGAGCTACCTGGATCTGCAATGAACGTATGACTATGCTCGATTCTTATTGAATCGGCCGAGATGTTAAGATATAAAACCCCAAAGTTGGAAGAAAAGCATAAACTTCAGCCAAACAACATAACGTATGAAGATGGTGATGGTTTGATGAATGATTTGAAAACGATTTGGAAGCGAATCGAAAGGGTTTTGATTTTGCGTGAAAGATAGCTAATTAAGCTATTTAAAAACGCGATTAGCCACGCTAATCGTGGCACGATGATCGAGAAACAAATTTACGAAATGAAGGAATAGGTCTATGAAGTTCAGGTGTATTACCTGGAAAAAAATGCTCGACGGTCGACCTTGGCCGGAGCTGTACGCTGCACACGGCGGCGATGCAAGGCGGCGCGCGCCTTGGAACTCTTCTCCGATGTACCCTCCTCCTCGCGAACGCCTCCAAGCGGAGCTGTCACCTCCTGAGCGAGCTGGGCGTGGTGAAGAAGATGGGGGGTCGGTTAGCCTGGAGCTGGAAAGCTTGGGAGCTGAAGAAGTTATTTAAAAATGGCGGACTTGGGGCCCTTATATAGGGAGCTTGCTTGGGCTCCACGCCAAGATCAATGGTGGGCAATGGAGAGGGTAGTTAGGAGGGTAGGACGAAGGGTCGAGATCGGTCGGAGAGGTTGTAGGTTGAGCGGGAAAAAGAGAGGAAGTTGGCCGGTTGGCGCAATTTCTTCTTGAAGAAGAAGGCTCCAGGTGCTGACACGTGTCAGCACCTGGTTCGCCCAGATCTGATAAATACTCATAAATTAGATATAAAATATATAATTACATTATTTCAAATAGGTATAAATACAAGAAAGTTAGATAAATTTATTCTCTAAAATATGGTATAATTACTTTTAATAAATAATAAATATTATTTATAGTATAAATATTTTATTAATAAATATGTATTTATAAATAGGTTTTGAATTTTTAATTTAATAAATAATTAAGTAAAAATTAATTTTATATTTTCTTAATTATTAGCGTATTAAATAAGACTTGTACGAATTTTTATAGATTTTTATGAATTAATTTACATATTTTAATAAATAGAGTTAGTAGCTATATAGGTCAATTATACCTATATTTTGGGTTGTTTGATTTTATAAAAATAATAAATAGTCTCCAAAAATTATGAAATAATTTATGGTGAATCTACAAGATCATGAAATAATTTAAAAATTATAAAACTAAGAAAATACTAAATGAGGTGTGTTACATAAAATAAATAGCCCAGAAACCCCTTTGTCTTTTGGTCCCAAAACCGACTTTTTGCAAACGGACTCCGAATTTAATGAAATCACCTTTATTAATTAGATAATATTATTTTATGAACTTTAAAGGTGAGTAGAGTGTAATTGGAGTTCGTATGAAGAAGTTATGATGTTCGGAAGTTGAGATTTTGACAATTTGTAAGCTGGATTTCTTGGCATATTTACAGGATAATATTTTTAACTTATTTTTATATTTTTATTTACATTTTTATGAATAATTAGAAGAAGAGTTTGGTAAAAAATATGTTCATATGAAATAATTAAAATTCTTTGAAGTTTTGTATTTATTTTATAAATAATGAAGGGTGTATTTGTGTGTGTTAAATTATTTTTCTTTGGTTTTCTTTCCTTATCTCCCCCTACTTATTGGTTTGTTGACCAATCCATGCTGACTTGGTCTCGGGGATTAGGTTATAAATATATCTTACAGCTATATTTATATTTTAAGTCATATTGCATATATATACATATATTTCATATGCCTTTGTCTTTCTTTTCTGATTCTTTATTTATTTATATGAGTTTAGTGGTTAAAAGTGAATATTTACACATGAATGAGGTTTTGTTAAAATATGAGAATTAGTGAGTATTTACAGGTATTTGTTAAGGGTTTTAAGACAAAATGCGACAGAAAAGTTAATGAATCATGGATTCATCACCGACATAGAAGGAAATATCGTGATATATCGACGATATATCGTTGATATAATGATATCGATATGAGACCGATATTGGTATCGATATGCTGATATATCCTCCTTTTCAGGCCATTCCTTCACAAAAGATCGTCGATATGGGCGGTATTTCGATGATATATCGTCGATATATCGTCGAAATATCGTATCGATACGATATCGAAACAATATCAATATGGATATTGCCTTCCATGCCACCCAAATGCAAAGGTGATAGGGGAGAATGACTTGATGTCCCTACATATGCATATAACCTCTCCTTTCGTTGTGGGGGCAGTATGATAGGAACTCTGGAAGTGCCTTCTTTCGATATGGAGTCACAAACTCCGATCCAAACTAAGGCATGTGGGTATCCTCTTGAACATCCCCTCGTCCAAGAGATTGTCACTGTGTTGCAGCTTCAGGGGTAACATCCTCCTCAGCCTCATCTTCTTGTGGTACATACTTAAACTGACATTGTATGGCGTACAACAAACTTACACTTGCTTCCAATCCCATTTCCCTCATACGGTGGATGTCATTACATTCCGCAAGCCAAACTATCCCAAGAAAACGTCACACTATAGGAATTAAACTTATTAGTCAATTCCCGCATATGAAAATTAACATATATTTTTCCCGTCACCATACACCATTTCTATTTCCTTTCTCCTCATGTCCCAAACCCTTCTTCGACTAATTTGGAAACCAAAGTCATCATGAATTAATGTTTGTAAAAAGGAGGACACTTTCACCAAGGGAGAGATCTTAATATGATTAAGAAAATTTAAGTGCCATGAAGTTATACCTAGATGTGGATGGTCTTGATTGACTTCTCGATTCAAGCAGTTGTGAGGTTTGTCAACCATCAAGACGACGAACTGTCCATCAAGTGGTCGATGATGGCTACAAATTCTATATGCAATCCCTATCTTGTTCATGCCACATTTTTATAACATATTTATATAGTTAACATCTTTTCTTTACTTTTACCTTTTTCTTTTATGTGATTGAACCATCGTAAGTTGTAATGCCTTTTCGTGAAACAAATTCACATAGTACACCAAGTTTGATTTAGACTTGAACATGTCATTCTTAAACTGAACCCATCATCAAAGTCCATGCAATCTTCATTGTTGGAGTATCTGGTTATGCATCATTTATGTGGGGGATGGGTAAATGGATCTCTCCAGGATCCATTTACCCCATCCATGAGTTTAGTCCCACATCTACCAGCGGCGGGACTCGGAAGGTCTGAGGAGGCTATATTAGAAGCCCCTCACCCCGTGTATCCAGTAAGAAAGTGCAATGCAAACACCAGCTTTTTGAGGCGTTCTCTCGTTGTTTCATCCCGCTCCTTAGGGCGTAGGGTTCCACGTTAAAATCTCATGTTCTTCCAAGTTCTTATTATTTTATTCTGATACGCTTTCATTCCTATTTTCTAATATGGTATCAGAGGGGGGGTTTGATTCATGAGGATTTTAAGTTCTTTGTTTTCTTCTTGTTTGAAATTCAATTCAACTATGGTTTGTTTTTAAAGTTCTTCCTAAAAATCATTATCATTCAAGATTCGTGATGAAGTTAGTCAATGCTCTAGGGTTCCATACCCTATTTTTGTTCAACAAGCATCGTGGCCACGATGTCCAGAAGTCCCTCCATGCGACGCATCTCAAGGCCACAACCCTCCAAGTAGTGGAGCCCCTCGCCCCTCTCTGGGTCGTAGCATCCAGCCCCAGGTGCAAACACTGCCAGGATCCTCCGTGGCTCGTAGTGGCGCATGGCATCTCTTGTGCATCAGAACCCCCCTCGCATTAGGCCGTCAGGCATCTCTTGCCGCCAGGCTCCTCAGCGGAAACCCAGTTCCTGGCGGCGGTGGTAGCCTCCACAGTTCCAGGCAAAAACCCAGTTCATGTGAGGGCGCTCCACGGGCAGTGCATCCATCCCAGGAGATGCAAGCACGCATCTCCGCAAATCCCAGGGACACTGCCCCTTCGACCCACTTCTCTCGCGCAAGCGACGCGAGGTCGCTCTGAGCTCCCACGCGCTCCACCTCCTCCCTGTGCTTAGGCGTCGAACACGATGCCTCCAAGCGGAGGCCTACTCCTGTATCTCCTTCAAGATGCGCAGGCGATCTTGGCGGCCCTCCAGATCTGCTCCTACAAAGCTTGGTGGCGCTCCAGATGCTCTAGAAGCCTACTCCAACGGTAGAAACCCTAGTGAGTTTGAAAGGGTGATTGCCCCTTTTTATAAAAAATATCGGTTGTTACTGTAGAGCCCAAGTGGGCTGTGAAAAATGAAAAAGGAGAGAGAGAGAGAGCAGAGCAGAGTGTCATGGATAAAAAAAGGGGTCCAACAAAAAAGGGGGGTTCTAGGCCGATTTTTGCAAAAAAAAGGGGGAGGGAAAAGGAAAAGTTGTAAAAATAGAATGAAACGATTTTAAAAAAATAAAAAATTTGATTTGGAAAGCCATAAAAAATGCCAACGGCTTATTTTTGAAAGAAAGAAAAAAAGGTGATGACCACTAAAAGAAGAAAGAATGAAATAGCCAAGAAAAAATGGTTTAAAAAACAAGAGAAAAATATTTGATTGAGAAAAGCTGGAAAAAATTGTGATGGCTTATTTGGTTTTGTTTCCCCATTTATCTTGTCTTCTCCCAACTTTGTCGATGTTGATTTTCCGACCAGTCTGGGAGAAAGGGGGAGTATTGTGTAGAGTCGCAGGTCATGATTCAGATTATCAGATTCTCCACATTCTTCAGATGTCAAATTCCAGGCCGATCACATTTGCCATACTCTACATTTGTTCAAACTTGACGTTCATATTCTGATTCTTCCTTTTCAGGCATGCACATGTATATGGTCTTTTTCAGATGTGCACATGTTTACCATCATCTTTTTTTGGTCCCCATATTTTGTGTTTCGGCCAGGGTTTTCATGTGATCCATAGGGATTATAGAGTATAGATCCCATTTCCTATGCATGTTGGTTAGGGTCTTCATGTGGTTTTATAAGGACTCCGGAATAGAGTACCATTCTCTAAGCCACATGGGAGAGACCCAGAATACTCCGACGAGGAACTCATTTTCAATTGCAGTGACTCTGACAGGCGCAATACAGAGCACATGCTCTCCAACGAGGAGATGCAGTTTGACCAAAACTCCGGCTCATTCGTCCTCCTCACCTGCATGGCATGAGAAGCAACGTCATCGACATCAACCGACAGTTATGCGTGTTGAGTTGATATTATCTGTAGAGTCTTGTAGCGTGAGTTGAGTTTTGTTTATGTTTGTCCAATTTGAGCATTGCATGTTGCAGCTTGAGGGTGAGTGTTGGAGTATTTGGTTATGTGTCATTTATGTGGGAGATGAGTAAATGTATCTCTCCAGGATCCATTTACCCCATCCATGACTTTAGTCCCGCATCTTCCAGTGGTGGGACTTGGAGGGTCTGAGGAGGCTATATAAAAATCCCCTCACCCCATATATCTAGTGAGAAAGTGCAATGCATACATCAGCCTTTTGAGATGTTCTTCCATGGTTTCATCCCGCTCCTTAGTGAGTGGGTTTCCACGTTAAAATCGTGTGTTCTTCCAAGTTCTTATTATTTTATTCTGATACACTTCCGCATTCCTATTTTATAACATTCACCATTCAAAATATATCCATCACCTCCTCGTACGTTTCAAAATGGTATGTCAGACATGATGGGTGTTCTGATACGATACGATTCTCTCTCTCTCTCTCTTGATCCTCATATCATTATCCTTAGTACAGATAAATTATCCTCCATTAACCACGGGAGAAAGAGATGTATTTCTGTGAGGATGTATAGATTCGAGCACCAACACGATGACACCGTGGTAGTAAATATAATGGGCCGATATGTATCACCCATCATTTTAGCATATTCCACGACCTCTCGAACTTTATCATCGTAATCAATGTTTACTACGTAAAATGTTCCCGAGTCATGCGACATTCTATGAAACACTGAGAGAAAAAAGGTTTTGGCATGGGTGGGTTTATTTAAGAGAAAAAGATTTCGGCGAGGGAGGGTTTATCATAGAGTAAAAGCCCATTTGATATGTTCATTCTGAAAACATACTTGATCTTCGCAATTAACCTGTGAATGTCAGTTCTGAACTAAGCTAGATATGTTTCATCCAAGCTCCGATGTAAGTCATGTTCTTACTCGATTTCAAAATACTCCCACCGCAATGACAAATGCAAAGAACTTAGCAGAACATCCTAAACAATACATTCGTTTCATAACACATAACATGAAATCAACATGTATTGGAATCATTAGAGATCTAACTCATAATGTTGAAACAAGAAATCACATCACTAAACACTCTTGATCCAAATAAAAAACAATCTTACTCTATGCATATTGAATACAAAAGAAACCCTAAAACCCACAAAACCTAATAACCCCCAAACAAAAACAAACGTTGTATTGTTTGCAGTGGAAGGGATATTAGGGGATCATCGTGACTAAAAGCAAGGGAAGCATGGAGGCAGCTCGTCAAGGGGAGGAGAAGTTTGCAGATGCAATAAGAAAACAGAAAATGATGGTAGGGGTTCTTGAGGGCTTGCCCGGTTCCTAATATGAGGCAAGCGTCGCCACTACCAGAGACGATGCATTCTCAAGTGGAAGTCACCTTTGGAGGAGGTGGCTTGCCTACAGTACATAACATAAAAAAGTTTCCTAACCGCTTGAGGGGAATAACGTTTGCCCTCTATGACAGGGGGAATTTTCTTCTCGTTTCGTATCTATTATTTTGTAGTTGTAATAATTTTATCTGAATTTGCTTGGTTCCACTTGTGTGCATCAACACACATAAAGTCACTTTTTAACGAACCAAAATCATTGTCTTAAGCAACCACCGGTCGAGGCTCAAGGGGTGTGTCTGAAAGCATGCTTACTAAGTAAAGCCAAGTATAGGCTTACACAAAATCCTTGAATCTAGTTTCAAACATTATCGAAGGCGCTAGAAAGCATGGGTCTTTCTAGGTCATCAACAGATCATTCCTTATTTACATAAGAGAACACAAAATGAACTACAACAATGTTTGTTTCTGTAGATCATATCATCCTTACAGGAGATACCTCCGACGACATTATAGAGGCGAAAAAGATTATAGTCAAATCATTTGGGATCAAAGATTTCGGTCTGTATTGGGATTGAAATAGCTTGGTCCAGGCAAAGCCTAGTTATGTCTGAACAAAACGTATGCTACGTTCTACTGCAAAAGACAAGGATGTCGAAATCTAAGCCAACGCAGATACCTTTTGGATCCCAAGGCATACATCTACGAATCGTAAATGACTAATTTTAAAGTATGCGTCATTTATCATGTAAGATGGGTAAATGGATCCTTCCAAGATCCATTTATCACATCCAAGAGTTAAGTCCCACATCTACGAGTGGTGGGACTTGTAGGCTATGTGGAGGTTATATAAGAAGCCCCAGACCTCCTGCATCAGATGAGAAAGTGCAATGCATACATCAACCCTTTGAGGCGTTCTCCCGAGGCCCGCTCCTTAGGGAGTAGGGTTTCATGTAAAAATATATGTGTTCCAAGTTTATCTTTATGTAGTTATGCTCTGTTTATCAACTAGCTTTTATTATGTTTCTTGAAGATTATCGTGTTCGGATTTGTTCACATTCTAGGGTTTTTTTAAAACCCTAATTCTGTAGGGTTCCTCGGAACCCTTGTTCTGTTCGATGATCCGAAGATCTTCGCATTATCTGAGCTCCGTGATCTTCAGGTAGATATATCGTGATTCTCCTGCATCGGAGACCCTCTGCATCAAAGCATGGAAGCTCCCATTTCAGTCCCTGACGCACACGCGCAAGACTCGCGCATCCTCCAAGCAGGCCACAGCAAGGCGACGATGCAACTCCTCCTCTAGGTCCTAGGCGTGACTACAGTGCCTCCTCATCCTCCAAAGGTACCCCTAGGCAGCGGTGGCGAGCTCCTCCACCAAAAGGTTTCCCAGTGGGGAACCCTAGGCAGGACCCCCCTTCCTATCAGCAGGGGGGTTAATCTGCTTCGTTCATTCTCGTTGGAACCCCCAGGCCACATCGCTCCTCCAAGCGTGCAGGTGGCCCACCTTCAAGCATCCCAGGCAATGGCAGGTGAAGGTCGCTCTTCTCCATGCGAAGACCAACGCGCAACCCGAATCTCCCCTCCAGGATGCATCTATCCAAGTGGAGCTCGAGGCTCCAGGAACCTCATCTTACGCTCGTGTTGTCGAGCAAGGCAGCAACAAGAATGCTCCAGGCGGCGGCGAGCCACATCCTCCTGACACCTTCGCTGCTTCAAACCCTATCGGGGATGGCTGCACAGGTGACATCTTTCGAGAGTAGGGCTTCCCATCGGGGGAACTGGCATTAAATACAAAAAAGGGGAAGGAGAAAGAGGCCCCAAGTAGGCCTAAGGTTTTAAAAAACAAGGCCGCTGCAGGCCTGCAAGTAAGGCCCAATTGGGTTGTGATCTTTGAAAAAAACACTGTAAGTTGCAGCATCATTAAAATATTTGTTGGTTGTTGCTATTTGGGTCCAATTGTATGGGCTGAGAGTTGTAAAAAAGGAGAGATTAAAAAAAGTGTGTATAAAAAAACTACACACAACGAAAAAAAGAGAGAAGTGAAATGCCGTGTAAAAAATGATTGAAACGGCTCAAAAAATGAAAAATGAATTAAAATTTGTGAGCGTAAAAACCAAAAAAATTCTGATTGGATTTCTTGTTTTCTCCCCATCTTTATTTGTATTATCCCAACTTTGTCGATGTCATTGTTTTCCGACAAGTATGAGAGAAAGGGGGAGTAGGTGTAGAGTTCTACATGAGAGATTTCGTATTCAAATTCTCCGGTCCAAATGTCAGATTTCAGACTCTATAAAGATACTCAGTTGCAGACTTGACAATCAGATATTTTCCGAGTCTGCAGTTCAATGTGCACATGTGTGCCATCATTTGTGTGGTCCCCATCATTTCTGGTCAGCTCAGAGATTTCATATGTTCCATAGGGAGTCTAAAGTAGAGATCTCATTCCCTATGCCTTGACGGGTAGGGTTTTCATGTGGTTTCTTAAGGACTCTAAAGTAGAGATTCCATTCTCTAAGCCAATTTGAGAGAGACCCAGTTCTCTGACGAGAAGATTTTTCAGAATCCATTCTCCAGCAACTGTGGACTCTGACGAGGATGTCTCCACGGCTTTTCAATTCGGTCCTTTTAGAGATGGAGCAGTTGTCCACATGTTGTGGCGGGCCAGAGTTCTCCAAGTGGAGACTCATTTCCAGTTGCAGTGACTCTAACAGGTGCAGTATAGAGCACATGCTCTCCAACGAGGAAATTCAGTTTGACTCATACTCCAACCCGTTCGTCCTCCTCACCTGCACAGCATGAGAAGCAATGTCCTCGACAACAGCTGACAGTTGTGCGCGTTGAGTTGA
>JAZKJV010006917.1:0-80273 GCA_037367405.1 Ottelia alismoides | reverse complement strand
TGAGCTGTAACCATTAGGAGGAATACTCTCTTTATTTCGCGTAGTAAGATATTTATTTATTTGTTATTTTTTTTCAAATATATATACGGTAATATCAAGCTCAAAAGAAAAAAGAAAACTGATTGTCAACTGATCATAGTGGTAAATATATCATGATTCCGTGGTTGCATGTTTTCTTAGCGTCAACGTATACACATTTTCAATCTTTATTTTTACTAATGAATATGCAAGTAAATAGTATTATTATCTTGAGTTGATTTCATTCTCTCTTATTAGGCCGAGAATTTTTACAATTATAGACATGATTTTTACACTTGCAATACTTAACCATACCTATTTCATAATTCCGCAGTGATTCCAAGAAAACATCTCATTGATCACATATGCCCCCCACCCCCCCCCCCCCACCCCCACTTTCGCGAGTCAAATTGTTATTAACAACAATTAAAGGACTAAAGGCAAAAATTTACAGAACAATATACAAACTATTTATATTTATTTTTGGTCCAAATTCGCTTCACTTCTTTGTACTCCTCTCGCCAGAACATTTCTCATATTGACCCTCACCAGACTCCCTCTTCCGGCCCTCTCGATGTTGCTCCATCCATCCAAGGGCGGAACCAATATATATGATGGAGAGGCCACAACCATTCCTTGATTATTATATTTCATTTGTGCAGTGCTATAAGTTTTTCATACGGTCCATCCTTAATTTAACAATATATAATGTAGTAAGAGAAAAGTTTCAGAATTATTTAATGGTCGATTGGTATAGTAGTTGTGTATTTGTTATGGAGACTAGGGTTTGAATCTCACCTTCTCCATTTTTTCTTCTTTTATATATTTTACCCGATCACTTCCAAAATATTAAAATTATAAGTATAATATGTATAAAATTATATCCATGTTTATTTATAATCTCTATCGTTTCTAGCACTCATTGTAAATGAAGTAAATTTTGTTATTTCCTTTTACCCATTACCTTTGTGTTACAAATTTTCACTCCATAATTTAATCGTTTGGATTGGATTTAGAGAGGCTTAAATTATTAGATTTATCAAAATATAAAAAAATGATTAAAAATATTAATTTATTGAAAAATTCAACCTTAATAATAGATTTAAATAAAAAGATTATCAAAATTGAAAAAAATCATATTAAAATATTAAGTTTACTTTAAAGTATCATTTGAAAATACGATATTGTTTTCATTTTTTGAACATACATGATAATAGTATACTTGTCCCTTCCTTAGTAAAATTCTAAGTTTTGTCCCTGCATCCATCCCCAACATATTAAACTCATGATCGGAGTAGATTAAGACGACGACGATGAGAATGCCAAAAATAAATCCAATATTTGTTTTGTTCTTTCTATCTTTTGATCATCATCTCTAACTGTATAATTCACGAAGAATTTACATTGGGACATTCACGCGAACATATACTCTTGCATGATCAACAATGTTTATGCATAGAAGAAGCACGCATGGTATTAGAATATTAGTCCATTAGAGACTAAAAAAAGATATTTACACCCGTAATCTTGAGTAGTTTTTTATTTACATACACAACCCTTAGGATTATAGGTGTGAGAGAGCTATCATTCGTGGTTTTCCGTGTAATTCATGAGGATTATGGGTCTGATACAGTGTAACCATTCGAAAGTTCTCATGTAATTCATGTTTATTGCTCAAGGAGCAGAAGCTTGCGAAGGACCATGCGGAGGAGGCTAACGTCCTCAAGGAGCAGAAGCTTGCGAAGGAGTTCCTTAATGTTAACTCTGAGATGATTGCTCTCTCTCCCCTTGATCCCTACCTTGCTCAGCTAGACGCTGACGTGAAAGGACACCTTCTTGCTTTGGAAGACGATCTTGAGTCTGTTTGGCGTCAAAAGAGTAGAGTTGACTGGTTAAATCTGGGAGATCGCAATTTGCGCTTTTTCCACCTCTCCGCAAAATCTAGATGTGCTAGGAATTGCATATCCAATATCCTGGATTCTAATGGTGTCGTTGTGGAGCGACACTCCGAGGTCGCGGCTTCAGCTATTGATTATTTTGAAGGGCTTCTCTCACCTGCCCAACGTAGCGCGGCTACTACCCCTCCCCCGCCCCCCAAATGCCGCCTTACGAGTCAAGCGAGCACTTGGCTGGTTAGGACGTTTGACCAGGCTGAAATTTGGGACGCCCTCTCTTCTATTGGCTCCTCCAAAGCCCCAGGACCATATGGATTTAACGCTTTCTTCCTCAAACTGCATTGGAATCTAATCAAGAATGAGGTGGTCGTGGCCATGCATTTTCTATTCAAAGGTGGCAGTATGGTAAGGGAGGTAAATCATACCTTCCTTACCCTCATACCAAAGAACCAATCCTCCTCTTCCATTGGTGACTATCAGACTATTTCCGCGTGCAACGTTATATACAAAATCTTCTCCAAAATTTTAGCCAGGAGGCTTGCTGAGGTGCTTCCTGCTCTCATTTCCCTCAATCAATTCGCGTTTATTAAAGGTAGATCCATCAGCGACAATATACGGCTTGCACATAAGCTGTTGCAAGGCTTTGATAGGAGAGCCTCCCATAATAAGGCTTGCCTTAAAATTGACCTATCTAAGGCGTTTGACTCCATGGATCACTCTTTCCTCCTTCATGCTCTTGCAGAGATGGGTTTTTGCCAAAAATGGATCTATTGGATAAAAAATTGCATCTCCTCTACATCTTATTCCATTCTTATTAATGGCTCCCTGTTTACTCTGGAAATCGGTGGTCTTAAGTTCCTCACAAGGCGTGAACTTAGTCGCTGAGTCGACCACACAAAATCCGGAATAAAACAACAATTAACCCGCAATCAATGTATGCAATAAATATTCAAAAATGTGGAGTTAAAATTTATTATAACTCTACATGTAAATGTGTATAGGTGTAAGTACAGGTAGATGTCGAACACTGGGAGGCGAAGGGAATGTATGTGATGTGTAATTATTCAATTCATTGTTCATGTCCATTTATTGTTTATGTGGGTTTTGGATTTTATATATTTTTTTATATTCCTATTTTTATAATTTTTATGTTGTTTTTATATTTTATATTTTCTTTTTATATTTTTAGTTATATAAATATATGTATATATATAAAGATATGTATAAAGATATATATATAAGAAGAGAGAGAGAGAGAGTAATATAGTATATAGATATATATAGATATAAATACTTAAAATATATATACAGATATTTTTTTATCTTTTTAATATTTTTCCAATTTTTTGTTAGATTTTGGAGCTTTCTGATTTTTTTTATTTTTCTTTTTCATATTTTTAGGGTTTTTCAATTTCTGGACTCAATATATGTATAAATATACCATATATAATTTTTTTGAAATTTTTCAAAAACATTTTTTAATTTTTTTGTATTTTTTTAATTTAGACAGTACAAAAAGGGCTTCTTTTTCATTTTTACTAATTACGAAAATGCAAAAAAAAAATGTGAAATAAAATAAGGGCGTACAAGGGCATCACATGAAACATCTATCCTAATTTTTCTGGATTTTTAGAAGCCTCAAAGGTATTTTTAATGAATAGATAAAAGACACAAAAATAAAACAACCTGGCAGGGGTATTTTTGCAAATAAAATAAGTAACAGGGGCATACATGCAAAAATACCTACAGAAATAAACATTTATTTTAATTTTTAGAACTATTTTACAATAAACAAAAACCGTCAGGGCTAAAGTGAAAATTTCACGCGCCTCACGTGGGACTGCACGTGAGGCGCGGAATGACCTAAATGCAAATCTCATAAACTCAGGGTCCTTTCTGCAAAATTTACATTTTATTTACAACGTGCTATATATTTTACAAGATTAAAAATTAAATACAAAAATGACGGGGGTTAGATGTGCAAATTACCCCCAATGTGGGCGCTGATGGACGACTGATCTGCGTTCACTAATACACGTGGCGCCTCCACGTGCGCCGATGATGCTTCGCCGATGAGCGGTGCGGATTAGATCTCATGGGAGATCTGACGGTCTGAGCGCTGCTCCATCGGACGACTGTGATTGAAACTGGGACCTGCTCTTCATCCAACGGCGGAGACGACGGCTGGAAGAACGGGGAAGAACGCTCGCCTGGGCGAGCTTCCTCCGGTGAGAACTCGCGTCTCCGTCGACCTTTGCTGCTCCACAGTGTCCCAAAAGCTTCCTGGAGGTTGGCTCTCTCCGCTGGAGGTGATAGGTCGGCCGGAGGTGCCCTGGAGCGGCGCCACGAGCTTGGTGAAGAAACGCGGCTCCAGGTACTTCCACCCACGTGCGAATCGACTCCTGGTGCTCCTCAACGCACCTGACCTGCACAGAACGAAGCTCGGCTCGAGGCGGTGCTCCTCGGCCCAAAACTGAAGCTGTTAGCATAAAAAATGGGTGAGGGCGGCGATGCTCCGACGATGCGGAGGAGACGAGCATCGATTTGCGGATCCAAGTGCAAATCCGGTTGGACAAGGTGGCTGGAAGGTGGAGAAGGCGTAGGGGAACGAAATGAAGGTGGAAGGGTGGTCGGAAAACAACGAGGGTACTGTGGAGAAGTCACCGGAGCGGAGCTCCGGCGAACTTCGATTCGCCTAAATTACGCTAATCTACTAATCTAAATGCGAAATAAAATGCGGAAATAAAATGCTGGAATCAAAATCTACCTAGAAATATAACAGACGCAGCTCTTATACCAGGGGGCCTCCAGGGAGCAGGGTGGCCGCCGGAGCGCCACCGCGACAAAACTTCCACCATCTCCGGTCGAACCGAGGTGCTGGGAAGCGCCTCCTGTCACGAGGGCTCCACCAGGAACTGATTCAAGCTCAAAGAAGGGGATGAAATTGGCCAAATTCGACCAAGGAGGAGGGGGAACTTATTTATAAACATGTGCATGTGCCCTTATTGACCGGCAAATAATAAGGAATCGATGATATATACAAGGGAAACACGCCTTGGGCGTGGATGTACAAGATGTTAGGAACATTTCTTGTGAAGGAATCAATTGCGATCGATGGACGGGGCGGCCGGGAAAAATGGGAGAAGACGGGGGGTTTGACAGATCTGACGGGGCTGGAGGCTGGTTTATTTTCGAACATAATGGGAGCCCTTATTGACCGGCCAAAAATAAGGAATCCAAGCTATATACAGGGGAAACAAGCTATGGGCGTGTATAAGGGTTGCTTTTGGAGTAATTTCCGTGAAGGGACCGATGTCATTGGAGCGACAGGTTGATCGGGAAAATTTGGAGAAAACGCCATGTCTGACAGATTTGACGGGCTGGTGAGGCTGTTGGCTGAGTTGACCGAGGTCAACATTGGCAGGGCTGTGATTGGTCCATGTCAGCCCGAATTTGACTCAATTATTAGACATAATAAATGAATTAATTAAATTTTACTTATAAAATAAAAAAATGTTTATTAATTAATGTAGTATTTATTTATGATTTTTATTTATTTTTTTAATGTATTTTATTATGAGTTTATTTTAATAATGCATTTATAAGTATGTTTATATGTATTTATTTTTATTCTATTATTTTTTTCTTATTTTATAAATTTATAACTTATTTTTGTAAGTGTAGATATATTTTTGTTTAATTTTTATGAGTTTATTTACATATTTAAATAAATAGGTGCATATATAAGTAGGTATACTTATAGGTATTTTACCTATATAATGTATACACTTTATTTATTTAATGTATTCTTGGTTTTTATTTTGGATTTGTATTTTTAATGAATTATATTTAATATGTACATTATTATAAAAATATGAAAGAATAAAATAATTAAAGAATGTTTTCCCCTTTTTATTTATGTACATACTTCACATAGGTATTTTGTCTATGTATCTTGTAGACTTATTTTATTTTACAAATTCTTTTTGGTTTTCTTTTAATTTCAATATGTACATGTATTATATACATTATTTACAAAATTCTAAAAATATAAATTCATAGAAATAATAAATAATGAATAGAATGAATATTTTAATCAGTACTGTATACAATGAGGGCCAAAAACTTATCTTTTTACAGATGAGCTCCAAAAATTATGAAACCAATTTTATAAATAGTTCTTGGAAAGCTATATACAATTAAAGGTGAGTTTGGGGGATTTTGAGTTTTGTTGCAAGATATGGGTCTGTGAAGTTGAGATTTTGGCTTTTTATTCTGGGTATAAAATGTACATTGTGTATCATTTTTGTACAAACTCAATTTTGTAATTTTATTCACATTATTATCTACAACTTTCATGTACAAAGTTTCTCTATTTGATGAATAAATAATTATATACAAAATAGGTGTCAAAAATGCATAAATGGAAGAATAAATAAATGAGGTATTTATTGTACTCTTGGCCCTTATCTCCCCCTACTTATTCCTTGTCGACCAATTCCATGCTGGCCTTGGTCTCGGGTTAGGGTCATAAAATATTTGCAATATTTTATTCCTTTTTCTTTTCTTCTCTTTATTCTATAATTTTGGCAATGAATGCTATTTTGTACAAATTGAGGCTATTTACATGCATTTGCTGGGGTTTTTAGGCCAAAATGATAGAATAAAGGTGATGAAATGGAGATTCATCACCCCCCCTATACTTGCCTTTGCTAGTCCCTAGCAAATACTTATGCAATAAGTAAAAAAAGAATAAAGAATAAGAAGAAAATAAAAAGCAGAAATAAAGAATTCAAAGAATAAATTGAATTGATCATGATTATTAAACTCATCTGTACAAAATCAAAGTTTGGAGCTCAGGTTAGACCTTGGTGTGAAAATGTGTGTGGAACCTGGTAGGGAACCAAATTTAAAACACAACAGCCTTCGAGAGTCACAGAACTCGTTTCAAATCACCTCAATAGCCAGGTCAGAACTAGCCTACATCATAAGCAAACCCTTATGACTATGAAGCTGACTTGTACGTGTAAGTGATAGTGGCTCTCCCCAACTGAAATGACAAAGAGACTGACTTCTCCAGAATGACAACACAATGATTCCCTAATCCAACAGCTCTTTCCTCGAGGAGCAGGGTATTCCCTTCTAAGTTCAAGTGGCATCCAACTCAAGAGGAGGAGGTAGAGAAAAGAATGGATGGTAGCCAGTGTAGCTACCTATCCTGGGATGCAAGACCAGTGTAGCCAAGTCATCCAGCTGCAGGCTCACATATTTGACTTTGGAACTCAAGCTTGCTTATTGGCTTTACAACATATGTACATACTCCGGCAGGCACTCTTTTTTTTTATTGTTATTATTTTCAAGCCTGTCCACTTTTTTGGAGTTTTTTTTTCAAACATACTATTTACAGCAGCATTTACATAAGGACTTTTTTCCTCTTGAGCCAGAAGACTATCCTCTTTTGAAGCATTATTGCAACCCACACTCTCCTATTGTTAGACCTCATGGCTACTGGACCAGGTTGGGGTGCACTTCCCTCCCTAGACGAGGACGAATGTTTCCACCCGTGTGCATCTCAGACTGGAAAATCCAACCCCCTCACCACTCCAACTGATTTGAGCCAAGTGAAAGGTGCAAGTGTCCAAGTTAGGTCACGATCGACAAGAGTCATACGTGTGTTTCGAAAAGTTCTAGTTAGTCCACTGAGGTGACTTGAACCCAGCCCTGATTTCTCAAAGAAATTAAGTCTGAATAGACTTGAAGTACCTTAAACCTAGTTCCCGTAAGGTTCCAGTGCAGTTAGGTGCAGTAAGGTCCAACCAAGCTCCAATCTTCGACCTTATTGGACTAGTTCAATTATCAAGCTCAATGAAAGAATATGAATGCAATGCAAATGCTATTTACAAATATGCAAAGAATAATGCAATTTTTCAAAGAACTTGAAAACAAAGAGAAGAATTTTTACACAAAGAATTTTTTTTGCAAATAAAATAATTTTGGCACTCGAAGTATAAAATATGTACAACTATTTACACGGGCGTGCCGCTTTATTTTACAAGAATTAAGAATTTACAATTTAGTTTTTATTTATAGGTATATATGTACAGTTATTAAAGAATTTTGTTTATTTTATTTTTTTTATAATAATTTTTTATTATTTTTTTTATTTATTAGATGTATCTATTCCTCAAACTTATTTGACACAAATTTTTCAAATAATTTTTGAAAACTATAGTCCAAAATAATTTTTACAAACATTTTTTACAAACATGTACACACATTTGAAAATCATTTTGCAAAGGTTTTTCAAAACAGTATATATAGATTTTCAAAATATTTTTGCAACCATTTTTCAAACCATTTGCAAATCATTTTTCAAACATTTTATTTCACACAAAGAAAATGAATTTTTACAAACCACACATTTTTACACAGGTTGAAAACATGTAACAAAACGTTTTCAAAATAGTTTTCAATAAATGTCCACAAAGATTTTCAAACTATTTTTCAAACATTTTGCAAAAAACATTTTCACATGATTTATTAATCAGTATATACAAAAAAAGAATTTGAGGAATAATCACATCTTTTTATTAAGATGTTTTAGTGAATTTTAAAGAATTGTTAGCCATTTTATTAAGATAATACGAAAGTACGAGTTATGGCTAAAGTATATACATAGTATATACGCCCCCCCTATACTTAGCTTGAGCTATGTCCTCATTGATCGAAAAGAAAAGAGAAGACATAACTCGTACTGAGTATAGACAAGTCTAAAGAATACGAATAAGAGGCGAAGGAAATAGAAGTTGACCGTCCCCCCTATACTTAGGATCCAAGTAATCCTAAGTATAGCCGACTGTACACAAAGCAGGGAGGGTCAAGGGTGGGAATAAACAGTTCCAAGAATTAACAAATCATGGGTGCACCCCCCTATACTTAGGACAAAGTATGTCCTAAGTACAGAAAACTGACACAAAGGGGCGACACCTTTTATTTAGATACAGAAGATAACAAAGGAAAAGAAGAAAAGAAGAAAAGAATAGATATATACATATTGATGAAAAGATCGTGTAGAATATACGCATCACTCCCCCTATACTTAGTGTGAGATATCCCTAAGTATAGGCAACAACAGGAGTGACGAAATTGAACGACGGAAGAACAACTCGGTGTGTGCCCCCCTACACTTAGGACAAGGTACGTCCTAAGTGTAGACACAAAGATATGGTGATAGATCTGGGGTACACTAAAACATATGGGAGAAAGAATGAAAAAGGCACACATATATACAAGCGGTGAAAAATTGGTGGAGTACAGGACGGTATCTGGTAAGCGACTACCGTTACTCTCGTCGTCGTCTCCCTGTGAGAACGAGGACGCAGTCAGAAGGTGAAAAGACACCCGAATCTGCAATCAAGTGGGTGTCAGCTACTGGAGACAAATAGGTCAAAAGGATAGATATCGGGTCCGGTAGCATGAAGCAGTCAATCGGCTCATAGGGTCAACATGATGGAACGGAGCCGATACTGTAAGACCGGGAGGAAGAAAGAGCAGTACAGACTCCTCCTAGTCAATCATAGTCTTAGATAGATCGGAAATAAAGCATATGAGACAGTGTGATGCACGGTGGTGATATAATTTGAAAGTCACAAGAATACACCGAACAACACAATATATGGCTCATTCTTGCGAGGGTCCTCAAGGTGAGCGGAATCAGAGAATAATCAGAAGACTTGGCTCCGTGTTCCGACAAAGAGGAGACACAACCAGGGAGGAGACCGAGTGCGCAAGTCAGAAGACCCGACTTCGTGCTCCACCGCATGGGAGACACCAGAAATGAAGCCGAGTACCTAGAAAATTGTCGCGTTCCCCCGCAGATAGTCCTCGGGGAGGAATGCGAGCTAGATCAATGGAGGCCATGGGAATGCTGGCATAAAATCTCAAGTCCTCAAAAGCAATAATCATTCAATCATTTGGAGGGCATAAGATCAGGCAAGGGAGCAAATATTCATGTTATTCACCCAACCTCCCTTAGGTCAATCCAGTAAGCTGAGATGGCACGAAAAATAGTCAGGAATCCTTTATGTGCCAAGGTGGATTATAGAGTCAGGAGATCAAGAATGGGTCAAATAGGATGATGAGAGATCATGCAGGATCCGCACACCTCATCAGGAAGTCCAAATTAGAATAATCAATCAATCCTTAAAATCAAGATGGGTGGATCCTCAAGATAGATAGATCAATCAATACTCATGAAATATTCATCGAATAATCGCATCATATCACATCCTTAATCCGGTGTGCAAGAACTAAAATTCCTCAATAATGCATCACACCTCTGCTCTATGCATCATCAAAAATCCTCAAGAAGCCCATATGCATGTATCAAAGACAAATCCAGCACATCAATCTCAGCATCCTCAACATCATCGGCCCGACTTACACAAATAGTTTGTATAAATAATCCTCGATGCGGGCTTTATCATTATGCACAGCATTCCCGGGTAAAGGGAGAGATGATACGGGGGACACGAGGAAGATGGATAAGAAGGGTACACAAAGGGAAGTGGAGAAGCTGATTGAGCGGGCGTGCCAATATCATGGGTGGTAGAAGAGTGATACAGAGGGTACGAGGAGGGTGGGCGAGAAGAGGGGAAACGAAGGATTTGGCGAAGAATGATTGAGCTCAAGCGCCAATATCACGACTTGATGCAAAAATGAAGAGATATATGTATAAGAGAGATAGAGAGACTCAAAGATAAAAATGCATGACTCACACGGTGGGACCGACTACTCTAGGAATGAAAGAAAAACACAATGAACTCCAAGTCACAATCAATACACAAGGCAAACCCCCGATTCACCTACTCAACATAGTGAAGACCATCAGGTGACGGTCATTTATCTTTTCAATTTTAGAGTTAGGTGAGAACCACAAAAATTGTACAATCACAAAGAAGGCTTGATAGGATTTGGGCTCTACTCCTTAGTGTGTACGTGAGCAATCTAAAACGCATACAATGAGGGGGTTGCTCTCCCCAAGAGAAGGAATTCATTATATTTTATCTTTAAGTCCAATAGAGTTAGCAGTCCCGATTTTATTTAAGTTATCACTTTTTTGGGTATTTTCAATGCACGTGCCTATCGAGGTTCCAATTTCCATTAAGCATCCTAGGTTGGCAAAATCAGAGGGAGAAGATCGGAAAAGCCATGCAAGTCGGAAAACGATGATGCATTCTAAGTAAGAAGACTTACAGTGCCTCCCAGCTCTCTCCATGCGGGATGCATAACAGAATTTGAAAGCTATGCTATATGCAAATGCAAACCGAAGAAATCGCCATAGGTTCAGAAATTGCTATTATCGTGAAGCACCACAAGTCGCTCATTCACCTTTAGCCTCAAAAAGTCCAGTCTTGGCTCACCCCTCCTCTGTGCTCAACACACTTGAGCTTAGGAGAAAGCGCTTTGCGGGGCTCGCTGTGGCACAAAGGCTAAGAGATAAATGAGCGGCTGTTTAGAGTTTGATCTAGGTCCAAAGAGAACTATAGGTACATGCAAATATTAGGGTGTTTGGACCTAACTCTACGAGCAAGCAACTCCTAAGCTAAGGCTCATTCACACAAAATAATGAAAATAAAATAAAGAAAAGAAAAAGAGTCAAAATCATCGAGGCCCCCAAGGGAACAATCCCTCGGGCACTGGACCTCGGGAGTCGAAGTGTACCTGAGAGAGTCCTGTATTATTACAAGTTTCTAAGTGCCACTCTCTCACATGAATATACATAATAAAATGAAATAAAATCAAATGCATAGAAATAGAGATTGTCTTCAACACTACTCTTTCTTCTGTCCTGGATGCTCTCTCCTGTTGGCTTGGCATAGAAGAGCCAACTCCACCTTGCTTGGGTGCATAGGTCCTCCTAAGAGGTCCTCCTTCGCTTGGCGGTCCCTCGCATCAAAGACAAAAGAAAGAAATGGTTAGAGCAATCAATCAAATGATATCAAATAGAAATAAAAACCAAATAAATAACTAAATCATGGACATGAGCAAATAATTGAATAAATGAACCAATAAGCGCACAAAATCATACAAAATCTGTTGCCTCCCCAGCAACGGCGCCATTTGTTTACTCCGGAAATCGGTGGTCTTAAGTTCCTCACAAGGCGTGAACTTAGTCGCTGAGTCGACCACACAAAATCCGGAATAAAACAACAATTAACCCACAATCAATGTATGCAATAAATATTCAAAAATGTGGAGTTAAAATTTATTATAACTCTACATGTAAATGTGTATAGGTGTAAGTACAGGTAGAGGTCGAACACTGGGAGGCGAAGGGAATGTATGTGATGTGTAATTATTCAATTCATTGTTCATGTCCATTTATTGTTTCTGTGGGTTTTGGATTTTATATATTTTTTTTATATTTCTGTTTTTATAATTTTTATGTTGTTTTTATATTTTATATTTTCTTTTTATATTTTTATTTATATAAATATATGTATATATATAAAGATATGTATAAAGAGATATATATATATAAGAAGAGAGAGAGAGATGAGTAATATAGTATATAGATATATATAGATATAAGTGCTTAAAATATATATATATATATATGATCTTTTTAATATTTTTCTAATTTTTTTGTTAGATTTTGGAGCTTTCTTATTTTTTTATTTTTCTTTTTCATATTTTTAGGGTTTTCAATTTCTAGACTCAATATATGTATAAATATACCATATATATTTTTTTGGAATTTTTCAAAAACATTTTTTTAATTTTTTTGTATTTTTTTAATTTAAACAGTACAAAAAGGGCTTCTTTTTCATTTTTACTAATTAGGAAAAATGCAAAAAAAATGTGAAATAAAATAAGGGCGTACAAGGGCATCACATGAAACATCTATCCTAATTTTTCTGGATTTTTAGAAGCCTCATAGGTATTTTTAATGAATAGATAAAAGACACAAAAATAAAACAACCTAGCAGGGGTATTTTTTGCAAATAAAATAACAGGGGCATACATGCAAAAATACCTACAGAAATAAACATTTATTTTAATTTTTAGAACTATTTTACAATAAACAAAAACCGCCAGGGCTAAAGGGAAAATTTCACGTGCCTCACGTGGGACTGCACGTGAGGCGCGGAAGGACCTAAATGCAAATCTCATAAACTCAGGGTCCTTTCTGCAAAATTTACATTTTATTTACAACGTGATATATATTTTACAAGATTAAAAATTAAATACAAAAATGACGAGGGTTAGATGTGCAAATTACCCCCAACGTGGGCGCTGATGGACGGCTGATCTGCGTTCACTAATACACGTGGCGCCTCCACGTGCGCCGATGACGCTTCGCCGATGAGCGGTGCGGATTAGATCTCATGGGAGATCTGACGGTCTGAGCGCTGCTCCATCGGGCGACTGTGATTGAAACTGGGACCTGCTCTTCATCCAACGGCGGAGACGACGGTTGGAAGAACGGGGAAGAACGCTCGCCTGGGCAAGCTTCCTCCGGTGAGAACTCGCGTCTCCGTCGACCTTTGCTGCTCCACAGTGTCCCAAAAGCTTCCTGGAGGTTGGCTCTCTCCGCTGGAGGTGGTAGGTCGGCCGATGGTGCCCTGGAGCGGCGCCACGAGCTTGGTGAAGAAATGCGTCTCCAAGTACTTCCACCCGCGCGCGAATCGACTCCTGGGTCTCCTCAACGCACCTGACCTGCACAGGAACGAAGCTCGGCTCGAGGCGGTGCTCCTCGGCCCAAAACTGAAGCTGTTAGCATAAAAAATGGGTGAGGGCGGCGATGCTCCGGCGATGCGGAGGAGACGAGCATCGATTCGCGGATCCAAGTGCAAATCTGGTTGGACAAGGTGGCTGGAAGGTGGAGAAGGCGTAGGGGAACGAAATGAAGGTGGAAGGGTGGTCAGAAAACAACGAGGGTATTGTGGAGAAGTCGCCGGAGCGGAGCTCCGGCGAACTTCGATTCGCCTAAATTACGCTAATCTACTAATCTAAATGCGAAATAAAATGCGGAAATAAAATGCTGGAATCAAAATCTACCTAGAAATATAACAGGCGCAGCTCTTATACCTGGGGGCCTCCAGGGAGCAGGGTGGCAGCCGGAGCGCCACCGCGACAAAATTTCCACCATCTCCGGCCGAACCGAGGTGCTGGGAAGCGCCTCCTATCACGAGGGCTCCACCAGGAGCTGATTCAAGCTCAAAGAAGGGGATGAAATTGGCCAAATTCGACCAAGGAGGAGGGGGAACTTATTTATAAACATGTGCATGTGCCCTTAATTACCGGCAAATAATAAGGAATCGATGATATATACAAGGGAAACAAGCCTTGGGCGTGGATGTACAAGATGTCAGGAACATTTCTTGTGAAGGAATCAATTGCGATCGATGGATGGGGCGGCCGGGAAAAATGGGAGAAGACGGGGGGTTTGACAGATCTGACGGGCTGGAGGCTGATTTATTTTCGAAAATAATGGGAGCCCTTATTGACCGGCGAAAAATAAGGAATCCAAGCTATATACATGGGGAAACAAGCTATGGGCGTGTATAAGGGTTGCTTTTTGGGTAATTTCCGTGAAGGGACCGATGTCATTGGAGCGATGGGTCGATCGGGAAAATTTGGAGAAAACGCCATGTCTGACAGATTTGACGGGTTGGTAAGGCTGTTGGCTGAGTTGACCGAGGTCAACATTGGCAGGGCTGTGATTGGTCCATGTCAGCCCGAATTTGACTCAATTATTAGACATAATAAATGAATTAATTAAATTTTGTTTATAAAATAAAAAATGTTTATTAATTAATGTAGTATTTATTTATGATTTTTATTTATTTTTTTAATGTATTTTATTATGAGTTTATTTTAATAATGCATTTATAAGTATGTTTATATGTATTTATTTTTATTTTGTTTACTTTTATTCTATTATTTTTTTTTCTTATTTTATAAATTTATAACTTATTTTTGTAAGTGTAGATATATTTTTGTTTAATTTTTATGAGTTTATTTACATATTTAAATAAATAGGTGCATATATAAGTCGGTATACTTATAGGTATTTTACCTATATAATGTATATACTTTATTTATTTAATGTATTTTCTTGGTTTTTATTTTGGATTTGTATTTTTAATGAATTATATTTAATATGTACATTATTATTAAAATATGAAAGAATAAAATAATTAAAGAATGTTTTCCCCTTTTTATTTATGTGCATACTTCACATAGGTATTTTGTCTATGTATCTTGTAGACTTATTTTATTTTACAAATTCTTTTTGGTTTTCTTTTAATTTCAATATGTACATGTATTATATACATTATTTACAAAATTCTAAAAATATAAATTCATAGAAATAATAAATAATGAACAGAATGAATATTTTAATCAGTACTGTATACAATGAGGGCCAAAAACTTATCTTTTACAGATGAGCTCCAAAAATTATGAAACTAATTTTATTAAATAGTTCTTGGAAAGTTATATACAATTAAAGGTGAGTTTGGGGGATTTTGAGTTTTTATTTGCAAGATATGGGTCTGTGAAGTTGAGATTTTGGCTTTTTATTCTGGGTATAAAATGTACATTGTGTATCATTTTTGTACAAACTCAATTTTGTAATTTTATTCACATTATTATCTACAACTTTCATGTACAAAGTTTCTCTATTTGATGAATAAATAATTATATACAAAATAGGTGTCAAAAATGCATAAATGGAAGAATAAATAAATGAGGTATTTATTGTACTCTTGGCCCTTATCTCCCCCTACTTTATTCCTTGTCGACCAATTCCATGCTGGCCTTGGTCTCGGGGTTAGGGTCATAAAATATTTGCAATATTTTATTCCTTTTTCTTTTCTTCTCTTTATTCTATAATTTTGGCATTAAAAACCTTATTCTATGTATCATTAATACAATAAATAATGAATGCTATTGTGTACAAATTGAGGCTATTTACATGCATTTGTTGGGGGTTTTAAGGCCAAAATGATAGAATAAAGGTGATGAAATGGAGATTCGTCACTCCCCATATGGGTTATTTAGGGGAACTCGTGGCCTTCGCCAAGGTGACCCTCTTAGCCCGCTCCTATTTACTATCAGGATGGAATCCCTCTCCTCTTTGTTGGACTCGCCTGCTATTGCTGGGAATTTCCATGCCATGGGGAAGGGGCGTAATAAGGCGCCTACGCATTTAATCTATGCTGATGATATCCTCATATTTTGTAAGGGCTCCTTGAGGTCGCTTGTTGCAGTTAAGGATATTCTGACGTCATTCGAAGCTATATCTAGATTGAGGTTAAACCCTAAAAAGAGTAAAATATTCAGACCTAAGTCTGCGGCTCTGGAGTTCGCGGTCACATTGCGCGTCGGTTTGCTGCAGCAAAATCTGCCAACCGTGTACCTTGGACTCCCCCTTGCTTCCTCTTTTTCTCGCTGCAGTGATTCGAGGGCGTTGGAAGATCGGCTTAGGAAGTTCACTGACTGTTGGAGTGCCAAATGCCTATCCTTGGCTGGCCGTGCTCAACTGCTTAATACTGTTATTCGTGGTCTATTCCTATATTGGGTTGCGGGGGCTCTTCTTCCCCTCACTGTGGCACGCCACTTGGATAGGTTGCGCGCCCAATTTCTCTGGGGCCGTAACCGACATGATATTGCATGGAAGCAGATTTGCCTTCCTAGAATTGAAGGTGGTATGGGGCTGATTTCCTTGGTCTCCATCAGGGCCTCCATGATCTCGGCCTGGATTTGGAGGTTCCTTAATGGGGGCTCTTCAATTTGGGCTGACTTTTTGCGTACTAAGTACCTCCTTGATACGTCATTCTGGGATGCCTCTGCTCCTTATTCCTCCTCTAGGATTTGGCGCGCTATGTTGGATATTAGGGATATTGTTCGTGCTGCTATTAGAGGGGATTTCCCCTCCCCTTCTTGGGCCCCTTCCCCAGGTGGGTACTCCTTCAGAAGTGCGTACGAGCTGCTTCGCCCCCGCAGATCGCCGGTTGGCTGGTTTACTGTTGTCTGGAACCGGTGCACCCCGCCCCAGTGTGCCTTTACTCTCTATCGGGCTACCCTCGGCCGCCTACCCATGCTTGACAGGCTCAGGTCCTTCGGTTTGAACCTCCCCCCAACTTGTCCTCTTTGCTCCAACAATTATGAATCTCATGACCACCTGCTGCTGTCTGCTCCTACTCCTCGATGGTTTGGCATAGGGCTTGCACGGCTCTAGCGATTACGGCTCCCTCAACGAATCACCTTGCTGATGTGATCTCCTGGATTCTGAAGTTGACCAACCCCTTAACTCGATCTGTTACTGCTGCCCTTCTCGCTTTGTTGGTTTGGCACATCTGGCGGGATCGCAACCTCGCTTGGACCGCTTCACATTGTCAGCCTCCGGAGCGCACAATCGATGATATCGTCAACAACTTCAAGCTTCTAAAATTTTGGTAGTGTCTACGCGTTTGTACCTATGGTGTTGTATTCATGATGCCTTGGTGCATTTTCAGCTTGATTTGGGAGCCATAATTTTTTGTTTGTAATTGGTTTTCTTTTTGGAAATATATAGATTACCTTTACCCAAAAAAATTCATGTTTATTGAAGATTATGTACGTAAATACGGAACTATACAAGATTATGGGTAAATATAAAATAATAAAATAAAGAAAAAGAAACCATCCCTCTCCAGATCATCTCTTCCTACTCCTCCTCTGTCCCCCATCACCTCCTGAGTTATTTCCCATCCTGGTATGGAGAGGAACTTTATTACCCTTCTGGGTACGGTTTGAAAATAATTCCCAAAGAGGGGATATATCGGCAAACGGTTTACCGTGTGCCTAGGTGGAGCGGCAAACCGTTTGCCGCTTGAGCAATCATTGGCACGACAAACAGTTAGCCGTGTTAATGATTTTAGCGGCAAACTGTTTGCCGCAGTTCCTGCCCAACCCATTTTAAGGGAATTACCTCTAATATTCTTTTTAATGTTTTTCTTTAGTATTCTTTTTATTTTTTTTTAATTTGACAAAAGTATATATCTAATATTAGAAAATTATGCAAATTTTTATATCAATTAAGTTAGCGTTATTAATTTATATTGTATAATTTTCCATTGTGATTTTTTTGTACACTACATAACATTTGGACTTGTATTGTATTACTAAAATGTGTGATGTTTTTAAATGTATTTGATAATCCCGTCTTCATAAAGCGGCATTACTCATATCTCTATGTTGAGTCAGTAATAGGTAAAGTAGTCGAATATCAGTGAATTTGTAAAATCACAACATAAAGATAACAAAACTTTATGACTAGCATTTAAATGACAAACGAAGTTCCGAATATGTGCCTTACAACATTAAAACAAAATGCACATATTAGTCATTAGATACGTAACATATCATTACACTATCTCCAATTGATTCAACGCCTCGATCTCGCTCGCGCTCCACGAATTTCGCTCAGGCATGCGTACTTCAACGCAATTGTATAATGTAAGTCAGCCAGTTCTTTATACAAATCTTCTTCTTCGTCATATATTTCTGTGATCGGTGAAGTCTCACCCTGCGAAGAGTCTTCCGAAGGAAGTGGCATTGTCTGAGGTGAGTAAGGAATGAACTGAGATTCAGACTGGACCGGCTGCGATCGGTCCTCCTCAGAGACGTAGTGGTACCGATGGTGATTGTGGAACCGGTGGTGGTTGGGGTACTGATGAACGCGAAATTCACCTCTTTAATAATGTGAAATTGTCGTAGTATAGGAGGCAAATTCGGTTCAGCAAAAACCACAATCTTTGAATGTTGTGGAGTATTTTTACTTGGCAAGTCTACCAAGGTCGATCACAGGGACACGGCTACCTAATGAATTTATCAAATTTCGATTCATGAAGCACAAGTATGAATTAATTTCGGTTTCAGGTCCACATAATGAACTATGCTAATTACAATGCAATCCTAAGATGCATGCATTTTTATTGATTTTCATGCAATTTAAAGAGGATGCATAATATGATGCAAGAGAATATGTATGCTGAGCAACAGATTATAATTATACCATAAAAATATGAGCAACATAATACAGAATGAAATCAGAGTCAATTTGATCATAACATGAAAAGCGGTCATCAAATCCAAGCAAGAACCAGAAGAGCAGGGTCTCATTTTTCACATAAAAATTCACTCCTTTAAAAACAGTGGCAAATGAGAAAATTAGATATGCTAAGATGTAGAGGACAAAGCAAGGATCAAAACGACACTAAAATCATGCAATTTGGACCTACGATGCTCAAGTTATGCTAAAAATAATGCAGGGGCATAATTGTAATAAAAATGCAAGGAAATAAAACGGATAAATATTACATTTAGGTCCCTAGAGGGACCTAAATGCAAATATCAAAAACTGCCTGGGCCCAAGTGTAATTTTTCCATTGCGCGCAGGGACCTTTTTGTAATTTCTGAAAAGATGGAGGGCTTCCCTGTAAAATACCCAGGCACGCACGTGAGTCACGTGCCTGGGGACCTAAATGCAAATAGCAGATCTTCCGGGGTCTTTCGCGTAAATTACCCAGCACCCCCACGTGATGTGCACGTGAGATACTAGGCTCGGGGCGGCCCTTAGGTTCGGGCCACATGGCAGCAACTGGGGGCTCGGGTCCACGCTTGGTGGGACCCGAGCTTGTAGCTTCGGTAGGAGCATCGGCTGCCACGCGTCTTCATCGCGGTCGTCCGATCCGGATGATCGGACGGCAACTGTAGTTTCATCCTCCTCCGCAGGTCACCAGAGAAGGCGGGGCTCCGGCAACCTGCCCTCATCTCCGCCTCGCCTTGCGAGGCTTTCTGATAATTGTGGAAGCTTTCTGGAGGTCCGGCGGAGGTCCTGGAGCAGCGACGAGGCTCCACGGCAGATCGGAGGTGACACTCGGTGAAGCCTCGCCGGAGGAGAGGAGCTCGAAGGTGCTCCGATGCAAACTCCGACGAATCAAGGTTCCTGCAGAGGTTAGTATAGCCGAAGCACGTGCGCGTGCAGTACGAGTGAGAGGTGGGTGAGCGAGGGCCGTGGATACGAAGGGAGGCAGTGGCCGGTGGCCTCTTCTCCGGCGGAGCAGGAGAAGAGGGGAGTCAGAGTGAGGGAGGGTTTGGAGAAGGGAAAGGGGGTCCGCGAGGGTGGCTGATGGTAGGCGAAGATCGGAGGGTGGTCGGATGGAGGTGAGGATGATTGTAGGAAGCGGAATAAATAGAAGAAAACACAAGAAAAAGAAGGAGGAAGGAGACCTCATCGGGGAGGGAAACCCTGGTGAAGGAGTTGCTTGGGATGAGTCTCGGAAGAGCCTCGGGGTCGTCGCCCAGCTGGTCAGCAGGCCAGCGAGCTCAATCGGTGACCGGAGACACCGGGACACGACCATGGCGGTTGTGGGTCAACACCGAGCCACACCCATCGTGGCCTCGACGTTTCGTCCCCTCCGCTGTCACCGGAGGGGCAGAGGAAGCTAGGGTGTAGCCCAATAATGGTGGACGAGCGGCTACGGTGGCGGAGGCGAGGCTTTTATAGAGGGAGGTGGTCGGAGGTTATGAGATGGAGGGGCGGTTTCGACGGGGGTTTTAATGGTGAAGGAGTGATGGCAGAATTTGATGGTGGTCGCACGAGGAAGGCAGTGGAGTGGGCTGTGAGGGAGAGGTGTTATGGTGCGGAAAGACGACCGGAGGTGGCGGCCAAAAATTGAAGGGGGTGGTGTGCACGCGAAGTGAAACGGCTGGGGGAGGGGGGTTACGGAGGAGGAAGATGACCTCCTGACAGTTGGATCCCGTGATCCAACGGCTGGGATGGGAGAGCGGTGGAGGGTTGTGATCAGATCCTTAGGATCTGATCGTGTGGTAGAGAGATGTGCGCCAAAGAGCGGCTCAGATTGAGAGGTGGGATAGATCGAATGGTCTGCAACGCTCGGGCGACATGGAGAGATGGGAGACGTAGGATGCGGATTAGATCGGAGGGCTGTCATTTAGGCGCTAGTGTGCGGTTGAGATCAGATCTGAATATCAGATCCGACGGTTGAGAACAAAGCGGCGATGGACGACGGAGATGGAGTGTATCCGACGGCCCAGGATGGCTCCAGGTGGTGGAAGGAGAGACGGGCCACGTGGGAGGCCCAGAGGGCGCCACGTGGCCCAATCAGAAAATTCAAAATTATAAATACAAAGAAAAATAGAAAAGAAATAGTTAGAGGCCAAATTAAAAAAAAAAGTCAAAACATGAAAGTTGCTTGTCTCGACGAGATCTACAACTTTCATGTTGGTAAAAAAAACCAAAAGAGGTCATTTGTACAAAGCGTATTTTTGAGGGTATTTTTAAGGGGATAAAAATACCGAATTTGTGGTTTTGAGATGTTTTTGTATATTTTAGTCTTTTTAATGGTTAGTGAATTATAGACAATTATTCTTACTAATTTTTAGGGGTTTTTTATGATAAAATAAATACAAGAAAAATAAGTAAAATTAAATACAATAATTTAATGATAAATTATACACAATATAGTACATGATAAAAATAAAGAATTAAAGGTGGTTTTTATTGGATTAGTCAAGATATGGGTTTAATTTGCTGCTTTTAGCATGATGAATACGAGATACATCATACCCCTATACTTAAACTATGCTCGTCCTCGAGCATCTAAAGAATGAAGGAGTCGGATTAAATCCTGACGGTGTACGTGAAAAATTCAAGGCTCAATCTTTCGAAGACCCTTAATTTAAGAGATCCTAAAATTCTGGGTTTATCCAAGCCTTTGTCAGAAGGAATCCAACTTCTCTAATTATCAGACTCTCTTAAGGATATGAAATTTAGTGTACTGCATTTCATGAGAGCCGAGTCGAAGCATCACTCAAAGTTCCAGTCCCAAAGACTCTCCTCTAGACCTAATCCTCAATACTAGGGAATAAGTCTATTCTTGCTTCAGTCAATCGTCTCATTAGTTTGTCAGACTTGAAATGTTGATGGACGGCTAGTTGATGGAGGTAATGGGATTGTGTCTATTTTTCTCACCCTCACATTGGAACAAGGGGCCTCTCGAGTGCCTTTTTACTCAACACATGTAAATTTTAATATTACTGATCAATGTGTCCATCAAGAGAGTTGGAGTTGTCTGCACTTGTTTTTTTAGGAGTACACCGGGGTGTGTCTTTTATGAGTATCTAAGATACCTTTGACACCCAGACTTGTATCGCATACGATGCAGGGGCCTTTTTGTGATGTCAGCCCGACTCCTAGGTCCTAATTAGCGCTTGGTCCAAGTGGACACTTTGAAAATGTTTGGGAGCGCTCGCCATTGGTGGAAGCTCAATTGTAATTTGACTTTGGTATTTAGAGCTTTTTCTTTGACATTTCATTTCTTTTGTTGGCTAGCTCCACTTCTTTTACCAAAAAGTTGGCGCACACTGATCAACAATTTCCATTAAGTTTCATCACACCCTGGCACGTAGGTAAATGTCAAGGAGATAGCATATGAATCTTGTTCACATACTGGCTAGGGTTTGCTGACACTCAGGTTTTCTGAAGCCTTCATTAACTTTTATCCCATCCTCGAATATCATTAGATCGGATCTAAACTCAAGTCTCTAGTCCTAGTTCCTCAAGTGATATCTCAACTCATCTCATCAATCATGCAGTTGTGGAAGTGACTGTGCTGATCATATTTTTCTTGAAGGTAGAGATTAAGAGTGCAATATAGCGCTCAAATCTTTCAAACTAGGTAAGTGTGGATATTTAAGTTTTAAAAACCCTAATGACTACGGCATGTTAACTCAGACTCTCCAGATCCCAGAAATCCAGTGTCCTCAAAATCTTCAAGCCTTGAGTGAGTGTGAATGTGTCAGGAATACACCAACTCCCTTGGTTAGTGATTTTTGTGTGATTTTGGCTTTTGCATATTTTTATGGGTTTTAATTTTTTTTCAATTTTTTTATTCTTTGGAGAGACAATGACTGGCCCATGCTCAAATAAAAGTATCCACTCTCAGCCAGTATGGGTGTAAGTACAGGCTGAGACCCGTGTTACTTGAAGACGGGGCCAAATATGATGTCCTCTAAACCACCCACTCTGCTAAGGGAGATCGAGGTTCCCTCACTGAAAATGTCTACTAATCATTGTAGTAAGAGTCAAAATCCAAGGAAGATTTTTAATTTATAATTTATAAACACTTTTTTTTGAAAAGGAATATTTACAAAAATTAATCCCTCAACTTTAAAAAAACAAATTTTACAGGTTTTTACAACACTCAGTCACAATTTTACCAAAACCCAGCCCGAAAATAAAATTTAAAAAGGTTTAAAAACACTAGCTAAGGCTAAAGTAAATATACAGTAATATATGGTATACCCTCCTATACTTTAAATTTTGCTATGTCCTCATAGCACAAGTGCCATGAAGCCAAGGCTCGATTCAAATATCAGGTTGATATAGCGGAACTAATGAGCAGGAAGGTCCCCCTATACTTAGGCCAAACATTGACCTAAGTACATAGAACGAGGGAGGGATGAGCAGGCAGGTCCCCCCTATATTTAGGCTACAAATAGCCTAAGTAAGGTCTGAATTAGGGGGGGCGTTCTATGATACAAGGGTAAGGGAGAGGGGGTTCGTGAAATACACACACACAGAGAGAGAGAGAGAGATACAGGGGAAGATGGTGGGGGTGAGTGTGTATGTGTAAGTGTAGGTGTGTATGTGGGGGGGGGGGGGTAGATCATCAAGTGATCTACTCTTTTTTTTCTCTTTTTTCTTTTCTTTTTTTTTGTACAACATGCAAACTTGAAGTAAATATGCAGAAGCAAGTTTTATTTTACAATATGCAATGCAATCTGACTGACAAAAATCCTCAAATTCCTTCACAATGTCTTTTGCAGCCTCTTCAGCGGAAGCTCCCGACTTCACGTCTGCGTCCTAGATCATCATGGGTCCTGCCACAAAAGATAAATGCTAGAATACTCAGAGGAATTAAATCAGCAAATATGATGCAAGAAATGATGCATGAAACGAGGACCTAAAAATTTTCAACAAAGAAAATCAAAATTCAATAGTTAAGTTAAGCCGTGTCCGCGGCAACGACACCATTTGATGAACGCGAAATTCGCCTCTTTAATAATGAGAAATTGTCGTAGTATAGGAGGCAAATTCGGTTCAGCAAAAACCACAATCTTTGAATGTTGTGAGTATTTTTACTTGGCAAGTCTACCAAGGTCGATCACAGGGACACGACTACCTAATGAATTTATCAAATTTCGATTCATGAAGCACAAGTATGAATTAATTTCAGTTTCAAGTCCACATGATGAACTATGCTAATTACAATGCAATCCTAAGATGCATGCCTTTTTTATTGATTTTCATGCAATTTAAAGAGGATGCATGAATACGATGCAAGAGAATATGTATGCTGAGCAACAGATTATAATTATACCAAAAAAATATGAGCAACATAATACAGAATGAAATCAGAGTCAATTTGATCATAACATGAAAAGCAGTCATCAAATCCAAGCAATAACCAGAAGAGCAGGGTCTCATTTTTCACATAAAAATTCACTTCTTTAAAACAGTGGCAAATGAGAAAATTAGATATGCTAAGATGTAGAGGACAAAGCAAGGATCAAAATGACACTAAAATCATGCAATTTAGACCTACGGTGCTCAAGTTATGCTAAAAATAATGTAGGGGCATAATTGTAATAAAAATACAAGGAAATAAAAAGGATAAATATTACATTTAGGTCCCTGGAGGGACCTAAACGCAAATACCAAAAACTGCCTAGGCCCAAGTGTAATTTTTCCATTACGTGCAAGGACCTTTTTGTAATTTCTGAAAAGATGGAGGGCTTCCCTGTAAAATACCCAGGCACGCACGTGAGGCACGTGCCTGGGGACCTAAATGCAAATAGCAGATCTTCCGGGGTCTTTCACGTAAATTACCCAGCACCCCCACGTGATGTGCACGTGAGATACTAGGCTCGGGGCGGCCCTCAGGTTCGGGCCACGTGGCAGCAACTGGGGGCTCGGGTCCAGGCTCGGTGGGACCCGAGCCTGTAGCTTCGGTTGGAGCATCGGTTGCCACACGTCTTCATCGCGGTCGTCCGATCCGGATGATCGGACGGCAACTGTAGTTTCATCCTCCTTCGCAGGTCCCCGGAGAAGGCGGGGATCCGGCGACCTGCCCTCGGCTCCGCCTTGCCTCACGAGGCTTTCTGATAATCGTGGAAGCTTTCTGGAGGTCCGGCGGAGGTCTTGGAGTAGCGACGAGGCTCCACGGCAAATCGGAGGTGACGCTCGGTGAAGCCTCGCCGGAGGAGAGGAGGTCGAAGGTGCTCTGATGCGAACTCCGACGAATCAAGGTTCCTGCAGTAGTTAGTATAGCCTAAGCGCGTGCGCGTGCAGTGCGAGTGAGAGGTGGGTGAGCAAGGGCCGTGGAGACGACAGGAGGCGGTGGCCGGTGGCCTCTTCTCCGGCGGAGCAGGAGAAGAGGGGAGTCGGAATGAGGGAGGGTCTGGAGAAGGGAAAGGGATTCCACGAGGGTGACTGATGGTAGGCAAAGATCGGAGGGTGGTCGGATGGAGGCGAGGATGATTGTAGGAAGCGGAATAAATAGGAGAAAACACAAGAAAAAGAAGGAGGAAGGAGACCTCGTCGGGGAGGGGAACCTTGGTGGAGGAGTTGCTTGGGATGAGGCTCGGAAGAGCCTCGGGGTCGTCGCCCAGTTGGTCAGCAGGCCAGCGAGCTCAATCGGTGACCGGAGACACCGGGACACGGCCATGGTGGCCGTGGGTCAACATCGAGCCACACCCATCGTAGCCTCGACGTTTCGTCCCCTCCGCTGTCACCGGAGGGGCGGAGGAAGCTAGGGTGTAGCCCAATAATGGTGGACGTTCAGCTACGGTGGCGGAGGCGAGGCTTTTATAGAGGGAGGTGGTCGTAGGTTATGAGATGGAGGGGCAGTTTCGACGGGGGTTTTAATGGCGAAGGGGTGATGGCAGGATTTGATGCTGGTCGCGCGAGGAAGGCGGTGGAGTGGGTTGTGAGGGAGAGGCATTATGGTGCGGAATGACGACCGGAGGTGGCAGCCAAAAATGGAAGGTGGTGTGTGCGCGAAGTGAAATGGCTGGGGGAGGGGGGTTACGGAGGAGGAAGATGACCTCATGATCGTTGGATCCCGTGATCCAACGGCTGGGATGGGAGAGCGGCGGAGGGTTGTGATTAGGGATGCAAATGGTCGGATACGGATACGGATATAGGTATTACCATATCCTTATCCGTTTTTTAATACGAATACGGATGCGAATACGGATATTGACGGTTATTAAACCTATCTTACCATATCCTTAAAAACGGATACGGATGTAAAACGGATATTGATCGCACACAAGTAATGTTAGAAATACTCTATAGAATCGACTTAAATATATAAGAATTGGATGGAAAACACTTGATATTAATTTACCAAATGTATTTCTATCATAAAAATTATATAAATATGGTAAAAGGAGCTAGAGAGTTATATTATATATGGTTAAAAATAAATATGTGATTTGATGAATCCACATTTCATCATCTTTATTCTATCATTTTGGCACCAAAAACCCTAGCAAATGCATGTAAATAGCCTTAAAATATAGCATCTTAGCATTCATGCATGTGCATCCAATTAGTGTATAAAATTCTGTAATTAAAGCCAAAATTATATAATAAATAAAAGAAAAGAAAAAGAATAAAATATTGTAAATATTTTATGACCCAAACCCCCGAGACTTGGGCATCTTGATGAATAGGTCGACAAGGAATAAAGTAGGGGGAGATAAGGGCCAGATACGGTCAAAATACCTATACCTATTAATTCATTCTTTATTCATTTTGGGACCTATTTTTGGTTCCACTTTTTGTACATCAAATAAAGAAACTTTGTACATGAAAGTTGTAGATAATTTTATATAGAGAAATACAAAATTGATTTCACTCAAAAATAATACACAGATAAAAAGTTATGGTCTGAATCAAAATCCAGAATCCCAACTTCCCAGACCCGTATCTTACAACTGAAAACACCAAATGCATCAAATTCACCTTTAATTCTATATAGAATAAAATAATCTATTTAATGGTAGTAGTTTCGCATTTGGCGGAGCTACGGTTTGAAAGTTGAGTTTTGGACCTACATTGTACAGTTGTACTGATTAAAATATTCCATTTATTATTTATTCATTATTTGTATAATTTTATATTTTTATAATTATGTAAATATTACTTCTAATAATTATGTACATTAAAATCAGAATAAAAATGCAAAGAAAACTCAAAATAAAAATACTTGTATATACAAAACCTAGGTATTATACCTATACCCATACCTATATAAAGTATACTTATATTTTCTTTAAAATACTAAACACATTAGAAAAATAAAATAAAAATATGTCTAAGTGTATAAAAGTATTATATAAATTTATAAAATAATAAATAGAACTAAAGAAATTAAAAATACCAAAATAAAAATAAAAGAATAAAATATATAGGTAATGTACCTATAAGGGGCATAATAGGAAACTTATAAAAATATATTCCATAAAAATAACTAAAATCATAATAAAATACTACATAAAATAATAAATATTTTTTATTTTATAACCTAAAAATAATAAAATCATTTTCGATTTTTAATTGAATTTACTAAGGTTTTTCGAGGGGTTTTTCCTGGTTGGTCCACGTGGACCAACCAGGTGGCGCCCCCAGTTGACCCCGGTCAACTGGTCGTCTCCCCACCTGCGCCCGTTGTCAGAATTGGTTTTCGAGCCAATTTCTTGGCTTATCGCAACCAAACCTTTCACCCTTTCGACTCGATTTCTTCTGCAAATCTCTTCCTCGATCGTCCACCTTGCCCGCCCCATGATTACATTGGGCCGAGGACCAGCGATTGCTCCAATCTTCGTTGATCTTTGAGCCCCTGTCACCTTAGGTCAAACCAAATATATGGAGCCCTCCACTTTCGATTCAAAATTGAGTCCCTTCGGTCCACCCCTCACCGCCTCTCTTGTGCTCTGTGGCTTCTTGGAGGTGACAGCTCCACCGTGAGCCCTTCAGCCAAGGCGTACGAGGTCGGAGGCGTCTCCACCACCTCCCCCAACTCCAGCGGTCGAGGTACACATTTTCCTCTGGTTCCGACCATTGAGGACCCCCTCTCCCCTATTTTTCATCCCCATTTTATTCATGTTAGTTCTAGCATTAAAAACCCCTCAAAAATCGCGAAGAATCGTCACTTGAATCGCCCAAATCATCATCTTGGACGGAGCGCACCTCCGGCCAATCACCGCCACGCCTCGTTTCGCTTCCATTCCACCATCCTGAGGTCCAGGCAGTTTGCCCTGGACCTCCTAACCATTTTTGCATGTCAACGCGCTTTGACTCGCGCCTGGAGGTGATTTTGGAGCCTCGCCGGAGCTCGCGAAGCCCCCCAGCTCCGCCGGCCACCCGCGAGCACCCTGGCCTTCGCCGTGATATTTTGACGCCCCCGGGAGGAAGAGGAGACCCCCAGGAGTCTCCACGTCCATTTTGAAGCCCAACCGCCACCGGAGGACGGAGATCTAGCGCGGCGAAGCTCGCCCTCGCCGGCGTTCTTCGTTGTTCTTGGTCCTAGCCTCCGCACCGTTGGATCGTGGAGAAGCTCCAGATCGCATAGCATCCGTCCGATCCTCCCTCGCCTTCACCGTCCGATCGTTCGAGGAAGATCTAATCTCAGCCGTGCATCGTCGAAGCGTCATCGGTCGTCCGTCGCTCGCCACGTGGATAAGTGGCCTAGTCTCCGCCGTTGGATCGCGCGCGCAAGGGGTATTTTGCACCTTCACCCCTGCGCATTTTGTATTTACTATTTAGTCCACAAACTTTCATCTGTAGTGTAAAATTTTTGTAAAATTTGCAAATAGGCCCTCGCACTTGTTTTATTTACACATAGGTCCTCTGCCACGTCTCCTCACGTGACATGTTCACGTGAGGTGTGGGCATTTTGCAGAGAGGCCCTCGGCCTTTTATTTATTTCATTTTAATACAAGGACTTGTAATTTAAGTGTTAACTTTTTGGGAAAATTGCATGTAAGCCCTCGGGCTTTGTTGAAATTACATTTCAGTCCTCGCCCGGCGCGTGCAAGTCACGCGCCCTGGTGGACATTTTGCGCCGACACCCCTGCGGGTTTTGGAATTTGTATTTGGTCCATAAATTCGAATATTCAATTCAATATTTTGTGGAAAATTGCATGTATGTCCCTGGATGTTTTGATATTTGCACTTATACCCCTGCCAGGCTGTGACATTTTTGCTTGCTTTATCCCTTTATTTGGGCATCATTTTAATTCGAAAAATTCTCAAAAAAATAGACTTAAGCTCCTGTTAACTTGCCATTGCACGCCATATTTTTATTTTTTATTTTTGTTGCATTTTCATATTTATTAAAAATCAAAAACTTGCTTTTTGCCTACTGTCTAGCTTAGAAAATGCCAAAAAATATTAAAATACCTCGAAAAATTCCAAAAAATTCCCTACTGTCTATTTTAACCTACTTTAGTGTCAGTCCAAAAATCACTAAAAATTTCTAAAGAAAAACCCTAAAAATTAGAAAATACCTAAAAACTTCAAAAAAATCTAGAAAATTATAGAAAACTTAAAAAATGCAAACTCAACTTCTGTAGTTTCCTCTTTTTATTATCTTTGTTCTAAAAATAGTTTGGAAAAATTTTATGGTTATTTGATATTTTTAGTTTCCATTTTTACCCCCAACCAGTAGCTAATTCCCTGTTTTGTTTTATTTTGCTATTTAAAAATACCAAAAACATTTGGAAAAATAAACAAAAACCACAAAAACAGTAAAAAATTATAAAAAGACCAAAAAGATTTTATTTCTGAATTTTTGACTATTTTTGCACATTTTTATAAATATTTTATCACATCTTTTATTACCTTGTTTATCTATTCTAATATCTAAAAAGAAAAAAATATATATATAATATAAAATTATAAAAATCAGAAAATTAAAATAAAAAAAACAAAATTAAAAATTAAATAAAAAAATTAAAATTAAAAAAATTTAAAACCCACAAAAATATTTGCTTGCATAGTATAGACATCACTTCACTCTCACTCACACACATACTTGTGCATCTACCATGTTTGCTCCCTGTGTTCGAACTCTCTGCATACTTGCTTGCTATACATCCTTTTGTGCAGAGTTAAAAATAAATTTTAACTCCACATTTATTTCTAATTGTTTGATCTATAGTATGGGTTAATTGTTGATTAAATTCAAATCTTGATTGGTCAACACTTCGACTGTGTTCCCGCCTTGTGAGGAATACAAGACCGATCGATTTTTGGTTTTATCAAATGGCGCCATTGCCGGGGAGCAACATCGAGTAGTTTATATTTGCTTGATTGTGTTTGATTGTCTTCATTATTGCTTTCACTTTTATCTCTCTTATTTTTGATATATTCTGTTGAGCTTTCTGACCACTCTTTTGTCTTTTTGCGAGGGACCGCGGAGCGAGGCGGATCGCCTAGGGGATCCGAAGCAACCACGTGAGGCGGAGCCGGCTTTCTTAAGCCAAGCCAGCAGGAGAGAGTAGGAGGAGTGAGAGAGTGCTTAGATTAGTTGCATTTTTATTTTGTGAGAGAGAGAGATTTATTAATTTGTAATAATACATGGACTTGGACACTTGAACTACCGGGCCTAATTTCCGAGTGTTTGTTCACCCGGGGGCTCACCGCGGTTTTCATCGCATTTTTCCGATTGTCATGTTTCGGTTTTGTTTTCATTTTTATTTCTTTTGTTGGTTGAGCCCTTAGTTTTAGGCTTGCTTGTTCGATTAGATTAGGTCCAAACACACTAATAACCTTTGCATGTTCCTATAGATCGTATTTGGACTTAGTCTAATTAAACAATTAGTCATTAGCCTTCGATCCGCGTGCCGCGAGCTCATCCCGCCAAGCGCTTCTCCTAAACTCGATATGTCGAGAGAAGGAGGGGTGAGCCTAGACCGGACCTTAAGATTGGAGATTAGTAATTAGCTTGTGGTTCTTGACGCTAGCAGTTGCCTATCTTAGGACGATTTCCGCATTGCATATCAGCATGTAGTTAGGTTTATAAAATTCTGCTTTGCATCCCGCATGAAGAGAGCTGGGATTCGCTGTAAGTCTTCTTACTTTGCATCCATCATTTAGGCACAAAGTGAGATTTCCACCTTGGTGTCGACTTGCATCGGCTTTTCGACTCTATTCTCCCTCTGTTTTTGGACAAAGTAGGATCAAAAAAATACAAAAATCGTTAGGCGCTTGTTTGAATCTACTCAAAAGAAGCGATAACACCAAAAAAAATTAAAAAAGGGACTGCTAAGAAAACCTTGACCAAAAATAAAATCGGTAATTGGATTCATTGATTGGGGAGAGTCACACCCTCACTTGTTTTCAGGTTGCATGGGAAGGTCTCCTTCCAAGTGAGCAGAGTGCTTCGTAAGGACTAGCCCAAATCCCAGCTTGTGGCTGCCTTGTGTATCGCCTGGATTTCTGAAGTATTGGCGCTACTATCGTACGTAGGCGAGTAGGGCTTGGTCGCCATTGGTGACTCACTATTGTGTGAGCACCGACTTTGTCCGAAGTACCGAGCATAGGCCACGCTTCACGGGTATGTCTGTCTCACCGTCTGCGTCCGAGTAGGATCTTGCACGCTCACGGGTGATTCGTTGCGAGCGAGATCCGAAGTATCAGTTTCGCCTATTGGCTTCCTCTCTCTTATTCTTTGGCTGAGTAGGGATCCAAGAAGGGTTACAAGGACCTTAAAAAGCACAAGTGACGAACCGCCGAAATCTACCCTTTCTAATGTGGTATGATTGACTAGTGCGTTGCAGTCGGATAGATCCGCGATCGATCAAAAATAACCGCACGGCTCGATTAATCAATGAATTATATAACGCGCGGTTTGATGTTTATTTAGCCTGGGCAAGCCCCAGGGTTGACTCAAGGAGGCAAAGGAACAACTCGGGATCAGATTAGAGTGATTAGAATACGGTTTTCCAAGTGAGATTTTTTTGCGATTTTTTTATGCGATAAAAATACAAAATGCAAAATATGGATTGGATTAAGTTAATACGAAAAGAACCGGCTTAGCCAAATTTAATTTTTATGTGAAACAAGATCAAATTAGCCAAGTGATATTTTCCTAACAACCTAATCCAACAATGAGTGCGAAATGTATTTTTTTTGGAATTTTTGGCTTTAAGATGCGCAAATGAAAAATGCAAATGTTTTTAGAGTTTTTATACAATTTTACATGCAAATGATATACAAAAATTATGAAAAATTTACTGGAAGATAAATATGATGAAATGAAGCTAATATTTTTGGATTTTTCTGACACTTTGTGATTTTTTTATGAATTGTTTACTGAAAATAGAGCGATTGCGGGTGTTTAATTCCTAATTAATCCATGAAATCAAATCATCCAAAGACCTATTTATCTCAGATATATATTTTAGTAAGGAATCCAGGAGCTTTGAAATTTCTCAAAAATCTTATTCGTGGAATTAATTAAAATTCAATTACCTAAATCACTCTACAATTTATTTTAGGCAAAAGACAACTCCTAATTGGACGAAATTTGGAGAGTAATTAAAGAACACTAAAAGGCATCATCTACAATTTTTTCACAATTTTTGGAGCAATAAATGACTATATGCGAATTTCAGAGAAAAAAGAGTAAAATATCACTGATTTTCAGTCTCTGAATTTTAATAAATGAATAAATGCTCACAAAAATGTAACTAAATAGCAACTAGATAAAGAATTAATTGCTCATCATCAGGCTATTTTTCATTAAAATAAATGATGCTAAAATATTGTCCAAATCAATGCATGAACTCGGGGTTATAAGTGCAATACTGAAATAAAACTAACAAGCTAAATTGTGCACGGGGGCACTTTTGAAATTTACTGAAATTTGCAAGTCACAAGTGCAATATTCACAAATAAAATAAAATAATACCCTTTACTTCTCCCCCAAGATTGGGCACACGATGCAAGGGAGCAGCCAGGGCACACGCAAGGGGCGGCCAAGGAGGAAGAGTGCGGCGTGCGGTGGCGGTGGCCGTTGGGGGCTCGCGTGGCGGAAAGAGGAGGTCGGGTGCTGCTCCTGTGCGGCAGCGACTGGGGCGCGAGGGGCAGACGCCCGCGCGCGCGGCGGCGCCTGGCGGCGAGGGCGAGTGCAGACGGAGGGGGCGCGACCGGTCGGAGGGCTGGTGCGAGGCGGCGTCGGGTAGCGGCGCACGGGGTAGTCGCGGCCGTGCGAGGGGTGGCTGGAAGGGAAGGGCGCGCGGGGAGGCGGGCCGCACCCTGTTGGGCGACGTTCGCTGGAGGGGGGGCGCTGCACGCCCGCTGGATACCGCGTGGGAGGTGGCCAATGGCTGGAGGTGTGCTGCGCAGAGGCCGGTGGCTGGATGGAGCGCGGTCACGCGCGGCGTTGACCGCGGCTGGGACTGAAGGTAGAGTCGGAGGTCGGGCTGCCCGGCGGCCTGGCGGTGACGGCGTGGAGCACGACCTGGAGGAAGGAGCTCCTGTTCTTTTTTTTTGCAATTTTTTTAAATTATTTTTTTGATAAACAGGAACAGAATGTGAAAATAGACTGCAAAAGTGGTGATGTAATGTGATGATGAATAGTGGTGCGTGGTGATGATATGATGATAAAAAAATACAATGATAATGATGGTGGTGATATGATTATGTGGCGGTGACGATTGATGAATTGTGTGGACTGTGTTTATGATGTGGTAAACAAGGTAAACAAATGTTAGATAAAAAAATGAAATGACAAGGGAATGATAGAAAATACTTACCTGCGGTTCGCCGAAAGTGGAGGAGCCGTGCTGCAACTCCGGTCGTGGCCTCAAGAAGGTTGGCGCAGTCCTTCGAAGCTGGAGTAGCTTCCTGCGAGGGATGCTACGACGAAGTGGTTGAGACCACCTCGGATCTCGCCGTGGTCGGAGGTCGTCGCTCGACGGTGATTCTCAGTAGCTGTCACCTACAGATAGCCGGAGCTCTCTCTCTTTTCTCTCGAAGATGGTGGATGAAAAATAATGGAGGAGAAGATGGGAATATAAAGAGGATGAGGGAGTTGGAAAAGAGATGGAGAGAGTGGAGAGAATGGTGGAAGAAGTGGGGAAGATGGTGGCTTGGAGTGGGGAGTAAGAAAAGAAGAGGTAAAAGGGAAATTAAATAAACAAAATAATAAAATAAAATAATAGGCTACTTAAAATAATTAAAATAGTAATAATAAAATAATAATAATAATAAATCCGAAAATAATAAAATAAATTCGAAAACAAAGAAAATATGGGGTGACATGTGGCGGCTCCAGGAGCGGCCACATGTCGCTCCTAGAAAAATAAAAAAAATAAATGTAAACAAAAATCAAAAAGAAATAATAAAAGGGATTAAATCAAAAAGTGGTCAACACGAAAGTTGCTCGTCTCGACGAGATCTACAACTTTTGTGAAGGGCCAAAAATCAAAGGAAATCATCTGTACAAAAATGTATTTTTGGGTGGTACCTTATAGATATAAAATACCGCATTTTATCTTTTGTAATTTTTTTGTCATTTTTCAAAGAGAGAAAAATCAAAATAAAGTTAAAGAAAATATGAGAAGAATATTTACAACTTAATCTATTTTTTTTGGATTTTTAATAATTAAGAAAATAAAAAGATAAAATACAGGGGTAAAACGGTCATTTTGTATAATATACAAAAGGGGTTCAAAACTCAAGTTTTGCATACGAGCTCCGATTTTAATGAAATTGGTCTTGTTTCAAAGGTCTCTGAATGTATATTACTTTAAAAGTGAGTAGACCTAATTCGGAGGTCGTATGAGAGAGATATGTGCGTTTTAAGGTCTAAGGTCTTCAAACTTGGGTTGGAGTTTTATTAGGTGATTTTACAAGTTAGTATTTTTTTGACATTTTTCTTTAATTAGTGTTAGTAATATATACACTATGGAGTTGATTTTATTGGATTCGGAATTAGTATAAAATATATACAAATAAGGTATTTTATCTAATATACAAGTGAATATTTACAAGTGAATTTGGCTTCTTATTTAATGCAAGTATTAATGCTAAAATGCAGATATTATGCTTGCATGCATGAATGCTAATTTTACAATATAAAGGGAAATATGCATCTATTTACTAGGGAACAAGACTCTATTTTCAACTTTTAGAGTGATGAATCACAGATTCATCAACCCCCTATACTTAAACCTTGCTCGTCCCCGAGCAACTAAAATGAAATGCAAGAGTGAAATGATTTTGGGTTCCATACCAAGGTCATGAACAAAAGTTGAAAATGGAGCTTGACTCGACCTTTGGATTAATTGTATGGTGGAACCTTATTGGGACCTAAACTTAAGACCTAACAGACTTCAAGTTCCACAAGTCTTCTATTCAAGACTCCTCAATAGTCAGGTCAGAATAAATCCTCAAACGCAAATTTCTGACGACTATGATTCTTACTTGTACTGTGTAAGGGAGGTATAGCTCTCCACATCAGGAATGGCTCGGAACCAGCCTCCTCTAACAAGGTAACTCAAATAACCCGGTCCAGTAACTCTTTCCTCGAGGAGCGGGGTATTCCCTTCTAAGTTCAAGTGCGACCAACTCAAGAGGAGGGGGTAGAGAAAAGAATGGACGGTGGCCAGTGTAGCCACCTATCCTGGGATGCCTGACCAGTATAGCCAAGTCATCCAGCTGCATTTTCTTTGCTAATATACATACTCCGACAGGTATTATTTTTTTTCACTTGGACCTGTCTGATTTTTTTGGAGTTCTTGCATTTTTTCTTTTTTTTTTTTTGGGAACTATATACAAGGTGCAGCATGTACATCAGGAGTTTTTCCTCTTGAGCCAGTAGACTATCCCTCTTTTGAAGCATTATTGCAACCCACAGCATCCCGTCCTTAGATGTCAACACCACCAGACTAGGTTGAGATGCACTACCCTCCCTAGAGGAGGACGGATGTTTCCACCCGTGTGCTACTCCAAGCTAAAGGATTCTACCTCCTCACCACCTCATCAATGAAGAGCTACGTGTATTGTGCTTGTCCAAGTTATGTCATTATCTAAAAGAATCATGCATGTGTACGGGATATTCTACTTAGACTAATCAAGATGACATGTGAACATAGACTTGCGGACTCAAAGAATTAAGTCACTTGACCTGAGAAAATCTTAACTCCAGTTCCTATAAGGTTCCTCTGAAATTAGGTGGATTAAGGTCAAATCAAGTCCATCCTCAATATCTACTCATAACTTGGTTCAGAACCCACTAGCTTTTAACTTTGCATATGCAAGATATGCTGATGAGATGTGGATGACATGCTATGAAAATGCAAGACTCTATTTTTTATGCAGAGATGATATGCAAGATTAAATAAGAAGCCTATATTTTTGTTTTTGTTTTTTTCAAAACTTTGGTATACCTCCTATGTTACAACAATTTACAAGAGTTTTATAAGTATTGTACAAATTATACAAGTGTTCAAGTATTTTACAAGAAATTTTTTTTTCATTTTTTTTACAAAAGTTTTACAAGTATTATACAACAAGTATACAAAAAAAATTTCGATTTTTACCCACCCATAATTATTGTAAAATATATATAAAAATACGCGAAAATACGCGAAAGTACGAGCTATGGGTCAAGTATATATGTAATATATACACGCCCCCTATATTTAGCGTGTGTTATGTCCTCAGAGCACGAAAGCGACTAAAAAGACATAGCTCGGGCTAAGCGTAGGAGAGCTAAAATTACAAAAGTATAGAAGTCGTCTCGCCCCCCTATACTTAGGCTCTGGCAGCCTAAGTGTAGAAGAAGATAAAAAATGGGGCGGACGAGGTTAAGAGGGGAAATGGATGAGTATATACATGGCGGGCATCGGTCCCCCCTATACTTAGGCTCTGGTCAGCCTAAGTATAGGACAGGAGTGAGTATAAGGATCGATGTGATCTGGAGGATGTACAATGAACAGTGAAGAGACTCGGGTCACTCTCCCCCCAATACTTAGGATCTGATCATCCTAAGTATAGCCATAAAATGAAATGATATGGAGCTGGGGCGAGTGATTCAAATCACTAGAGAGAGAGAGAGAAAAAAAATATATATATACAAGGAGAATTGAGAATATACAAGGATTAAGAAGGTTTGTGACGAACCTTCTTGCGGACGCGAGGAGGTGGATAATATACATATGTGTCGTTGTCAGAATCATCCTCAGATGAATAATAGTGAGGTGTAGGGATTGTCCAACGCGGGTCGACACATGGCTGCTTGCTCAGATAAGGCTTAAGGACAGCCGAACTGAGCTCACTCATATAAATCACCTTATCTGGACCCGATGAGGATTCCTCTGATAATATCTTCTCCGGAATGTTTAAGGAAATTTTCTTAGTCGGTTTTCTAGAACCTGAATCATTGAGAGGGAGTGGAGAGCGACACGCCTTGAGAGGTTCGGGGGAACACCTCGAGGAATCAATTCTCGACTTCCTCCTCACTAGATAGCCGACTAGAAGAGGGAGCAACCGTATTTTTAAGTGGAGTCAATTTTGTCTTGGTTGTTTCCTTAGAAGGCTCGGGTCGTGGTTTGGTGCTGACTATGGGTTCCTCATCAGACGAGTCACCATAAAGATTGTAATATTCCTGAAGGGTCAGCACATGTCTCGGGAAGGTTCTAATGGTCTCTGCCCCTTGGTCGATGGATCTTCGGGAAGTATAGGGGGTTGATGAATCTTCGGAGATGAAATGGAGGGACTAAGGTTTTGGGGTGTGTGTCGCAACATCCATGGCTCAATCAAGCAAGCAAACCCTTAGTTTCACCAACTCACACATGAAACCAACCAAGGTTGGTTGATTATCTTGTCGGTTTTATTGGTGATAAAACGTTAGATAATTACACGGAGAAATATGTGAAATAAAAACCAACACGTAATCGAGGGTGTTGCTCTCCCAAAACCGATTTTTACTCCATTTTTTTTGTTGACTTGCAATTAACAGTCCCAATTTTATTTAGAATTATCACTGAATTAAGGTTAGCACATCAATCAGGAAATCATCGTCTACCGTTCATTTCATTTTCCATTAATCCTAGGTGATCAAGCTAGGAAATGAAAGCCGAGAAAAACATGTATTCGATAAAAAAACGCGATTTAGGCTAAGCGAGAAATCATGTAGTGATTTGACAAAAATACGTGAAAAACTGGGGCCGTTTTGAAAACCAAATCCAACATGTATGCAAGTCGAAAAAGCCGCACCTAATCATGCATCTATTAGCAGTGATTGATCTTCATTAATTTTAGCTAAGTGATGCGAGATTATGTGCGTATAGAAATTAGTGTGTCCTACATACGATCAAGCACGTAAAAATATGGAAAGAATTAAAATGAGCTCGGAGAGCCGCGTGCCTAGTCCTAGGTCGACACTCAAGTGGGGACGATCCCCACACAACCACGATCGTTCGATTACAATCGCGAGTCTTCGATCGAAGACCGCTGTAAAAGACGAATTATTACACAGTTCATGCATAGAAATAAAAATGCAAGACATTTTTTTCTTTCTTCTCGACGTACTCCAAGCATGCTTCTGCGGCTCTTCACAGCGGGAAGTGTCCTGCTCCTCGCCTCCTTGAACCATCAAGGGCCCTGCCACAAAAACAATGGTTAGAGATCCATAGAGAAAAAAAATTTACAATGCAAAATGAATGAACAAAAAAAATGACCTATAAAAAGATACACTTAATTAAATAAACAAAATTCTAAAAAAATAAAAGAAATGAGTCGTGTCCCCGGCAACGGCGCCATTTGACGAACTGCCGAAATCTACCCTTTCTAATGTGGTATGATTGACTAGTGCGTTGCAGTCGGATAGATCCGCGATCGATCAAAAATAACCGCACGGCTCGATTAATCAACGAATTATATAACGCGCGGTTTGATGTTTATTTAGCATGGGCAAGCCCCAGGGTCGACTCAAGGAGGCAAAGGAACAACTCGGGATCAGATTAGAGTGATTAGATTACGGTTTTCCAAGTCAGATTTTTTTGCGATTTTTTTATGCGATAAAAATACAAAATGCAAAATATGGATTGGATTAAGTTAATATGAAAAGAACCGGCTTAGCCAAATTTAATTTTTATGTGAAACAAGATCAAATTAGCCAAGTGATATTTTTCCTAACAACCTAATCCAACAATGAGTGCGAAATGTATTTTTTTGGAATTTTTAGCTTTAAGATGCGCAAATGAAAAATGCAAATGTTTTTAGAGTTTTTATACAATTTTACGTGCAAATGATATACAAAAATTATGAAAAATTTACTGGAAGATAAATATGATGAAATGAAGCTACACTAATATTTTTGGATTTTTCTGACACTTTGTGATTTTTTTTATGAATTGTTTACTGAAAATAGAGCGATTGCGGGTGTTTAATTCCTAATTAATCCACGAAATCAAATCATCCAAAGACCTATTTATCTCAGATATATATTTTAGTAAGGAATCCAGGAGCTTTTAAATTTCTCAAAAATCTTATTTGTGGAATTAATTAAAATTCAATTACCTAAATCACTCTACAATTTATTTTAGGCAAAAGACAACTCCTAATTGGACGAAATTTGGATAGTAATTAAAGAACACTAAAAGGCATCATCTACAATTTTTTCACAGTTTTTGGAGCAATAAATGACTATGTGCGAATTTCAGAGAAAAAAAGAGTAAAATATCACTGATTTTCAGTCTCTGAATTTTAATAAATGAATAAATGCTCACAAAAATGTAACTAAATAGCAACTAGATAAAGAATTAATTGCTCATCATCAGGCTATTTTTTATTAAAATAAATGATGCTAAAATACTGTCCAAATCAATGCATGAACTCGGGGTTATAAGTGCAATACTGAAATAAAACTAACAAGCTAAATTGTGCACGGGGGCACTTTTGAAATTTACTGAAATTTGCAAGTCACAAGTGCAATATTCACAAATAAAATAAAATAATACCCTTTACTTCTCCCCCAAGATTGGGCACACGATGCAAGGGAGCGGCTAGGGCACACGCAAGGGGCGGCCAAGGAGGAAGAGTGCGGCGTGCGGTGGCGGTGGCCGTTGGGGGCTCGCGTGGCGGAAAGAGGAGGTCGGGTGCTGCTCCTGTGCGGCAGCGACTGGGGCGCGAGGGGCAGACGCCCGCGCGCGCGGCGGCGCCTGGCGGCGAGGGCGAGTGCAGACGGAGGGGGCGCGACCGGTCGGAGGGCTGGTGCGAGGCGGCGTCGGGTAGCGGCGCACGGGGTAGTCGCGGCCGTGCGAGGGGTGGCTGGAAGGGAAGGGCGCGCGGGGAGGCGGGCCGCACCCTGTTGGGCGACGTTCGCTGGAGGGGGGGCGCTGCACGCCCGCTGGATACCACGTGGGAGGTGGCCAATGGCTGGAGGTGTGCTGCGCAGAGGCCGGTGGCTGGATGGAGCGCGGTCACGCGCGGCGTTGACCGCGGCTGGGACTGAAGGTAGAGTCGGAGGTCGGGCTGCCCGGCGGCCTGGCGGTGACGGCGTGGAGCACGACCTGGAGGAAGGAGCTCCTGTTCTTTTTTTTTTGCAATTTTTTATATTGTTTTTTTTGATAAACAGGAACATAATGTGAAAATAGACTGCAAAAGTGGTGATGTAATGTGATGATGAATAGTGGTGTGTGGTGATGATATGATGATAAAAAAATACAATGATAATGATGGTGGTGATATGATTATGTGGCGGTGACGATTGATGAATTGTGTGGACTGTGTTTATGATGTGATAAACAAGGTAAACAAATGTTAGATAAAAAAATGAAATGACAAGGGAATGATAGAAAATACTTACCTGCGGTTCGCCGAAAGTGGAGGAGCCGTGCTGCAACTCCGGTCGTGGCCTCAAGAAGGTTGGAGGAGTCCTTCGAAGCTGGAGTAGCTTCCTGCGAGGGATGCTACGACGAAGTGGTTGAGACCACCTCGGATCTCGCCGTGGTCGGAGGTCGTCGCTCGACGGTGATTCTCAGTAGCTGTCACCTACAGATAGCCGGAGCTCTCTCTCTTTTCTCTCGAAGATGGCGGATGAAAAATAATGGAGGAGAAGATGTGAATATAAAGAGGATGAGGGAGTTGGAAAAGAGATGGAGAGAGTGGAGAGAATGGTGGAAGAAGTGGGGAAGATGGTGGCTTGGAGTGGGGAGTAAGAAAAGAAGAGGTAAAAGGGAGATTAAATAAACAAAATAATAAAATAAAATAATAGGCTACTTAAAATAATTAAAATAGTAATAATAAAAAAATAATAATAATAAATCCGAAAATAATAAAATAAATTCGAAAATAAAGAAAATATGGGGTGACATGTGGCGGCTCCAGGAGCTGCCACATGTCGCTCCTAGAAAAATAAAAAAAAATAAATGTAAACAAAAATAAAAAAGAAATAATAAAAGGGATTAAATCAAAAAGTGGTCAACACAAAAGTTGCCCGTCTCGACGAGATATACAACTTTCGTGAAGGGTCTAAAATCAAAGGAGATCATCTGTACAAAAATGTATTTTTGGGTGGTACCTTATAGATATAAAATACCGTATTTTATCTTTTGTAATTTTTTTGTCATTTTTCAAAGAGAGAAAAATCAAAATAAAGTTAAAGAAAATATGAGAAGAGTATTTACAACTTAATCTATTTTTTTTGGATTTTTAATAATTAAGAAAATAAAAAGATAAAATACAGGGGTAAAACGGTCATTTTGTATAATATACAAAAGGGGTTCAAAACTCAAGTTTTGCATACGAGCTCCGATTTTAATAAAATTGGTCTTGTTTCAAAGGTCTCTGAATGTATATTACTTTAAAAGTGAGTAGACCTAATTCGGAGGTCGTATGGGAGAGATATGTGCGTTTTAAGGTCTAAGGTCTTCAAACTTGGGTTGGAGTTTTATTAGGTGATTTTACAAGTTAGTATTTTTTTGACATTTTTCTTAGTGTTAGTAATATATACACTATGGAGTTGATTTTATTGGATTCGGAGTTAGTATAAAATATATACAAATAAGGTATTTTATCTAATATACAAGTGAATATTTACAAGTGAATTTGGTTTCTTATTTAATGCAAGTATTAATGCTAAAATGCAGATATTATGCTTGCATGCATGAATGCTAATTTTACAATATAAAGGGAAATATGCATCTATTTACTCGGGAACAAGACTCTATTTTCAACTTTTAGAGTGATGAATCACAGATTCATTAGCAAGCTACATGTTACACAGGAGGAGGACAAGTACGGGAATACTTTTCTGGCAGTACTCTCTCTCCTTTAGGCGTAGCGCTCTAAGGACTCGTGAAAAGATTAATTCATGAATTCAAGCTAAAACCGACAAGATAAAAGCCGAACCTTCACGGCTTCATGTGTTGAGTTGGTGAACTCACCCCTATTTTGTGTTTGATTGCTAGTTCTATTTAGGTCAAGATAAAAAACACAGCACAATTGTGCATAATTTTGCTTCTCATTTCTTCCTTCTTCTTTTGCATTCACCCTACTCTTCCCAATAATCAAGATGATGGGACGGAGGTCTCTTAGGCCGACCTTGTCGGCACCGCTATCCAGCACTCCTCCCCATTCATCTAGGACAACCTCAGAGAGTCCGCTCTCCGAGTCTGAGTTCACATCCATCATGTTCCCCCTCGACCACCCTTCTCATTCCCCTTCCATCAGTCCAAGAGTCTCAGATTTTAGTGCATCGCAGAGTTCGGAACATTTGACGGCACCTGAGATGGGTTCTTTTGCCTTTTCAGAGAACCCCGACATGGCTGACAGAGGCGAGCACCCGGATGACCATGATCACCCTCCTTTCTTATTTGATCAAGCGGCCATCAACAGTTCTTTGCTAGCATCCCTGGAGACAATGCAGAGGCAGATCCGTGATCAGGGAACTTTCATGGGTGACCTCATGCGAGAGATAGCTCAGATGAGAGAAAACAGACCTGGGGGCGGTGGCGGTGGAGGAGGAGGAGGACTTGATGCAGGAGGAGGTGATCCCGACACTGAGAGACCGCCACAGACCATCATGAGGGAATTGCACAACCCAGCCGCATCCCTCACTCATCGTTGGATCAGACTTCCGCCGATCCATGGAGATTTCGAGTTGCGGCCCCATACCATTCAGCTTCTACCCAAATTCCATGGGTTGCCGACCGAAGAGCCGCACCTCCACCTCCAAGAATTTGAGATGATATGCAGCACGATCCATGATAGGTTGATGACTGAGGACACGATCAAGATGATCGCCTTCCCTTTCTCCTACTGGCTCAAACACTTGGGGCGATTCATCGATACTTGGGCAGATCTCCGGATCGCGTATCTGAAGAAGTACTACCCTCTCGGCCGGACGAATGCAGCTAGAGCCATGATCAGCAACTTTGTCATGATCCCAAATGAACAATTCCATGAAGCCTAGGATCGATTCAGAGAGCTCATTGACCGGTGTCCACATCACGATATCTCCAAGCCCTCTAGTTCAGAGCTTCTTTTGTGGGTTGACACCGGATCTGCAGGGTCTTGTCAACGCCTCTTGCGGTGGGTCCTACTTTTCAAAGGGTGAAGATGACGTTTGGGCCATCTACGAGGGCATGGCAGAGAATTCAACTGTGATGGACCAAGCCCGTGTTTACACACAACAGAAGACCCCGTAAGGAGCATGATCATTCCAGAGGATCGCCCGCATCGATGCCGGTCCTAATACATCGTCGGCAGCCGCAGCCCAAGCTGAATCAACCGCAGCCGACATGGACATCATTAGTGAGAAATTGGACCGTCTCGAGATCCTCGAGAAGAAACAGATGCAAGTCATGGCCCAGATGGACCAGATTGCCAAAACCATGAGTGACCTGAAGACGCAGATCCTTTGCATCCAGGAGGCACAAACTCATTCCCAGCAGCCTCCCAGGTCACGGGCTGACCCCAGCAGTAGCAGCTCCAACCAACCTTCTGCCTCGTACCGCCAGGTTAATCACATCTAGGCAGAGTCGGTTCCACTGCTACAGTACTACCCAGCGCAGCCGCCATCTCCGGACACTCGGATGGTGGTGTATCAGCCAGAGCAGCCACTGGCAGTTCTTCCTCCACCCTCCTTCGAGCAGGAACCATTGATGGAAGTCAATGGGATCTGGTACGACCGGGACCCTCAACCCGTGATCCGTCGTGATCACTCTGGATTCCGTTGGGGCAACGGTGGCTCCTCATCCCAACAGCAAAATCCCGCTCAAGGACAACAGAGCAGCCAGCAGCAGCAGCAGCCCCAGTACGCCCATCAGCAGTAATACCAGAGTGGTCCTCGTCCCACCTATCAAGGACAGCAGTGGAAGCAGCGACAACAGCCTCATCAATCATATTCCCATCCGACCCAGAACTATCCATACTAGCAGCAGCAACAGCAACAACCTCATTTCCAGCAGGGAAACCCATCCGATTCTCAGGCCCCGGCTTTTGAGAACCCAGCTTTAGACGATCTTGCCCGCTTGCTCTCCGAAAAGCGAGCATCCTTCTGGCAAGAAATGGATGAATTCCGGCAGGAGATGAGGGAGATCATCAAGGGCAAGGCCGCCATATTCGCTCAGATTGAACCTAACCCGAACAATCTGAAAAGGAAGTCTGAGCAAGTAGAGTTTATAGAGGATACCTCTCCTAGTGACTATTTGAGTGACATATCTCTTTCTTTGTATGATGCTGATTTTGTGACTACTAGGAGCGGTAGGATGCCAGCCGGCGGTGCCTCTTCTGAGCGACAACCACCAGCTGAACCAGGAGCGCCAGAGGAGCAGAGTAGCGGTGTTGATGCCGCTAATGATGGTGTTGAAGACGGTGGTGCTGAGGCCACCAATGATGGAGATCCAGACGACGGTATTGAGGCCGTCGTGAGACCAGATGCAGACGGCGGTGTTGATGCCACCATTTTAGATGCTGAGCCAGAGCGCGGTGCTGATGCCACGAAGATAGGTGCCAGTGGTGGCACTGAGGCCACCACTTCTACTTTTATTGAGCATCCCTCTGTGATGTTACCACCTTTTGTACCTATGGACGGTGGTAACAAAAAAGAAAACAAAAATATGAATAAAGGAAAGGTTTCTGTTCACATTGCGGATCCATATGTGTTGAATGATGATGATTGTATGGATTCTCCTCCTTTACAGGCACAGGGACCTATTCCTAACCCTCCATCTGAGGAGGCCCCTACCATCCCCTTCCCTGAGGCACTCCGCCGGGCGAAGGGGAATAAAAGAGAAAATCCTAAAAAAGATCAGCAGGTAGAGTTCAGCAATCAGATGATAGACAAATTCCATATTCAGCTGACTCTACAGGAAGCACTTGAGCACATCCCCCTCTTCAAAAAGAACTTGAAAGAGAAGACCACCGTCCGCAGGAAGAGGAGGAACCACAGAGATCAGATCCATGTGCTCACTCATTCCACTTGCTGCACTATTCAAAACAAACTGCCAGCCAAGCGACCAGATGCAGGAGCTCCCTATGTCAGATGCGAGATTCAGGAGCAGCAGTTTGATCGTACTCTATTAGACAGCGGCTCTTCAATCAACCTTCTTCCGGCAGCCTTACTCGACCGATTCGAGTTTGGTCCTCTTCTTAGGAGCAGGACAATCCTTCAGTTTGCTGATAGGTCGACTAAGAGGCCGAAGGGGTTGTTGAAAGACGTGGTCGTCACCATTCAAGACCTGAAATTCCCCGTGGACTTCGTTATGTTGGACATGGAGATCCCTGAGTCGGTAACCGATGCCCCCATCATACTCGGACGTCCATTCTTGGCCACAGCCAAGGCAGTGACCGATCATGACAGTGGGAAGGTGTGTTTTCACATAGAGGGCGAAACCATACAAATAGAGACGATTGAGGAAACCAGAGCCAGAGAACTTGAATGCTCGGAGCAGTCCAGCGAAGCAGCGCAGATGACAGAGGAAGAGCTAGACATCCACCAGGAGTGTGATTTTCTGATGACAGATGACGAATCTAACTGGACAGATGCTGTAGCACCGACCCTCGCCTTGCCTACAGATTCACTATATCTAAAGCTTATGACAGTCGAGAGCCGGGAGAGCACACCCCTGGACAAGGATATATCTGAGGCTGACAGTGTTGGGATGAGTGGTGCTGATGATTTTCATTCTTGCTCATCTTCTTCTGATCCCTCGGATTCAGACATTGACTGGGATGATTTTGATGACTATTTGCCTTGTCTGATTCCTTCTAAGCCAACAGCCATGACAGAGTGCGAGCCAGTGCAGTTCATTGATGATTCAGCAAGCCGTCCTTTGCCAGAGATTCATGTAGAGCGAGAGTTCTCTCATGCAGACCTGGTCGCCTTCACACAGACATATCAGAAGCCAGATCTGCCACCTCCCAGTTGTCCAGAACTGAAACCTCTGCCGCAGTCATTGAAGTATAGATTCCTTGCGGGTGAGCCAGATATGCACCCAGTCATTATCTCAGCAGGTGATGAATCTGCGATTCGTCATCTTTATTCATTTATTTTAGCTTAAAATCCCCTATAAAACACCTACATATCATGTTAATTCCATATTCTTACTAACTTGCATCTGTGTAAATATTGTACATTTCTGACTAATTTTAACCTAAAATAAATAAAGAAAGAAAGAAAGGAAAAATAAAGAAAAGAAAATAAAAAAAGGAAGACTGTGTACAGGCTGACCCGAACCCCGAGAGAAGGTCAAGACGTGACCTGATCGACCAGGAATAAAGTAGGGGGAGATAGGGTCCTCAACCAGAAAATCCAAAAAATGTGTTCTCACTCATTTTGTATAAATATGTATAAACTGACACTAATTTATTTGTACCTTAATTGACTTCAAATCAAATGACATTCAAAATCAAAGTTGTAAATAAAAATGTGTTCTAATTACTAAAATTGATTGCACAATTAAATCTTGTACAGAATAAAAGTAGCCACACTTGGAAAAAGCCACTAAGCACTAATTGAAAGACCAATTTCGGCTCCATATGTGCTCAAATTGAATCAATCTCAGTTCCATTGAACTCGAAATTAAATTATCTTCAAAATGACTGTATTTTCATAATTTTTGGAGTTACGGATGAAAAGTCGGTTTTCTAGGGTGGTTTGTGCAATTTTCCCATGTATTTTGTGTATATTATATTTGTATATATTGTAAATTAATCCCACTGATTTCTTTTTAATAAAAATAAAAATTAAAAAAAAATAATAAATTTTTAAAACACAAAAAAGGGGCCAATTTCGTCATTTATCCTTGTATATAGTGTCACATATGTATATAGTATATGTATATAGTTGCTATTTTTAATTAACCTTCATAAAAAAATAAAAAAAATAACATTTTTTAATTCAAATAAATAAAGTGACGAAAATTCAAAAAAAAATTAGATAAGTTTGTATTTAGTTTATCTCTCTTTTATTTTCTTTTTTCAAATTTCATCTCCCTCCCACCAAAAAAAATTCAAAAATTCATTTTTTTTAATTTTCATCTCCATTATCTCTTCAAAAAATTCAAATTTCATCTCTTCTATTTATATGGCTCCTTCTCCCTCATTCCAACTTGATCAATCTTTGGTGAGAGGAGCCCGATCTCTGAGAGTCTTCTTGTCGAGAAAAGGTGTCTAGCCTCCGAGTCGTCCGGTGACAGCGCGACGGCCTTCGTCGAGGCGATTACGATCCATTTTCCGCTCCTAAGGTGAGATCCAAATTTTTCTTCGTGTTTTTACCTAGTTTAATCGTAGTTTAGTTCATCGCATTTTTTTTCTCGTTGGCATTTTTTTCTCTAGATCTTAAAAAAATCCATCTCGATTTTATCCGCCACCGACTCGATTTGTCATCTCATTTTCTCGATCTCTCCGCCTTCTATTCTATCGTCCACGATCTCTCAACTCCGACCGCGTACGGTGGCCGGAGATCGGATTCTAATCCTCCACTTTCGCCGAATCCCCATCCACATTCCAATTTTGTAGATAAATAAAAATTTTCTTTATTTCTAACATTTGTTTTGCAGGACCATTAATAAATCAAAAAAAAATTCTCTATTCTCTCTAACTTCTGTTTTGCAGGAATATTAAAAAAAAAGAAAAAAAATCATTTCCTATTTCTTTCTTTCTTTATTTTCGGATTTACAAAAAAATAAAAAAAAAAGAGTTTCTCTGATTTCGTTAGTCACTGTTTACAAAAAAAATAAAAAAAATCTTTTCATTTCTACTGTTTTTACATAACAAAAAAAAACAAAAAAAAACAAGAGAAGCAGCAGGGCCGCCACCCCCTGCTGCCATCGGCCGTCACCGCCGGGTTCGCCGTCGCCACCCCCGCCGCCCAAAAGCTCCATCGCCCAGCCCCCGCCGCGCCTTGCTGGAAGAAGAGGAGGCGGCGCCCTCACCGGCCTCCGCCTCTGAAGCCAGCGCCGCTCCAGCCCCTTTGACTCCGCGCGCGGCGTGAGCGCAGTGCACCTCCCTCCATCACGCCTGGCGGCGCCCCGCTGCACCGGCCAACGCTCCTTTGCCGTGAAGACCTGCTGCTCCGCCCCCCCTCTTCTTCAGCGTGTGGCCAGCCCTCAAGCCCCGCGCGAGGCGGCGCCACCCCCGCCCCTTCGCGCCCTCCGCCGCACCGGCCAACGCTCCTTTGCCATGAAGACCTGTTGCTCCGCCCCCCTCTTCTTCAGCGTGAGGCCAGCCCTCCAGCGCCCTGCAACCGCGCCTCGGTCTAGCGCCGCCGTGGTGCCTCGCGTGGAAGAAGAAGGGGCGGCGCCCCTTTGGTTCCCTTGCCCCTTTTGCCTTGCAAAGAACGAAACCCTCTTTAGGGATTTGATTTTAAAAAAAAGGGAAATTTGCAGATCAGCCCCCAAAAGTTTCTGAAATTACAAAAGCGTCCCCGCCTGATCTTTAGTTTATTTGGGAAGATTACATGCAAGTCCCTAGAAGTTTTCAGAATCGACAGAAAAGTCCATGCCAGCCTTCAAAGCACCTATATTGGGTAAATTGCGAATCTTGTTCCCTCTGTTTATTTTGAATATTTATCTGAGACAAAAACATCGACTCTTTACATTTCAGTCCAAACATTTGCAGTATTTACATTTTAGCCCCTGAACTGTAGAATATTGAATTTGCTTTGTCTTTTCATTGAAATAAATATCCGTTGTGATCCAAAAATTTTGCAAAAATTGTGCTATGCTCCTGATGTTCATATCCATCTAGCATAAAATTTTTGTTGCATTTTGATTTTATTTGGTATTATTAAAAAATCAAAAACAATGTCTTTTTCATTGTTGGAAATTCGAAAATTCATAAAAATTCGAAAATAGCTCCAAAAATTCTAAAAAAATTAGTGTAACTTTATTTCATTGTCTTTTAATTTCTGACCAATTTTCATGCATTAATTATTTATAAAACTCGAAAAATTGAAAAATATCAAAAATCTTCTAAAAATCATAAAAAATTCTACAAAAATCCAAAAATTGCGATTTCAGTTCCTGTTTGTAGATATTTTCTTCTAGTTTGTCTTAAAAATAGTAGCCAGAAGTTCTGGGCATTTTAAATATTTTAAAATTGCAAATTACTCCAGGCTGTTCACATTTTCTTATTTCTTCACTGTTCGATTTTTAGAAAAATACAAAAACATCTGAAAAATCTACAAAAATTCTCAAAAACATTTCAAAATATTTAAAACACAAAAACATTTTCTCTGAATTTTTTTTAGCATTCTTGATAAATTAAAAAATTACAAAAAGAGTCGTGGTGTGTATTTAATCAATTTCGTGTATTGATCTTATTTATTTTGAAAATAAAAAAATTGCAAAACTAAAAATCAATAAAAATTTAAAAATCATAAAACAAAAAAAATAAAAATTTAAAAAAATAAAAAATAAAAATCAGAAAAACCAAGGATAGTTGTCCTTTGAGATTCCGATTTTCTCTTAATTAGTTTCTGATTAATTGAATAACCCTCGGGAATTGTAGCCTCCCTGAGTTCGACCCTGTCCGCTATACAAGTTAATAAGTAGCAAAAATTTAAAAAAATAATCTTTTGTTGAAGTGGGTTTTGGGGGAAAACAACGACTCACTTTTCATCAATTAATTTTCCCGTCTCGAAAATATCGCTCAACAAAATGGCGTCGTTGCCGGGAATTAATTGACCTGCTATTCTTGGTTGTATATTTTTCCATTCACTTCATTGTTTATACCCATTGCATTCATTTCATTTTTTTTCTTTTTGCTTTCTTCTTTTTTCTTTTTCTCATATTTGATAATTGTTTTTCTTACACATTTTCTTCTATTTTTCTTGCGAGGGCCCGCGGAGCGAAGGAGGCAATCCTAGGAGAGCCGAAGCACCCAAACGACGTGGAGGCGTGAGAAAAAGAGAAGAAGAGTGAAAGAGACGAAAAAAAAGAAAGAGAGAGAGAGAGTTTCTTTTTCATTTGAACTTCTGTAACAGGACATTCATTTGTTGCAGGGTCTGTTTCGCCAAGTACCGGTGCACTTGGGGGAGCTCACCGGTTTTGTTTTCATCGCCTTTATTTTTCTTTGTTTCCCGCAGATTTCGTGAGCTACCTCTTGATTGCTTTAATTAATTTGCTTGAGCCAGGTAATTAATTAGGTCCAAACACCATAAACAAGACATTTCTGTGCCTATAGAGTAGATCGTAGTTTGGACTTAGTCAAATTAACTCGTTCTTGCCTGTTAATAGAAGTTATCATCCAGGACGGTTCACTTGCATCATATAGGTTAGTTTATTTTATGTATTTAAATTCTGCGCGGATCACTTGCATGTAGAGTGCTGGCGACAAGGTACACATCTCTAACCCCTGCATGCATCATCGTTTTTAATCGCGCATTGGCATTTCCGATCTCCTTCCTTGTTTTCACTCAAATAAATTAAAAGGAATTTGGACACTCGGTAGACGATTCGTTGAACATACTTAAACCAAGTGATAACTGCCTAAAATTTGGGACTGCTAAAGAAAACTCGACCCTAAAATAAACATAAGGAAAATCATTATTTTGGGGAGAGTAACCCCCTCATTGTATTCGTTTTTACTTGCTCGCGTACACACTAAGGTTAGTGCCCAAATCCCATAATTCAGCCTAAGTGTTTGTACAACTTCTGTGATTATCACCTAACTCTAAAACAGACAAGATAATTGACCGAGCCTTCACGGTCTTCACAATTGAGTTGAGTTGGTGAACTGGGGGTTTGTATTGTGTTTGCTTGCTAGCAGTAAAGATCCTTCTGCGCAATTTGCGCCTTCATTCACTTTCACTCTTACATTGACCATCGTGCTCTCGTATCCTGCCTATTGTTTTTGAAGATGTCGGACCGGAGTATTTCTTGTTCGGACTCTGCGAACTCATTCTACACTCCGAGTCGTTCACCTTCTATTCGTGAAGACTCACTTCCCGAATATTCCTCTTTCTCAACTTCACTGTTCACAAATCCACTTTTTGAGATTGGCTTTAATCTCGAAATAATATCTGAGACTCCATCAATTCCGAACACTAATCGAGTATCCTTCACATTTTCAGAGTCAGACACCGAATACTTGATGCCACCAAAGGGAAAGGGAACCATGTCGGATCAGAGCGAGATCAACAACACCATGTTAGCCTCCATCCAGACAATTCAAGCCCAGATCACAGAGCAGACTAACTTCCAGAATGCATTGAGAGACATGATTCTCGAGTTGAGACAGGAAAGAGAAGATAGGAGAGAGGGGGATGACAGAAATCCTGGAGGTGGGAATAGAGAAGAACCTATTACAGAGCCTAAGCCTAAACTAAAAGATGCTTATAATCCAGGGGCAGGACAGACCAATTCGTGGATACAAATCCCTGCAGTTCATGGGCATTTTGAGCTTAAGCCTACTATTTTGCCTCTTCTTCCAATATTCCATGGAAATATTAGTGAAGAACCTTATATACACCTCCAGCAGTTCGATCGCATTTGTGGAACAGTACACTACCCAAATGTCCCATTGGAGGTAGTACAGATGACCGCCTTTCCATTCAGCCTGATGGGCAAAGCATTGTATTGGCTAAATCACCTGGGGAAGGTTGTCACCACTTGGGAAGAGTTGAGGTCTGCATTTCTGAACAAATATTATCCACTTGGACGACTCAACCAAATGCGATCTTTGATTGCTAATTTCTCCCAGATGTCCCAAGAGCCTATTCACGAGGCATGGGAACGATTCAAAGATCTGATGGAGAAATGCCCCCATCATGATATTCCAAAGACAAGCCTGGTACAAAATTTCTTTGGGGGATTAAGCGTTGAGAATCAGAAGTTGGTAGATGCCGCTTGTGGGGGAAGTCACTTCAATAAGGACGAGGATGTCTTGTACCAAATTTTCGAGGAGATGGCGGAAAGTTCAGCAGCTCTTTCTTCTTCACGTGCTTTTCAGAAGCACCCCGTCACCACCCCTGCAGTACCCCACAAGGATGTCAACATGACGGCTACAAAAGAAGTGGATAAGGTGGATAGCACCGACCTGGCCATCATTGGAAACCACCTATCCAAAGTGGACATTATTGAAAAGCGATCCCAGGAACTTGATAAGCTTCATGTGATCGAGCAGAGGACAAAGAACCTGGATAAGCTGGATGAGATAACAAAGCATCTGGAGCTTATTGTCAATTCGATCAGTGCAGTCTACAGTACGAATGCAGCAGCCAATACCTCTACTAGGGAGCAGACTTCTGCAACCAAGCAGAGTAGCGGGGGACCGTCCACAGTTCAGCATGTCTACTACGTGCAGACACCTGATCAGGTTCAGCAGCATTCACAGCAGATAATTCCGTATCAACAAGAAGTTTCCTACATTCCTGAGCAGCAGTCTCCACCTCCACCTGGTATTCAGGAGGTGAATGGCATCTGGTTCGACCGTGAGCGAAACCAGCCCCGTCCGTCAGGGCAAGGCCAGTTGGGTTCACAGCAGGGTCAGAGACCCGCCCACCAGTTTCAGGAAGGCAGACAGCAGCAGTACCAGCACCAGCAGTTCCATCCTCAGTATCAGTCTCCACCTCAGTTCCAGAACTGGAGACAAGGCCAGTCTCAGCAGCAGTCTACATATTTCCCTCATCCTTACCAGCAACAGACTGCATATTATGGACAATATTTCCCCCCTCCTCCTCCTTATTATCAGAATCCGTATGGGTTCCAGCAACCTCCGTACTATCAGCCTCAGCGACACCCAGTCAATGAGCAACCTGAGACCCCTTCAGCCAATCCAGCACTGGACCAGCTTACACTGCTTATGAAGAACATGAATGAACTGACTCAGCGGGTTGACGACCTGACCACCACCAAGACACTGATTCCAGCACAGGTTGAAGCCAACCCCAACAACTTCAGACGCAAGGAGCAGGTAGCCAATGACCCACCCACCCCTGAGACAGGTATGTCCCTTGATTTTACATGTTTATCTGACGCCATTCATCTCAGGAGCGGTAGGAGTTTGCAGCCGCCTATGCATCAGTTGGGGTTGGGAGATCGATCCACTGAGAGAGCACCATCTTCTACATCATCTCCTTCACCAGCAGTAGAGAGGCTTAGTGTAGCAGCACCCACATCATCTTCTGGAGTTTCACCGCCATCACCACCACCTTCACCAGGCAGATGCAGATCACCAGTAGCAAGGGAGAATATACCAGTCGCAGATTCTTCCTCTTCACCAGCAGCAGCACCCCGTTCTGTTTTAGATTCTGTTTTTCCTTCACCTAGATTGGACAACACTATACAGACTGATTCTAGTTGTCCTCTTGTACATGATGATTCTCGTTTGAATAAAGGAAATGAACGTTTGCATGTTTATTCTGATTCTGTGCCATTTCCTTCTGCTCTTAAAGCTAAAAAAATTCAAAAATTAAAAACAGCACTATCTGATCCTGGAGTGGTTGAGATCTTACAGAACATCTTTTTAAAGATGCCACTCCTTAAGGCCATGGAATACATGCCTACAGTAAAAAAGGGAATGAAAGAGGCATGTGCCCAAAAGCGTCAACCAAGGAAGAACAGACGAAAGGAAACAGAGAAACACATCCTGACCATGGCCACCGTTCATGCCATCTGTAACCTTCCGCCTAAAAAGAAAGACAAGGGAGCACCTCACATCCATTGCCATATCTTTGATCAAGAATTTGATCGTACTCTTCTCGATAGCGGTTCCTCCATTAATCTCATGCCTTCCTCTTTATTAACTGAGTTCCAGTTAGGACCTCTTAAAACAACCAGAATGATCCTTCAGTTTGCTGATAGATCGATTAAGAGGCCAAGAGGTATTTTAGAGGACGTTATTGTAACGGTGCAGGGAATGGAATTCCCTGTTGATTTTGTTGTCATGGATATGGACACACCTGCACCGTTACTCCATACCCCGATCATATTAGGTCGACCGTTCCTCCGAACGGCCGAAGCAGCAGTTGATTATGGTACTGGAGAGATCATCTTTCACTCTCGTAGTGATAAGGTGAAAATTGAGACAATCTCTGATCCTAGATCATCACCTTCACCAGCAACAGATGATACAGAGAAAGTGATATCAGAGACAGATGACTGTGATTTTCTTGCTGAATTCAGAGAGACAGATCTTTTCACGGACTTTATAGATACCCAGGAGTTCCTTTCCCAAAAGGACTCTCTGGAAAGCACAGTCGACATGAGTTCCCTTGGTGGTCCAGTTGAGACAGTTACCGATGTGCAGTTTGAGCAAAGTTCTGAGATTCAGATATCTGAGCCATTTGTTGAATTCCCTGACTTATGCACAGATGAGAGACATCTTTCTGAGATTATTGCTGAGATATCTGAGCCATTCATTGATAAGAGTATTGAACATCCTGATGAACCATCCCTTCCTGAGCAGAGATCATTCCTTACAGAGTTATCAGATATTCTACTTACCGAGCCGTCAATAGCCAAGGTGGATAGCATACAGAGCACATATCACATACCGCCTACCAGTGCAGTAGCAGAGGTTATCACAGAGCCGATTCAGACCCCACCTGAGCTCAAGGTTTTACCATCAACGTTGAAATATGCCTTCCTTGCGGGTCCCCCCCCAAATGTTTCCGGTCATCCTCAGCTCGCAGTTGACCGCTGAACAAGAATCTCGCGTGTTAGAGGTTCTTGAGAGAAACCACAAGGCCATAGGATGGAATATCTCGGATCTCCGCGGGATCAATCCAGCGTTGTGCTCGCATCATATCTACCTAGAGGATGACTGTAAACCCTCCCGTGAATGTCAGCGCCGTCTAAATCCAAACCTAAGGGAGGTTGTCATGAAGGAGATCAAGAAATGGTGTGATGCTGGCTTTATATATCCCATTTCGGATTCCAAATGGGTCAGTCCTTTACATGTGGTCCCAAAGAAATCTGGGATTACGATCGTGAAGAATGACCGCGGTGAGGAGATTCCGACCCGGGTACCTACTTCATGGCGCGTCTGTGTAGATTACCGACGCCTGAACTCAGCTACCAAGAAGGATCACTTTCCACTGCCCTTTATTGATCAGATTATTGAGAGGTTGGCAGGGAAAGAGTTCTTTTGCTTCTTGGATGGGTACTCGGGATACAACCAAGTTGCTATCGCTCCTGAGGATCAAGAGAAAACTACTTTCACTTGTCCGTTTGGCACTTACGCCTTTAGATGGATGCCCTTTGTATTGTGTAACGCCCCCGCTACATTTCAAAGGTGTATGTTGGCCGTTTTTGCCGACATGGTGGGTAATTTTCTTGAAGTCTTCATGGACGATTTCTAGGTCTATGGGGATAGTTTTGACACATGTCTTGCATATTTAGACCGAGTTCTTCAACGTTGCTGCGAGGTAAACCTAGTGCTCTCGTGGGAGAAGAGTCACTTTATGATGACTAATGGGATTGTATTGGGCCATGTCATCTCCAAACATGGTATGGAGGTTGACCCGGCTAAGATTGAGGTGATTTCCAAGTTAGAGCCACCACAGAATTTGAAGCAGCTGAGGTCATTTTTGGGACACGTAGGATTCTATAGGCGATTCATAAAGGACTTCAGCAAAATCGCCAGACCTTTGACTGAGCTTCTGTGTAAGGAGACTGATTTTGTTGTCGATGAGAAAGTTCTCCTTGCATTCAATCAAATGAAAGAAATGGTCACTAGTGCTCCTATCTTACAGCCACCTGATTGGTCTCTTCCTTTTGAGATCATGACGGATGCATCAGACTTCGCAGCTGGAGCGGTTTTAGGACAGAGAAGGGATGGGATACCATTTGCTATACACTATGCTAGCAAGACTCTAGATGAGGCACAACGAAATTATACAGTTACAGAGAAGGAGATGTTAGCAGTTGTGTTTGGGCTAGAAAAGTTCAGATCATACCTCATCGGTTCACACGTTATTGTGTACACGGATCACACAGCCATACGATACTTACAGGCAAAGAAGGATGCCAAACCACGCCTTATCAGATGGATCCTTCTTCTCCAGGAATTTGACTTAGAGATTAGAGATAAACCTGGAGTGAAAAACGTTGTGGCAGATCACCTTTCCCGTATCACAGACGCAGAGACCTCTGAGCAGAACATGATTCCTATTTCCGAAACCTTTCCAGATGAGACCATTTTGTCTGTGGACTCACTCCCATGGTATGCTGATATTGTGAACTATCTTGTCTCCGAGAAAGTTCCACAAGATTGGCCGAAGTGCAAGGTAGACAAATTTTTGTCAGAGATTCATTATTACCAGTGGGAGGATCTGTACCTATTTCGAGAGGGCGCGGATTGTATCTGGAGAAGGTGCATTCCTCAGGATGAACACACCAGTGTACTTGAGCACTGTCACAAACTAGAATCTGGTGGGCATCATTCGGGGAAACGCACGACAGCAAAGGTTTTACAGAGTGGCCTATGGTGGCCTACATTGTTTAAGGATGCTACAGAGTATGTTCGAGGTTGTACAGATTGTCAGAAAATGGGAGGAACAGTTGGTTCCAAAGATACCATGCCCCTAAGATACATACAGATATCTGATGTTTTTGATGCTTGGGGTATAGACTTCATGGACCCATTTCCTGTCAGTCAGGGATTTCAGTACATCCTGCTCGCCGTGGATTATGTTAGTCGATGGGTGGAAGCTATCCCCACCCGAGCCGCAGATAGTCGTACTGTGTGTTCCTTTCTCAAGGACCATATTATTGCGCGGTTCGGTATACCCAAAATACTGATTTCAGATGGGGGAAGCCATTTCATTAATAGGGAAGTAAAGAAGCTTGTGAAGGAGTACGCCATTGAGCACAGAGTTGCGTCTCCTTACCACCCTCAGACTAATGGCTTGGCAGAAATTTCAAATAGGGAGATCAAGACGATATTGCAGAAACTTGCAGAAACTTGTACGTCCAGATAGGAAAAACTGGTCCCAGATGCTTGATTCAGTTTTATGGGCTTATCGGACGGCGTACAAGTCTCCTTTGGGTATGTCTCCCTACAGATTGGTATATGGAAAGCCTTGCCACCTGCCAGTGGAATTAATTCACAAATCTTTATGGGCACTCCGTGTATGCAATTTAGATTATGAGAAGGGAGGAAAGAATAGGAAGTTGGATTTGAACAAATTACTGGAATTCCGAGACTTTGCATATGATAACTCACTTATGTATAAGGAGAAAGTCAAGCGCTGGCATGATAAACACATTCGAAGAAAGAATTTCTTCCCTGATCAGAAAGTTTGGTTATTTGATGCTAAGTTGAAGTTATTTCCAGGAAAATTGAAAAGCAAGTGGTCAGGACCGTTCATCGTGAGAGCTGTGCGTAACAATGGGAGTATTTTCATATCTGGATTGTCATCTGACGCAAAACCATTTGTTGTGAACAGACAGTTGCTGAAGCCATATCTAGATCATGATACATTCCTGTCCGTTGTTGATTCGATATCTGTGGTATCAGATGATGATCTTTTGATTCCATCTTCTGCGTCTGATACATGATCATCCACGCCTCTTGTATATCCTTTCGTTTTACTCTGTCTTCTCCCGTTTTATCGTCCACCCCTTTTCCATGTGTGTGTATATGCTATACTTAGGATGTGCTTTATCCTAAGTATAGGGGGGGTGAATGATTTGTGTTGTTCATTTTCGTTCTGTTCATCACTCTTGTTGTTGCCTATACTTAGGGATACTCTACCCTAAGTATAGGGGGGTGATGTTGTTCATATCGTTTATTTTATTTTATTTTTATTTTTGAGTCTGTACATTCTCGTCATCGGTTTTCCCCTTTTGTACACTCTACTATACTTAGGATTACTTGATCCTAAGTATGGGGGGGATCACCATCTTCTCTTCTTTTTATCTTTTCTTTTTATCTTTTCTTTTCACTTTTCTATACTTAGCACGAGTTATGTCTTCCTTTTTTGCTCTCTCATCACTATGAGGACATAGTTCGAGCTAAGTATAGGGGGGTGTCGTATATATTGTATATATACTTTAGACATAACTCGTACTTTTAAATACGTTTATTTGGGCGGTTATGTGTGTATAGTTTGTAAAATCCACGTGCGTAAAAAAACAAAAAAACAAAAAAAAACAAAAATAAAACAAAAATAAAACAAAAAAAATAAAAAAAACCCTTGTATATACTTTTATATTTTACTTACCCTTTCAAAAAAAACAAAAAAAACAACAAAACAAAAAAATGCAAAACCAAAAATCTATAAAAATTTGCAAATTTCAAAAAAAATAAAAAATAAATAAATAAAAATAAAAAAAACTTTCTTCCACATTTGCATCTTTCCTTCAAAAAAAAACTTTCTTTCACATTTGCATTTTCCTTCAAAAAAAAGCCATAAAAAGTTCAAAACTAGAAAATTGTTTAAAAAAAAGTGTGTTCTTTTCACATGTGCATCATTCCTTTTTCAAAAAAAAAACCTTGCATTGTTCATATGTTGCATGTGCATGTGCATTTTTCAGGATAGTATTGACATTTAAACTATGTCTGGAATAAAATTGAAGAATGGAGCTTAGATGGACCTTAATCCACCTAATTCTTAGAGGAACTTCACCGAGAAATAGGATTTTAGAAGCTTCAGGTCTTTGACTTAATTCTTTGAGTTCCACATGACAATGTGCAGCGTTTGACTCTTAGTGTCTAACCTGGTCTCTTCATTCTGGGTATAACTCTGGAATAGGGAATCAATTTGTACTCTCGCACTATGCACTTAGCTCAACTCAGACGGGAAGTGGGAAGACTGTGTGAGTTTCTTTTCTGGTAGCGTGGAAATCTAAAGACCGGAGTACGGGTTGAAATAAAGCTTCGGAAAAGGGATGGACGGCTGTGCACAATTTTTTCCAAGACCCCAAAAAATGTACGGAAACAAAAGATTCTATATCCGTAGGGGCAAACAAGATCCAAGCAGAACCACCAAGAATATAAATACAAAGAAGCCACTACCAAATAAATATCTGACCAAAAAGGTCCAAGATTCAAGAAACCTGCAGATCTTGGTGGAGACTCGGCTACACTGGCCAGCTTCACAAGGAGAGGTGACTACACTGGCCACCCTCCAGTTCTTTTCTCTTTCTTCTAACTTCTCCCCCTATTCGATTGTGAACACAGCGCAACAGACCTTAGAAGGAAATACCTGACTCCCCGAGAACGAGTTATTGGAGAGGAGATTTACATGGTAGTCCTGCATTCTGGATGGGAAGAGCTAAAACCTTTCACACACATGAGTCGATTGTTCAGTGTTCATAGGGTGTGCTTTAGGAAGAGGATTGATCTAAGATGACTTCTGAGCCGAAACTGTGACAATGATGTGTAGAACTTGAAGGCTGTTGATTTTAAAATTCTAAATCTCACAAAAGTTCCGACACACAAATAATCCAAAGGTCCGACAGAGCTCCAAACTACAATTTTATGAAGATAAGTTTAATACTCAATGTTGTCCTACTTTCTTTATTTTCCCTTTCTTTTTCTTTTTCTTTTTCTTCACTTATTCTTCCAAATAAGTGTTTGCTAAGGGACTAGCAAAGGAAAAGCATAGGGGGATGATGAATCTGCGATTCGTCATCTTTATTCATTTATTTTAGCTTAAAATCCCTTATAAAACACCTGCATATCATGTTAATTCCATATTCTTACTAACTTGCATCTGTGTAAATATTGTACATTTCTGACTAATTTTAACCTAAAATAAATAAATAAAGAAAGAAAGGAAAAATAAAGAAAAGAAAATAAAAAAAGGAAGACTGTGTACAGGCTGACCCGAACCCCGAGAGAATGTCAAGACGTGACCTGATCGACCAGGAATAAAGTAGGGGGAGATAGGGTCCTCAACCAGAAAATCCAAAAAAAATGTGTTCTCACTCATTTTGTATAAATCTGTATAAACTGACACTAATTTATTTGTACCTTAATTGACTTCAAATCAAATGACATTCAAAATCAAAGTTGTAAATAAAAATGTGTTCTAATTACTAAAATTGATTGCACAATTAAATCTTGTACAGAATAAAAGTAGCCACACTTGGAAAAAGCCACTAAGCACTAATTGAAAGACCAATTCTGGCTCCATATGTGCTCAAATTGAATCAATCTCAGTTCCATTGAACTCGAAATTAAATTATCTTCAAAATGACTATATTTTCATAATTTTTGGAGTTACGGATGAAAAGTCGGTTTTCTGGGGTGGTTTGTGCAATTTTCCCATGTATTTTGTGTATATTATATTTGTATATATTGTAAATTAATCCCACTGCTTTCTTTTTAATAAAAATAAAAATTAAAAAAAATAATAAATTTTTAAAACACAAAAAAGGGGCCAATTTCGTCATTTATCCTTTTATATAGTGTCACATATGTATATAGTATATGTATATAGTTGCTATTTTTAATTAACCTTCATAAAAAAATAAAAAATAACATTTTTTAATTCAAATAAATAAAGTGACGAAAATTCAAAAAAAATTAGATAAGTTTGTATTTAGTTTATCTCTCGTTTATTTTCTTTTTTCAAATTTCATCTCCCTCCCACCAAAAAAAGTTCAAAAATTCATTTTTTTTAATTTTCATCTCCATTATCTCTTCAAAAAATTCAAATTTCATCTCTTCTATTTATATGGCTCCTTCTCCCTCATTCCAACTTGATCAATCTTTGGTGAGAGGAGCCCTATCTCTGAGAGTCTTCTTGTCGAGAAAAGGTGTCTAGCCTCCGAGTCGTCCGATGACAGCCCGACGGCCTTCGTCGAGGCGATTACGATCCATTTTCCGCTCCTAAGGTGAGATCCAAATTTTTCTTCGTGTTTTTACCTAGTTTAATCGTAGTTTAGTTCATCGCATTTTTTTTCTCGTTGGCATTTTTATTTCTCTAGATCTTAAAAAAAATCCATCTCGATTTTATCCGCCACCGACTCGATTTGTCATCTCATTTTCTCGATCTCTCCGCCTTCTATTCTATCGTCCACGATCTCTCAACTCCGACCGCGTACGGTGGCCGGAGATCGGATTCTAATCCTCCACTTTCGCCGAATCCCCATCCACATTCCAATTTTGTAGATAAATAAAAATTTTCTTTATTTCTAACATTTGTTTTGCAGGACCATTAATAAATCAAAAAAAATTCTCTATTCTCTCTAACTTCTGTTTTGCAGGAATATTAAAAAAAAGAAAAAAAATCATTTCCTATTTCTTTCTTTCTTTATTTTCGGATTTACAAAAAAATAAAAAAAAGAGTTTCTCTGATTTCGTTAGTCACTGTTTACAAAAAAAATAAAAAAAATCTTTTCATTTCTACTGTTTTTACATAACAAATAAAAAAACAAGAGAAGCAGCAGGGCCGCCACCCCCTGCTGCCATCGGCCGTCACCGCCGGGTTCGCCGTCGCCACCCCCGCCGCCCAAAAGCTCCATCGCCCAGCCCCCGCCGCGCCTTGCTGGAAGAAGAGGAGGCGGCGCCCTCGCCGGCCTCCGCCTCTGAAGCCAGCGCCGCTCCCGCCCCTTTGACTCCGCGCGCGGCGTGAGCGCAGTGCACCTCCCTCCATCACGCCTGGCGGCGCCCCGCCGCACCGGCCAACGCTCCTTTGCCGTGAAGACCTGCTGCTCCGCCCCCCTCTTCTTCAGCGTGTGGCCAGCCCTCCAGCCCCGCGCGAGGCGGCGCCACCCCCGCCCCTTCGCGCCCTCCGCCGCACCGGCCAACGCTCCTTTGCCGTGAAGACCTGCTGCTCCGCGCCCCCTCTTCATCAGCGTGAGGCCAGCCCTCCATCGCCCTGCAACCGCGCCTCGGTCTAGCGCCGCCGTGGTGCCTCGCGTGGAAGAAGAAGGGGCGGCGCCCCTTTGGTTCCCTTGCCCCTTTTGCCTTGCAAAGAACGAAACCCTCTTTAGGGTTTTGATTTTAAAAAAAAGGGAAATTTGCAGATCAGCCCCCAAAAGTTTCTGAAATTACAAAAGCGTCCCCGCCTGATCTTTAGTTTATTTGGGAAGATTACATGCAAGTCCCTGGAAGTTTTCAGAATCGACAGAAAAGTCCCTGCCGGCCTTCAAAGCACCTATATTGGGTAAATTGCGAATCTTGTTCCCTCTGTTTATTTTGAATATTTATCTGAGACAAAAACATCGACTCTTTACATTTCAGTCCAAACATTTGCAGTATTTACATTTTAGCCCCTGAACTGTAGAATATTGAATTTGCTTTGTCTTTTCATTGAAATAAATATCCGTTGTGATCCAAAAATTTTGCAAAAATTATGCTATGCTCCTGATGTTCATGTCCATCTAGCATAAAATTTTTGTTGCATTTTGATTTTATTTGGTATTATTAAAAAATCAAAAACAATGTCTTTTTCATTGTTGGAAATTCGAAAATTAATAAAAATTCGAAAATAGCTCCAAAAATTCTAAAAAAATTAGTGTAACTTTATTTCATTGTCTTTTAATTTCTGACCAATTTTCATGCATTAATTATTTATAAAACTCGAAAAAATTGAAAAATATCAAAAATCTTCTAAAAATCATAAAAAATTCTACAAAAATCCAAAAATTGCGATTTCAGTTCCTGTTTGTAGATATTTTCTTCTAGTTTGTCTTAAAAATAGTAGCCAGGAGTTTTGGGCATTTTAAATATTTTAAAATTGCAAATTACTCCAGACTGTTCACATTTTCTTATTTCTTCACTGTTCGATTTTTAGAAAAATACAAAAACATCTGAAAAATCTACAAAAATTCTCAAAAACATTTCAAAATATTTAAAACACAAAAACATTTTATCTGAATTTTTTTAGCATTCTTGATAAATTAAAAAATTACAAAAAGAGTCGTGGTGTGTATTTAATCAATTTCGTGTATTGATCTTATTTATTTTGAAAATAAAAAATTGCAAAACTAAAAATCAATAGAAATTTAAAAATCATAAAACAAAAAAATAAAAATTAAAAAAAATAAAAAATAAAAATCAGAAAAACCAAGGATAGTTGTCCTTTGAGATTCCGATTTTCTCTTAATTAGTTTCTGATTAATTGAATAACCCTCGGGAATTGTAGCCTCCCTGAGTTCGACCCTGTCCGCTATACAGGTTAATAAGTAGCAAAAATTTAAAAAAAATAATCTTTTGTTGAAGCGGGTTTTGGGGGAAAACAACGACTCACTTTTCATCAATTAATTTTCCCGTCTCGAAAATATCGCTCAACAGCAGGTTTGACTGGAGAACAAGAATCTCGTCTGATGGAGGTTCTTGAAAGAAACCGCAAGGCAATCGGATGGAGTATAGCTGATCTCCAGGGGATTAGGCCGGCTCTGTGCTCCCACCACATCTATCTTGAGGATGACGCTAGGCCGTCGCGTGAGTTCCAGCGACGGCTGAACCCGAATCTTTGAGACGTAGTCATGAAAGATATTTCGAAGTGGTGGAGCGCCGATTTTATCTACCCCATCTCCGACTCTAAATGGGTTAGTCCGTTACATGTGGTGCCCAAGAAGACGGGTATCACTACAGCTGTGAATGAGTCTGGAGAGGAGATCGCTACCCGAGTACCCACTTCTTGGAGGGTCTGTGTGGACTACAGACGATTGAATGAGGCCACCAAGAAGGATCACTTCCCGCTGCCATTCATTGATCAGATTATCGAGCGGCTAGCTGGGAAGAGTCATTACTGCTTTCTTGACGGGTACTTTGGATATAATCAAGTGGCCATTGCGCCCGAAGACCAGGAGAAAACGACATCCACCTGTCCGTTTGGGACGTATGCTTTCAGACGGATGCCCTTTGGTCTATGTAACGCTCCGGCGACATTCCAGAGGTGCATGTTGTCCATATTCTCGGACATGGTGGGTGACTGTTTAGAGATCTTCATGGATGACTTCTCGATCTATGGCGACGGGTTCGATGCTTGTCTTGACTGCCTAGACCGTGTGCTTCAACGTTGCATTGAGGTCAACCTTGTATTGTCTTGGGAGAAGAGTCACTTCATGGTAACTCAAGGGACAGTCCTTGGTCATATCGTCTCCAACAGGGGCATGGAGGTCGATCCGACCAAGGTGGATATCATTAGAAAACTCAATCCACCGTCCAATTTGCGTCAGTTGCGGTCTTTTCTGGGGCGTGTCGATTTCTACCGACGGTTCATTCAGGACTTCAGTCGGATTGCCCGACCGCTTACTGATCTGTTGACGAAAGACACCGAGTTCATTGTCAATGATAAGTGTCTTGCGTCTTTCGAGACTCTCAAAGATATGGTTGTCTCAGCTCATGTCCTTCAGCCACATGATTGGTCTCTCCCATTCGAGATCATGACGGATGCTTCAGATTTTGCCGTTGGGGCTGTGCTTGGACATATGAGGGATGGTTTACCGTTTGCCATTCACGACGCCGGCCGGACTTTGGATGCCGCTCAACGGAATTACACTGTGACTGAGAAAGAGATGCTGGCTGTAGTCTTTGCTTTGGATAAGTATCGATCTTATATTCTCGGATCTAGAGTGACAATTTACACTGATCACACCGCCATCCGGTACTTAATGGCCAAGAAGGATGCCAAAGCATGTCTTACCAGATGGATCCTTCTGCTCCAGGAATTTGATATTGAGATTAAGGATAAACCTGGAGTCAAGAATGTGGTGGCGGATCATCTCTCCAGATTGGAGAATCTTGAGGAATCTGAGCCCAGCTCACCTATAACAGAGACGTTTCCAGATGAGGCGATCTTGGCTATCACCTCGCTCCCATGGTATGCCGACATTGTGAACTATCTTGTCGCCAAGACAGTCCCACAAGGTTGGCCCCAGGCAGAAACTCGAGACCTTCCTGGCGAAGGCCAAGTTTTATCATTGGGAGGATCCCGTCCTTTATCATGAAGGAGGGGACAACATCTGGAGGAGGTGCATTCCTCAAGAAGAGCATCATAGCATCCTCACATACTGCCAAAAGCTTGAGGCAGGAGGACATCATTATGGAAAAAGAACAGCACAGAAGGTGCTTCAATCCGGCCTAAGGTGGCCTACTCTCTTCAAGGATTCTGATGAGTTCGTGAAGAGATGTACTGACTGTCAGAAAATGGGAACCTGCGGACAGAGAGACATGATGCCCATACAACCCATTCACTTTTGTGAGGTTTTTGATGCATGGGGGATTGATTTCATGGTCCCATTTCCTAAGAGTAAGGGATTCGAGCACATTTTGCTCGTTGTAGATTATGTCAGCCGATGGGTTGAGGCCATCCCCGCCCGAGCCGCAGATGCTAAAACCGTGTGTAAATTTTTGAGGAAAATATCATTTCACAGTTCGGGATACCGAGAGTCTTGATTTCAGACGGGGGGTCTCATTTCATCAATGACAAGGTTAGGGCCCTTGCAGACGAGTTCGTCATTGACCATCGGGTTGACACACCGTATCACCCTCTGACTAATGGTCTTGCTGAAGTATCGAACCGGGAGATAAAAACAATCTTGCAGAAAGTTGTCCGCCCAGACCGAAAGGATTGGTCACAGCTTTTGGACTCGGTCTTGTGGGCCTATCAGACTTCTTTCAAGAATCCATTGGGGACATCTCCCTTTCGTCTCATCTATGGCAAGCTGTGCCATTTGCCAGTGGAAATCAAGCACAAATCTTTTGGGCAGTCACTGAGTTACTGTTAGATCCGAGAGCATATGAGAAAAGAGAAGAGTAGAATTGGCAGCCCTGGAAGAATTGAGAGATACAACCTTTTCCAACAGCCTACAGTACAAGGAGAAAGTGAAGACATGATACGATTCGCATATCATCCATAAACAGTTTGAGCCAGATCAGAGAGTATGGTTGTTTGATTCCGGGCTGAAATTATTCCCAGGGAAATTACAGAGCAAGTGGAAAGGTCCGTATGTGGTCACGAAGGTACATGACAATGGCAGCATTGACATATCCGAACCGTCATCTTCCTCTACCTTCCGCATCAATGGTCAACGTCTAAAGCTATATCTAGATCATGATCCGCCGACCATTGATGTTGCCCCCATTCTTTTGGTATGAGATGTATTCTTTGACTCACATCATCTGCATCTCATACATGGTGATCAATTCCATCTTCCGCTGTACATATCCATCTATTCATATCACTCTTTCATCTGTTGATTTATTTTCTTCTTTTCTTCTTTTCTTCTTTTCTATCTTCTTTATCTATCAGAAAGGTACCGCCCTTGTAGACAGTTTTCCATACTAAGGACGTACTTTGTCCTAAGTATAGGGGGGTTTGCACCCCGAGTTTTTTCTATTCTTTTCGATCCTCTCCATTGTCTTCTCTTCTTGTCTATACTTAGGGATATCTTACCCTAAGTATAGGGGGAGACAATCTGAGTACGATCTGTTCATTCCCACCCTTGACTCTCCCTGCGTTGTGTACGGTCTGCTATACTTAGGATTATTTGATCCTAAGTATAGGGGGACAGTCGACTTCTCATTCGTTGATTCATTCATTTATTCTTTAGACTTGTCTATACTTAGTACGAGTTATGTCTTCGCTTTTCTCTCCGATCTATGAGGACATAGCTCAAGCTAAGTATAGGGGGGTCGTATATACTGTGTATATACTTTAGCCATAACTCGTACTTTCGTATTTTTCTATTAATATGGCTAATTATTCTTTAAAAATCATAAAACCCTTAATAAAAAGATGTTACCATTCCTCAAAATTCTTTTTGGTATTTACTGATTAATAAATCAGGTGAAAATGTTTTTTGTAAAATGTTTGAAAAATAGTTTGAAAATCTTTGTGAAAATCTATTGAAAACTATTTTGAAAACGTTTTGTTACATGTTTTCAACCTGTGTAAAAATGTGTGATTTGTAAAATTTCTTCTCTTTGTGTGAAACAAAATGTGTGAAAAATGATTTGCAAATGGTTTGAAAAATGACTGCAAATTTGTTTTGAAAAATCTATATATATTGTTTTAAAAACCTTTGCAAAATGATTTTCAAATGTGTGTACATGTTTGCAAAAATGTTTGTAAAAACTATTTTGGACTATAGTTTTCAAAAATTGTGAAAAGCTTGTGTCAAATAAGTTTGAGGAATACATACATCTCACTAAAATCCACTATGTATATATGTATAAAATTGAACACTTACCCTGTAAATTCTTAAAATCCACTTATTGTAGATACAAGAAGCACTCCCGTGTACATATTTTCACCTAACTTTCAGCCAAAATATTTTTGTTTTCAAAAATCCCAAAAACATTTGCAAAATTACAATCCAAAAACATTTGAAAAATCTTTTTGAAAAATAAAAAAATGCATCTGCATATGCGTCATCATCTTTTCAAAAAAGATAAAAAGTTCAAAAACTTTGAAAATTGCATCACAAAAATATTTTCTGCATAGCATTGCATAGCATGAGCATTTTTCGGATTGAGTTTGATAGTTGAACAAGTCTAAGTAAAATCCGGAGATTGGAGCTTGATTGGACCTTAATAATCTACCTAATAACAGGAACCTTATAGGAACTGGGTTTGAGGTACTTCAGGTCTAGTTGACTTGATTCTTTGAGTATCACAGGACTTAGTTCAATGGATTCTTGACTGCCTAAGTAGAATATTTCGGAGAAGACGCACGACTCTTGTTGATAATGACCTAACTTGGACATCTGCACCTTTCACATGGCTCAACTCAGTTGGAGTGGTGAGGGGATTGGATTTACCGGTATGAGACGCACACAAGTGGAAACATTTGTCCTCCTCTAGGGAGGGAAGTGCACCCCAACCCGTCCAGTGATTAGGAAGTCTAAAGACAGGAGGCTGTGGGTTGCAATAAAGCTTCAAAAGAGGGATAGTCTACTGGCTTAAGAGGAAAAACTCCTTATGTAAATGCTGTTGTGAATAGTATTTCAAAAAAAAAGTTCAGGCATGTACAAAAATAAAAAGCCTGTAAAGTATGCACAAATGTGTAAAGCCAATAAGCAAGCTTGAGTTCCAAAGTCAAATATGTGAGCCTGCAGCAGGATGACTTGACTACACTGGTCTTGCATCCCAGGATAGGTAGCTACACTGGATGCCGTCCATTCTTCTCTTCACCCCCTCCTCTTGAGCTGGTTGCCACTTGAACTTAGAAGGGAATACCCCGCTCCTCGAGGATGGAGTTGTTGGATTGGGGAATCATTGGGTTGTCATACTGGAGAAGTCAGTTTCTTTGTCATTCTAATTGGGGAGAGCCACCATCACTTACACTGTACGAGTCAGATTCATAGTCGTAAGAGTTTGCGTATGAGTTGAGATATTTCTGACCTGGCTATTGAGGAGACTTGGACATAATTTTGGGATTCTCGAGGACTTTTGGATTGCAAATTCGGTTCTCACTAAGGTTCCGCCCGCACTAAAATTCCAAATGTCCGACTTAAGCTCCAAACTTTGATTTTGTGAAGACAAGTTTGATGATCAAATAAAATCCAAGTTCTTCTTTTTCTTTTCTTTCTTTTTCTTTTTGTACTTATTGCATAAGTGTTTGCTAGGGACTATCAAAGGTAAAGTATAGGGGGATGATGAATCCACATTTCATCATCTTTATTCTATCATTTTCGCACCAAAAACCTTAGCAAATGCCTGTAAATAGCCTTAAAATATAACATCTTAGCATTCATGCATGTGCATCCAATTAGTGTATAAAATACTGTAATTAAAGCCAAAATTATAGAATAAATAAAAGAAAAGAAAAAGTATAAAATATTGTAAATATTTTATGATCCAAACCCCTGAGACCTGGGCATCTTGATGAATAGGTCGACAAGGAATAAAGTAGGGGGAGATAAGGGCCAGATACAGTCAAAATACCTATACCTATTAATTCATTCTTTATTCATTTTGGGACCTATTTTTGGTTCCACTTTTTGTACATCAAATAAAGAAACTTTGTACAAAGTTGTAGATAATTTTATATAGAGAAATACAAAATTGATTTCACTCAAAAATAATACACAGATAAAAAGTTATGGTCTTAATAAAAATCCAGAATCCCAACTTCCCAGACCCGTATCTCACAACTGAAAACTCCAAATGCATCAAACTCACCTTTAATTGTATATAGAATAAAATAATCTATTTAATGGTGGTGGCTTCGCATTTGGCAGAGCTACGGTTTGAAAGTTGAGTTTTGGACCCACATTGTACAGTTATACTGATTAAAATATTCCATTTATTATTTATTCATTATTTGTATATTTGTATATTTTTATAATTATGTAAATATTACTTCTAATAATTATGTACATTAAAATCAGAATAAAAATGCAAAGAAAACTCAAAATAAAAATACTTGTATATACAAAACCTAGGTATTATACCTATACCCATACCTATATAAAGTATACTTATATTTTCTTTAAAATACAAAACACATCAGAAAAATAAAATAAAAATATTTCTAAGTGTATAAAAGTATTATATAAATTAATAAAATAATAAATAGAATTAAAGAAATTAAAAATACCAAAATAAAAATAAAAGAATAAAATATATAGGTAATATACCTATAAGGGGCATAATAGGCAACTTATAAAAATATATTCCATAAAAATAATTAAAAATCATAATAAAATACTACACAAAATAATAAATATTTTTTATTTTATAACCTAAAAATAATAAAATCATTTTCAATTTTTAATTGAATTTACTAAGGTTTTTCGAGGGGTTTTTCCTGGTTGGTCCACGTGGACCAACCAGGTGGCGCCCCCAGTTGACCCCGGTCAACTGGTCGTCTCCCCTCCTGCGCCCGTTGTCAGAACTGGTTTTCGAGCCAATTTCTTGGCTTTTTCGCAACCAAACCTTTCACCCTTTCGACTCGATTTCTTCTGCAAATCTCTTCCTCGATCGTCCACCTTGCCCGCCCCATGATTACATTGGGCCGAGGACCAGCGATTGCTCCAATCTTCGTTGATCTTTGAGCCCCTGTCACCTTAGGTCAAACCAAATATATGGAGCCCTCCACTTTCGATTCAAAATTGAGTCCCTTCGGTCCACCCCTCACCGCCTCTCTTGTGCTCTGTGGCTTCTTGGAGGTGACAGCTCCACCGTGAGCCCTTCAGCCAAGGCGTACGAGGTCGAAGGCGTCTCCACCACCTCCCCCAACTCCGGCAGTCGAGGTACACCTTTTCCTCTGGTTCCGGCCATTGAGGACCCCCTCTCCCCTATTTTTCATTCGTATTTTATTACTGTTAGTTCTAGGATTAAAAACCCTCAAAAATCGCGAAGAATCGTCACTTGAATCACCCAAATCATCATCTTGGCCGGAGCGCACCTCCGGCCAATCACCGCCACGCCTCGTTTCGCTTCCATTCCACCATCCTGAGGTCCAGGCAGTTTGCCCTGGACCTCCTAACCATTTTTGCAGGTCAACATGCTTTGACTCGCGCCTGGAGGCGATTTTGGAGCCTCGCCGGAGCTCGCGAAGCCCCCCAGCTCCGTCAGCCACCCGCGAGCACCCCGGCCTTCGCCGTGATATTTTGACGCCCCCAGGAGGAAGAGGAGACCCCCAGGAGTCTCCACGTCCATTTTGAAGCCCAACCGCCATCGGAGGACGGAGATCTAGCGCGGCGAAGCTCGCCCTCGCCGGCGTTCTTCGTTGTTCTTGGTCCTAGCCTCCGCACCGTTGGATCGTGGAGAAGCTCCAGATCGCACAGCATCTGTCTGATCCTCCCTCGCCTTCACCGTCCGATCGTTCGAGGAAGATCTAATCTCAGCCGTGCATTGTCGAAGCGTCATCGGTCATCCGTCGCTCGCCACGTGGATAAGTGGCCTAGTCTCTGCCGTTGGATCGCGCGCGCAAGGGGTATTTTGCACCTTCACCCCTGCGCATTTTGTATTTACTATTTAGTCCACAAACTTTCATCTGTAGTGTAAAATTTTTGTAAAATTTGCAAATAGGCCCTCGCACTTATTTTATTTACACATAGGTCCTCTGCCACGTCACCTCACGTGACCTGTTCACGTGAGGTGTGGGCATTTTGCAGAGAGGCCCTCAGCCTTTTATTTATTTCGTTTTAATACCAGGACTTGTAATTTAAGTGTTAACTTTTTTGGGAAAATTGCATGTAAGCCCTCAGGCTTTGTTGAAATTACATTTCAGTCCTCGCCAAGCGCGTGCAAGTCACGCGCCCTGGTGGACATTTTGCGCCGACACCCCTGCGGGTTTGGGAATTTGTATTTGGTCCATAAATTCGAATATTTAGTTCAATATTTTGTGGAAAATTGCATGTATGTCCCTGGATGTTTTGATATTTGCACTTATACCCCTGCTAGGCTTTGGCATTTTTGCTTGCTTTATCCATTTATTTGGGCATCATTTTAATTCGAAAAATTCTCAAAAAAATAGACTTAAGCTCCTGTTAACTTACCATTGCACACCATATTTTTATTTTTTTTGCACTTTCATATTTATTAAAAATCAAAAACTTGCTTTTTGCTACTGTTTAGCTTAGAAAATGCCAAAAAAATATTAAAATACCTCGAAAAATTCCAAAAAAATTCCCTACTGTCTATTTTAACCTACTTTAGTGTCAATCCAAAAATCACTAAAAATTTCTAAAGAAAAACCCTAAAAATTAGAAAATACCTAAAAACTTCAAAAAAAATCTAGAAAATTATAGAAAACTCAAAAAATGCAAACTCAACTTCTGTAGTTTCCTCTTTTTATTATCTTTATTCTAAAAATAGTTGGAAAAATTTTGTGGTTATTTGATATTTTAAATTTCCATTTTTACCCCCAGCCAGTAGCTAATTCCCTGTTTTGTTTTATTTTGCTATTTAAAAATACAAAAAACATTTGAAAAAATACCCAAAAATCACAAAAATAGTAAAAAATTATAAAAAGTCCAAAAAGATTTTATTTCTGAATTTTTGACTATTTTTGCACATTTTTATGAATATTTTATCACCTCTTTTATTACCTTATTTATCTATTCCAATATTGAAAAAGAAAAAAATATAAAATATAAAATTGTAAAAATCAGAAAATTAAAAATAAAAAAACAAAATTAAAAATTAAATAAAAAAATTAAAATTAAAAAATTTTAAAACCCACAAATATATTTGCTTGCATAGTGTAGACATCACTTCACTCTCACTCACACACATACTTGTGCATCTACCATGTTTGCTCCCTGTGTTCGAACTCTCTGCATACTTGCTTGCTATACATCCTTTTGTGCAGAGTTAAAAATAAATTTTAACTCCACATTTATTTCTAATTGTTTGATCTATAGTGTGGGTTAATTGTTGATTAAATTCAAATCTTGATTGGTCAACACTTCGATTGTGTTCCTGCCTTGTGAGGAATACAAGACTGATCGATTTTTGGGTTTATCATGACTATATTTATATAGGAAAACGGATATACGGATATAGATACGGATGTTTGCGGATATCAAAATGATATCCATATCCGTATCCATTTTAAAATGGATACGGATGTCAAAATCTGTATAAAACGGATACGGTGACGGATCGGATACGGATATATCCGTATCCGTTTGCATCCCTAGTTGTGATCAGATCCTTAGGATCTGATCGTGTGGTAGAGGGATGTGCGCCAAAGAGCGGCTCAGATTAAGAGGTGGGATAGATCGAATGGTCGGGAACGCTCGGGCGACATGGAGAGATGGGAGACGTGGGATGCGGATGAGATCGGAGGGCTGTCATTTAGGCGCTAGTGTGCGGTTGAGATCAGATCTGAATATCAGATCCGACTGTTGAGAACAAAGCGGCGAGGACGGTGGAGATGGAGTGTATCCGACGGCCCAGGATGGCGCCAGGTGGTGGAAGGAGAGACGGGCCACGTGGGTGGCTCAGAGGGCGCCACGTAACCCAATCAGAAAATTCAAAATTATAAATAAAAAGAAAAATAGAAAAGAAATAGTTAGAAGCCAAATTTGGAAAAAGTCAAAACATAAAAGTTGCTCGTCTCGACGAGATCTACAACTTTCATGTTGGTCAAAAAGCCAAAAAGATGTCATTTGTACAAAGCGTATTTTTGGGGGTATTTTTAATGGTATAAAATACCGAATTTGTGGTTTTGAGATATTTTTGTATATTTTAGTCTTTTAATGATCAGTGAATTATAGATAATTATTCTTCCTAATTTTTAGGGGTTTTTTATGATAAAATAAATACAAGAAAAATAAGTAAAATTAAATACAATAATTTAATGGTAAATTATACACAATATAGTACATGATAAAAATAAAGAATTAAAGGTGGTTTTTATTGGATTAGTCAAGACAGGGGTTTAATTTGCGGCTTTTAGCATGATGAATACGAGATTCATCATGTACCGGTGGTGACTGGGGTACCGGTGGTGGCTGGGGTACCGGTGGTGACTGTGGAGCATGGCGCAACTCACGGCGTGATCCTCTACTAGTAGATGGTGCACGCGCTGCTGAGAAACGATTGTCGGGAAGGCGCACTAACTTGCGAGCTGTAATGCGTGTTATAGACATAACCTGCATAATCATAACAACACTTGATAATATTTTAAGAAAAATTATAGCCATAACCTGCATAAGCATAACAACAATTGATAATATTTTAAGAAAAATTATAGTCATAACGTGCATAAGCATAACAACAATTGATAATATTTTAAGAAAAATTATATTTGCATCATATCTATTGTCAAACAATAATAACATAATTTGGTAATGTAAAATGGCAAGTTTCTATATTCATGAGAAATGGCAAACAGAAATAAAGTAAAGAGTTGTTGCAAATGTAATTTATTCCTTATTTACAAAATGAAGACAACATGTTACAGTCAGTGAAACCACTTCTTAGTTTGGTGAACAATATTGGACAGACGACCCTTTGAAGATGACCCTTTTCCTTTTCCATGTCTGGATCCCTCTCCCACTCCCCGGTCAGCCTCCACCCCTCCTGTTTCTCCTCTTCTAGTTGAACCTCTCCCTACGTCACCACGACCTCTCCCATGTGCAGTTGTGGTTGAATGCTCTTGACCAGTTCTGTGCCAACCACTACCTCTCTGTGTTGTAACATTTGAGGTGCGGGGGGAGATCTTGATGGGTAACTGGTGGATGCATTCTTGCACTAGATGACCTAGGAGGATCCATATGATCTGTCCATGGCCCATGATATAGGTCCGGAGCCAAATTGGTGAGGCAGTAGTTGTCCAATGTCGTAATCAGGAGCATCAGTGTACGTTTGCTGACTTTGAGTTGACCCCATCTGCCAGTATTGCTGAGGTTGAGTTGGTTGGGCTTCCTGAGTATGGAGTACGTCGTACGATGGGGTAGGCTCGTCCGTCCGAAAACTATATTGCTCCCCCCATTGTTGAGATGCAAATGTTGTAGGTTCGGTGTATGATGTATACATGGGGGGACATCATGTATTCCCGGGTCCAACAGAGACATGTTTTGAATCGTATATTCAACATAGCCAATCATTTGTTGCATTTTTGTGCTTCGTCGACGCTCTGTCATCATTTCCCTCACACGAAATAACGAATTCACCTATAAAATTACAAGTCTCGGTTACAAGTTATGTAATGGTCACGATGAAGGAAATAGCATGTGGTGTAAAAAAATTACCAGCTGATTCCACCTAGGTCCATGTGGTTCATAAGCCTGTCTCGGAGGTGGAATGGCGGTTGCGATTCAACGACGAGTAACTTTCCAATACCATGTCAAATATTCAGCGAGAACAGTATCCACCGCCCTATCCAAATGTCTCTCTCTAACAATGTCCTCCATCCGTCTTTGCCATTGGGCCATACGATCTTGATAGTGTACACCCCAATCATACGGTTCATCATCTCTCGGTCGAGCACGTCTATCATCGGAGGGTATTTGTGGCATCGCCTCTGGGATGTGTTGCCGCAAACTGAACTGCCTCATCACACGATCGGGGGCGTGCATGACAACAATGTTGAAGCAGATAAGAATTGTCTTTGACAACCATATAGCTTGACCCTCGCGGCATATTGGAGGTAGACGCACTACAATTTGGTCCTCATAGGGTGTCCACCTCATCTGTTGAGAGCAATGTTATCGATCAATGACTTCGGATTATATAACATAATTGGTAATGACTGCACAATGACTGCCACATACCTGATGCTCCTCTTGCAGATCCAACTCATTGTGGTAGAAGGACAAATGAGTGGTGGATACATTCTCTCTGTGTGACCTTCTTCCTCCCGTCCACCTAGCCGCATAAGGAGTTGATTGCAGAGTTTCCTCTCTCAACTGGTATGGACGGGGTCATCCTATGTGGATGTGCTCCCACGCCCATGTCTTCGTAGATGAATAAGAGGCCACTTTATTAGATACTATATTGGGTATATTGTACATTTTATATGTAAGCAGTTGTTACCTGGAGCAAGGTCCAGAAAGCATAAGCTCTCTTCGTCCTCATCAAGGAGAACTGATCCAACTGAGAGTACATCTGAGCCAGCACTGCTGTACCCCATGCTCTTTGTCCACAATTCTGCAGCTGGTGCACGAGCAAAAGGTGACGAAGATGTACCTTATATGCACTTGCGTCTGGCAATAAGCTTGATCCAACTTGATAAAGTACGAGAGCCCTAGCAACCCTCTCCGCCGTGAGTGGATCATCAGACTGAAGAGCCGTCGCTGACAACAAAGTCCTCGTGATCCACGTTAATCTGAGCTTTCCTCCAACAAGCTCATGATCCTCACTGTCATCCGGATTTACCCCGAACATCTTCTCGCAGTATGAACCCCAATCCAGCTGGCTATGTTCCTCAAATCCAATGACTGGCCATGGTTCCACCCTTAGACTAGTCAAGAGTGAGACGTCCTTTAATGTGACAGTTGCCTCACCTTGTCTAAGGTGGAAACTGTGTGTTTCCGGTCGCCACCTTTCAGCCAATGCCTTCATCAAAGACTGATCAATCGTGGCCCTCTTCAGGTTGGAGATGCAAAGAAAACCAGTTATCTCCAAATGTCTATTAACAACATCACTACGTGGTAGTTCAAGTATATGATTCAGAGTTCGTCCATGCTCCACAAAGCGATGTGCCTGTGTAGTCACAATAAGTAAACATCATTTAATGTCATTGAACTTACTTGTAACATATGATTTCTCTCACCGTATCAGTATCTGGTAGAGGTCGACCAAATATATGTTCTCCTTGCCTTGTTAGTACAGAAGAATCGACATGCCCTGCAACTGTCTCCATTGCTATACAAAAAAATCAAAGTAATACAAATAGGTGGTAACGAAATGATGCCATAAAAATTTATATAAATGAATCTCATGATTAAACGTTGGAGTACATAAAGTCTTTTACAATAACTACTGATGTCTTCTTTCACAAGTAGTTTTGTTATGACCATGCTCCTTACAACGACTACACCTAACTTGCACTTTACCCATCTCATCCATGCTACCGCATAGACGCCTCCTCCGAGGTCAGTCAAGATTGGAAACTACATTAGGATGGAGCAATGGTGAGGGTTCCAGGGGCGACCAGAAACGACGATCGGGAATCGGGACGAACGCATGTGCGTATGTGGACCGGTACGAGGTTGTCGTATAAAAATCAGAGCACAATTTCAAGTGTTTCGTACTGACATTGACATTGCTGCAAATCGCAATTATGTGCGGGCATATTATCCGCATCGCCTGCATTTAACCACAAGTGCATACGGACTGTTGACCATTCATATTCACCTTATAGTTGCCTTTGGAGGCCCGGACTTCAATCTCTGTGAGAGTGAATTGCTCCACCATCAGACCACATGCTGATTGTACATGACCATCTGTCAGCTTCTCATATAGGGGCATTAAGTGGCTGGTTACCCTCTCACCAAACTTCCGTCGTTCGACGAAGTAAGTGTTTAGACGATAAAATACTACTTAAACAAGCGTTAATACAAGAAGGCCCCGTATTCCCCTGAGAACACTGTTAAAACTTTCAGAGAGGTTTGTAGTGGTCAGTCCCCATCGACGCCCCTCGTCGTAGGCACAAGTCCAATAACGTCGATCCCCCCCTTCATGTCTTACTATCCAGTCATACGCATCTGAGTCGGCTGTTCGGATTTGGTTCATAATGCGCTCATGATCATACTTACTCGTCACTGTCCTAGCACTGTAAAATTTCTTTTGTATCCACTTATTAGTAAACCCCGCTCGATGTATATTCGCCTGCATGTGACGGAGGCATAAACGATGACAGTGACATCTCTCCACTGGAAAGTATTGAGGGAGTAAGTTCTTTAGGCGGGAAAATCTATCACTGATGAAACAAATACCGTCGCGATTAATGACGCCAGACAATTTATGTAAAAAGAAACCCCATGATTCTAACCGTTCACTTTCTACTACAGCAAAGGCAACATGAAAGAGGTGGCCATTAGCATCAGCAGCAGTAGCAGGAAGCATATGCCCCTTATATTTGCCCCACATATGGGTGGCATCAATGCTCAAGACGGGACGACAATGTTGAAAACCTTGGATTGAGGGAGCAAAGGCCCGAAATAGACGGAAAAAGGCAGCCCGTCCTTCTATGAGTGCGTTGTTTTTAGGGTGAATCGCTGGTTGATGTTCGAACTCGTAAAAAGAACCGGGATTGCAGTGTCTCATCAGCCACATGAATTGCCGAATATCTGCATATGAACCAACATCATCTCCGAATATCCTCTCCAAAGCTCTTCGTTTCCCATTTCATGCTTTCTTATACGAAATTCTGACCTTGTACTTTTCCTTAACGAGTGATTGGATAACACTTGGAGCAATTGTTAAATTAGATCTCAAAGTGGCAAGAATAAATCTTCCAACAAGTTTCAAAGTACAAACACGATTATCGACAAGAAGTATTGCATTACGGCAAGTGTGTTCTGCCCGGTAACTGCTTACTTGCCAACTATCGCGATGACTGTTGTATGCTGCATGTAATCTCCAGTGACAATTAACATGTATACAACTTGACGTATGCTGGGTGCTCTTCGAGACATCTACCTTGAACTGGACGTACTTCGACATATTCCAAGTGGACAACTAGTCAATTAGGCTCGTCTTTGAATCGAAAGATCGATTGAGCCAGAAGTCCTTTCTCGATGCTCCATCGTTCAGAGCATCATCAACTTCATTTAAAAATGGCACCTCCTCTGCAAAGGTACCAAATATCCAATCATCCGAACCGAAGAGGTCCGGTAGATCGTCCATATGATCCAAATCCATCCCATACTCCACCGGTGGATCATATATCGGTTCGTTCTGTATTGAGGAAAGAAGAGATTCCTGACCGTGATCGGACAATAATTCCACCCTAGCATCAGTGGTCCCCATGCAAGCTTGTTCATCCACTCTTTCAGCTTCATTCACACCTTCCTCTTCCTCGTCGTAATCGTCTTCATCTCCCTCGTCACCATTGTTTTCATTATCATCTTGAACATCATCTTCCTCATATATGGATTCGTTAAGATCAAACAATTGCCTCATTGATGTTCCCACATGAACTTGAGATGGAGCGATCACAACTTCCTCAATTAGAAGCTCCATCATCCCCACCTGCCGACTCACTCGCAACATTAAGTTTGTAATTTTATTTGTGTCAATTATGATTGGACGAAATGGGCTTGCACTTGCAGGCCACTTGCATGTGATTTTAATATCATATATATCGGGTGTATACCCAATAAGTCCATATATATGACCAAGTAGATCGTCATAAGTACTAGATACATGCACTCCGATCATGTCACTATAACCTCCTTCATAAGCAATCTTAGATTTCATGATTCTAACCCGTCCGCCCCAGAACACATATAGCGCAACAATCTCAGCCATTTCCTATATATCACTAAAAAATATTAAATGACCTACAAACTTGTACTCATAGAATTTTATTGTTTAAAAAAAATTGAAAAAACCCTAAAGCCAGTTCTATCCACATCTTCCTATACAATCTCTGATACCATTAGTTACAAATCTCCCATTATTTATTTGAAAGATCAAAAGTTTGATAAGTTGTAAATACTGATATCTCCCATTAATTTTAATAATCACAAATTAAATGTAGCACAGATAGAAATATTTGAACAATATTACAATTGCTATATGATGTTACCACAATTATCAAGCATTATACTACTAGTTTAGTTGATCTCAAATTTAACCACTAGTTTGAATATTTTTTATAACTACAAATTAAAAGTAGCACAAATAGCATATTTGAACAGTATTACAATTACTATGTGATGTTACCACATGTATACGGTGTACGAGCACTAGAATGGTTTAGCAAGAATACCACAACTATCAAGTATAAAACAACTGCCAATTCAACTACTATATGATGTTAAATTATACTAATATCATTATTACATTTATTATTACTTAACTTAAATTTTCTATGCATTAAGAAATTAAAAATAACTAAAATTACATACCTTGAAGGAGGAGGAGAGCAAGAACACCATTTGAAAGAATGAGAATGGATGAGAAGATTGTGTGGTGAAATGAGAGGGGGGGAGGGATTTTTATAATGGAGTCGAGGGCCTCGGAGCGGCAAATCGTTTACCGCGATCCCCCTGGTCAACGACAATTCTGTCGCGGCAAACGATTTGCCGCAGCAGAAGCATTCAAACCCTTTATTCCCTCGAAGATCGGAGTCTCCTCATCGACCGCGCTCAATGTCCCTCACGGTAAACGATTTGCCGCTCCACCTAGACACACGGCAAACCGTTTGCCGATATATCCCCTTTGAGAATTATTTTCAAACCGTACCCTTGTACCCTGGGAAATAACTCTCA